>VZRO01001175.1:43710-117641 GCA_013397915.1 Daphoenositta chrysoptera | reverse complement strand
GCCTCCCTGCCCTCAAGGGAGTCCCAGTTGTTGGCAAACTGCTGTAGTCTTCCTTTGAGTCCCAGGTCCAACTCATTAGTGAAGGTGCACAGGCCGAGGATGGAGCCCTGTGGAACCACAGCAGTGACTCGTGCCAGCCTGATGTCACCCAGTCACTGTCACCCTCTGTGCCTGACCCGTGGGCCAGTTGCTCACTCATCACATAACTCAGTTACCCAGCTGTGGGCTGGACAGTCTGTCCAGAAGGATCCTGTGAGAGATGGTATCAAAAGCTTTGCTGAAGTCCAAAAAGATCACATCAACTGGCTTCCCTTGACCAAGCAGGGGCATTACCCTGTTGTAGAAGGAAATCAGGTTTGACAAGCAGGACTTTCCCCTCCTAAAGCCATGCTGGTTGTGACTGATGCCTGTGTTGACCTCCAGGTGTTTTTCAACACCTCCCAGAATAATCTTCTCCATAACTTTACCAGGCTTTGAAGTGAGACTGACAGGCCTGTGGTTTCCGGGGTCCTCCTTCTTGCCCTTCTTGAAAATCAGGACAATGTTCCCCAGCTTCCAGTCAGCTGGGACCTCTCCAGATTGCCAACACCACTCAAAAATCATCGAGAGAGGCTTTGTGATGATATCAGCAGCTCTTTGAGGATTCTTGGATGAATCCCATCAGGCCCCATAGGTTTGTAGGGATCCAGCTGGAGCAGCAGATCTTGTACAATTTCAGGGTCAACTGGGACCTGATCATTGTCACAGTCATGGTCCTGCAGCTCAGGGCACTGGGACCCCCTGGGTCTGTGATCCATGTTGAAGACAGAGGCAAAGAATATATTAAACACCTCTGCTTTTCCCTGTCCCTGTCTGTGAGGTGATCATCTTCATCCTGGAACACACTGATGTTATTTACACACTGTCTTTTGCCATTAATACATTTGAAAATTTTTATTATCCCCCACAGTTCTGGCAGCTCCAACTCCAGTAGAGCTTTGTCCACATGGGTTTTCTGCCTGCAGTGGGGAGCAGCATCTCTGTGTTCTTCCCATGTCACCTGACCTTGCTCCCGCTGGGTATGCACCTTCCTGTTTTGCCTTATTTCCAAGGGAAGATTCCATGGGGGCCTCAGGGCTGCTGCATGGGAGTCTCTGAGCTCAGGAACCCCCTGACCAGCCCCATCCAACCCTCACCCTGGACTTGTCTCTGTCCCTGCTGCCACCACTTTGGCTGCATCAGGCACTGCCAGTGACTTGCCCAGTTCCTGTGGCCTGTGAGGGTGCTGGAATTAAATTGCTGTTATTGCTGCAGCAGGAGCACACGGAGAGTGGGTGGATAGGTGAATACACACGTTACTAATTGGGTCCCTGCATGGCCTGGGGGTGAAATTTGTCCCTTCATATGGTTGAGATCCAGGGAATCACAGACTGCTTTGGGTTGGAAGGAACCTCAAAGCTCCTCTCATCCCACCCCTGCCATGGCGGGGACACCTTCCACTGTCCCAGGCTGCTCCAAGCCCCGTCCAGCCTTGGACACTGCCAGGGATCCAGGGGCAGCTACATTTGATTGTTCTTAAGATGTGAACTCTTACAAACCAGTCCCAGTGTTTTCAGCTGCTCCCAGCTTTGCCCTTGAATGGGAATTCCAGACTGAGTTACAGGGATTAGGAATCGTTAGCCCGGAGCAGTCCTGAAGCTTTTGGTCAGTTGCCATTAAAGTTGAAAGATGCTATGAAATTTGGAGGAAGACTTGCACATTCTCCTTATTTTTCATTTTCATGACTGCAAGACTGAAGTTGCAAATTATAGCTTTCCTATGAGAAAATAAGATTTTTGGAGGGTTTTTTATATTAGTGAAGTGACTGGAAATATGTTACTAACTTGAAATATTTGGTTTGAAGGCAGTGGAATGGTTTTGATAACAGAGGTAAAACAGCCTGTCTTGATTATAACTGCATTACATAAAAAGAAGAAGTGACCAAACAACTTGTCAGAGTAGAAATCAGGCTGTGTACTTGCCTTGATAGAAATTGTTTTAATAATCACAAAAAAGTCCTATTTTCTGCTCAGAATGGTTGTGGGTTTGATTTTTTTTTCCTGGCTCAGCTCACTAAAACCTGTTCATGTTCTTTATCATATTTTTCACCTTGTGCCTGTGAACAATCTGTACCAAGTATGTGGACTTGTCATTTAATCCTAGTCCTGTCAGTAGTTAAAAACACTTCTCTTGCATAAGCAAATGTAGCAAACAGGATGGAGTAATTATAAAAAAAACCCTTTTATAACTCCTTCAATAAGTGAACTTCCCATTAGTGAGTTTTTTTGAGATTTACTTACGATTTTTAAATATTTTTTGATTGCTTTCAATTAGTTCCCTGGGATCACTGATTGCATATATTTCATATTGTGACACAGGAAATCCACCTGAAATGTCTCTGTTTTATAGAAACATATATATACATATATATATTTAATTGATTGCATATGTGTGCATAATGAATGTTTTAGAGGGATTGGGTGGTTGAGTTGTTTGGTATTTGCCTAAGCTCATGTTTTTGGAGTGGTTTCCTGGTATTTTCCTGGCTCCCATGGGTGTCTGATGGCCAGGCAGGATGGACTGGGTTTTGTTGGTGACTGTCCCAGCACAGGCTGAGGTTGGGGCAGTGGCAGTGAGCTGTGTTCTACAGTGGAGCTATGTTTGCATGAACAATTGAAATTGCTTTCTAAAGCTGATGATCACTTATTAATTTGCCTGATGAAGACTACTGGTTTTGAATAAATGGACAGTAAAAGTAGCTGTCAGAAAGTTCCTCTCTTGATGATGCAGCTTTATTGGGGCATATTGAAATGATGGAGTGCCCACTAAGAAGAAAGAAGCAGTGTGCAGCCTGGTGGCATCAGCTCATTTGAATGTGGCATAAACCTTTTTCATGTGTCTCTGGGCACCCTCCCTGGCACCCTTTGTCAAGTTAATTGTTGTCCGTGGACAGCTGTAGCTATGAAGGGACAATGTCCCTGGGATTTATCTGCTGGGTGCACTGGAGTCTGCCTCCACTGTGTCCATGTTCCATTTGTCCCTGTGTTTTAGGGTGTGCTGTCAGACAGGGAGGGGCTGGGCAGCCCTGCGGAGGGTGTGGGGCACTCGCATCCCACGGCTCTGGCTCCAGCTCTGTGCCATGATCCCTCTGCTGTGCCAGTGCTGTTTGCTCAGGAGCCTCCTGCTGCTGTCCTGGTCCCTGCTGGGACAGCTCTGCAGCATGGAGACAGGAGCTTTAAATCATTCCAGAAACACCTCTTGGATGTGGAACAAAGTGGTGGTTTTCTCCAAGTTTCAGATTTGTCGACAAATATTTACCCTGCTGACAAATCCAAAACTTGGAGTGGAAGAGGCACTGCAGCTTGTTCAGCAGTTCCCAGCACTGAGGGTATTTTGAGTGGTCTGTAAATAACTGAAATTCCTTAGTCCTGATGCCATTGTGTTGTTACAAAGGGGGCTCTGTGGGTGCTTGGTGAGTTTCACTATGGGGGTGGTATTTCAGCTGGTCTAGAGACTTGCTCTGCCCTCACTGGCAGGGAGTAATACCTGGCAGGAGCTCAATGCACGTGAGACGTGTAGGCTGCTGCTTCGTAGTTTCAGTAAAGGGTGAACAGACATCTCCTAGAAGTTCCTTGTCCCCATAGAGTCTGGGAACTTGTCAGAGGTATCTGATTTTTGTTCTGTTCAGGGGTGTAGTGTTCCATTAGAGCTGCAGTACCTGCCAGAACTTACTGGGTTTTTTGGGGTTTTTTTGTGGTTTAACCTAATCAGGTGTCTGACCTTGGCCTTTTTGGAAGTTTCTGGATGCTAATTGGAGGCAAAAGGCATCTGTCATGTAGTCACAGCTCCCTTACTTCCAAGCTCCACAGCTGCTGTGGTGCTAATGGACATCCCAGAGCTAAGCCACTCGTCCATAGAGAAGAACATAAACTAGAGATGGCTTTCTCTGCCTTCCTGCCCTGTGGCTGTGGAATTCTTGAAGGCCTGGACCCTGAAGATACACACTTGATACCCAGAGAGCTTCCAGCTGTCATTAGGAGTTCCCCAGCGTGGCTGTCTGTGCTCGGGTCAGCCTGCTGTTCCCCTGGGTGCTGAGCTCGGTGTTTGTCCTACCTGGAAGCAATTCCATCTATTTCCAGCTATTTCCATCTTCAGGACTATCTGGAAAGCTTGAGGAGAAATTCTTTAACCTTTAAATTATTCAGCCAGAATTTCAAGCAGATGTTGCTGTTTGTTTGGGGATATCGTGCTCCAGGGCTAGACAGGATCAATAAGCAGTTCCATGTCTTTACTGGAGTGTGTTGTCTTCTCCCGAGGACAACAGAGATGGTGCTTTAATATCTGCTGCTCTTTAAATCAGAGGTGTGGGCTTAAAGCTGGGGGCCTGCAGCATGGCCCTGCTGCGTGGTTTTCCCAACTTGGTGGTTTGTTCCTGGCTCGCATCCTTTGATAGGTGTATGTTGAGGATGTTCAGTGCACGACTCCCCTCTGGAGCTGTTTGGGCAGCTAAAATTTGCCTTCCTCAAAGCAGAGGTTGTTAACAAAGCTGCTGAGAGTGGCTGCAGCGCAGGGGAATATGTTTCCCCCCCAGTTAAGTGCTGCGTGGTTCCTTCAGAGATGGAAACTGCCTTGTAGTCTCGTGTCCCTGTCCCCTTTCCCATGTTCTCCCTTCTAGCAGACTGTGTCATTATTAGCTTTACTAAGAGCTCTGTTAATTTTACAGGCTTTTTCTCTAAAAGAATTCAAACTTTGAGTGGTGTTAGGGTTGAAGCAATCCATTTGAGGGCAGAAATTGATAGTCCCAGCTAACAGCAATGGCTTTTGAGGCAGAGGTTCTGGATATGTGATGGATTATTTAGGAGTTAGTGGGAAAGAGAGCAAATGCATCCTAATAGGAATAGTTGCTTTAGGGTTGAGCTGGATTCCACCTTAACACACTTCTCAATGTTTTTAGCTCTATGCAAACATATAAATAAAACTATTTCTTGCAGTAAGATTTTCTGAGTATTTTGTATACTTCATAAAGGATATTTCAAGTATTTTAGTGGCTCTACAGTTAAGAGGTATCTTGGAAGGACCTTTCTGCTTAAAATGCATTTCCTGTATCTAATGTTGTCTTTAATCTCATGCGGTCTCAACCAAACCCGTTCTACCTATTAAATATGCAGTAAAGCTGTTCTGTTTGGTACAAGATTGTATGTTTAAACAGAAGTCCTCACTGCTCCTGTATTTTAAGATTAAAAATTCAGCTGCAATACTATCTTCAGATTCAGAGCCATTAGAATGGATTTTTCAGATTTATTCTCCTGATTACAATACAGAAAATTAATTGCTTTTGACTGTAAAGAATTATGACTCATTTATTATTTAAGAACCTTCTTGATGGATGAACCTTTTCCACTTACTCCATGACTTCTCATGAAATATGGCTGGTTTTTTAACTGGTATAAAGCATGATGCACCTCTGTCAAACAGTGGCTGCATTGCTCACCCTCTGGTGTAAGGAGTGGTGGAAGGGAAAACCAGCACCTCCTCTGTGTCCAGTTTGCTTGAGTATTCAATGTACAAGGAGTAGAATCTGCTGGGAGATAACAGGGAAGTTACTTCCATGGCATTTAAAATAAATACTTTGGTTTTATAAAAGAAAGATTGATTACTTCATTTAAACATCCAGGTAGCAGAGAATACCCTTTGGTTTTGCCTGTGTGTGCATACTGGAAGTGTTTGTGTCATATCCTGGGGAGGAGAGCGTGGGTTTAGCTCAAGGGATGTTCCCCTCTGGTCATGGTTCATCTTCTTGCTCCTGGTTTTTATGCTGCTTGTTCAGAAGGTCTCACATTTGTGTGTGTTTAACTTCTGTCCTTTTAGCAGACTTAGAAGAAAAAGTCAAATTATAGACCTTGTGGATTAAAACCAGCTGAAGAGCTGAAATCAGGATGTGGTTACCTGTCAGCCCAGGAAGGTTTGCTCAGTGCCCTTGGTAGCCAAACCTCTGGAGTTGTGCATCACAGAAATAAACACAGAGATTTGTTAATGAGACACTTGTCATTTTTTTTGTTTTACAGAATCACAGAATGGTTTGTGTGGGAAGGGACCTTTAAAAGCCACCCTTGTCCAACCCCCCTGCAATGAGTAGAAACAGCTTCAAGTAGACCAGGTCACCCAAATCCCTGTCCAACTTGGCCTTAAATGTTTCCAGGGAAGGGGCATCTACCACCTCTCTCGGTAACCTATTCCATGGCCTCACCATCCTCACTGTAAGAAAATTTCTTCCAAAAGAAGACACAGACCATGTGAATCCTATGTCAAATATGACAAATAGAGCTTTAACTCATTATAATACAATTTCCTACCAACTTCATGGTAATGAAATTGTTGATTAACTAACAGTGATTTTGTAGAGCTTTTCCTTAAGAACAGATTACAGAAAATACTGACATCAGGGTTTTGTGGTGGGTGAACACTCGCACTGAATCATGTCCCTTAGCCTGGACATTCACTGGAAGAGGGAATCGGGGTTTCCCAGTACTGCAGTTTTCAGCTCATTTGTGCAATCCTCTCCAGTCAAATTCTTGAATCTCAATTTTTTTGCAGTTGTCTTAGCAGAGCCTACATTTAAGAGTAAGTTGCTAGTGATGTTGACATTTCCTTGTTACTAATTGGATTTAAAGGTTTTGCATAATGTATTCAGAATACTGGTTTTTCTCTGAGGTGTGTTACCTTTGCTTGTGAGAACAGCTGCGTTTGTAGTTGAGAGATGCTTTTGCTTGTAAAATTAGTCTCTGAGAGTTTAAGAAAATAGATATTTCATGTGCTACTTTGAAGTATTAGGAGGATTTGAGAGGCAGTTTGCCAACTGACATTTAAAACCCTTGAGAACTTGTTCCAGCCAAACCTTTTGATAAAAAGGTAAATGCAGCTAAGGCTTAGTTACTAAAATGATTTTAGCTGGCGGTTCGGTGCATGTAATCATCTTGGAACATCCAAAACTTGTTCTTTTGTTCAGTTCTCTATCAAGGTTTTTGGGCTGTGTCTGTGAACTTGTCACTTGTCAAACCCAGACATCCTTCCCGTGATACTGAGGCTCGGTGGCTCTGAACGCAGTGTTTGCTCTGGTAGCCCATGGAAAGAACACTGCTTATACCAGGAGTGTTTTTGTGACACTTCCTGGAGGGCTGTGGCTCAGAGCTGATGGGTTGTCTCACTGTGTGACCTCTAAACCTTTTGGGCTGTTTGTCCTTGCTGAAGTGTTGGCAGGACAGTCTCGTTGGAAATGCCAGCTCCTGGCTGGCACAGTGACCCACAGGTGGCCATGGAGGTGTCCCTGGGGACCCAGGGAACACCCAGGGGCAGAGCCAGGGCTCGGCAGCTCTCCCATGCCTGCCCTGATCCTGATCCAGCTACTCAAGAGCCAAGAGTTTGGCTTTGGTTTGGTTTTCACTTCCCTCCTGCTCATTCAGTTTTTGCTCATCAAGAGACACCTGGTTTGGGAGGAGCCCGTGCAGCCCTGCTCACTGTGGTACAACAGAAGGTGCTGGGTTGGTGTGACTGGCAAATGGCCCAAACCTGGCCTGCCTGCTTGGGACAGTGGGTGCAGACTGGTTTTAACATACTGTGGAAGAGTCAGCTTTTGACACCTCTGCTTGAAAAGGGAGGAAGAAAGAGGCAAATTCAGTTTTACAGTATACACAATTTTAATAACAAAATGCTTCTGTACACTGCACTTGTTTTACTCCATTACTCACACCCCCTCCCACCAGAAGTTGGCTCTTGAAACATAATTTAAACACAACGCATTGAGGACTCTCTGTAATCTTGGGTTGCTAAGCTGGTAGAATAGTTCACTTACTAGTGTTTTCATTAGTAAAAAGAAAAATGGGGTGGGTTTTGTTTGGCTTTTTACAAGGGAGTGGTTGGGGGATGGCAGTCATAGCTTCCTGGTGCTTACACAGTGGTGTACAATGGTGTTTCACCCTGTCTGAGGCCTGACTATACCCCTCAAAGCTTCTGGTACCTTTCCCTAGATGCCTCTCAAAAGATTTTTACACAAGATGTGAAATACTGAATTTCCAGCTGATTCTGAAATTATCTCTAGGCATCCTGCTAACGTGGTGCCTTAAAAAAGCAAAGCCCAGCACCAATTTTAGCATCTGGGACATTTGCAGTGGAGGAAGGTGTGGGGAGGGAGGAGCTGCTGCCTTTGGTTTCTGTTGTTTCCTTGCTTGTTCCTTTTTTGGGGGGAGGAGAAATACTGTATCCCCCTCTGAACTTGCTTAATTTTTATGGAAAACTTCATAAGAAAGATGAAATTCAGCTCCTGGGTAAGTTTCATAGGTCTGAACAGATGGATTTTGATAGCTACACAGATCACAAAATTAAATCAACTTTATTTCCATTAAAGTAGTACAGAAATTATCTTAGACACATTAAAAATAAGTGTGTAGTGCAGATTTCTGGTTTAAAGCCACAGGATGTTTCTGATTTTACAAGGTAGCAATAGGCCCCTGTCTTCTAAGGGGGTAATGGGACAGAAGCTCAGATGCTCAGATTTGCATGTGGCTGATCGCTAAAAAATCGGATCGTTTCTGCTTGGGGGACAAGCAAACAAAACCAAACAGTGATGGAGCAGCATTCATTATGTTTCCATCTGATAGGGAACGGGAGCTCAGTGCAGAGCGCTTCTGCTGGAGACTGAACACTCACCCATTTTACCCTTCATCGAGTAATTTTTACTTGTGTGCATTTAAACACTGATCTAATGCAGAGCGACTAACTGGGAGCATTAATTCAGCCTGCTCAGGAGGATGACTCAAAACCTGAACTTGTGCTGCTGGGTTTCCATTTCACTGACACGGGGGTAGGGAGCAGGGGAAGCTGCCGGGAGATCAGCGAGGCTGGAGGAAATATTTGGATGGGACAAGGACCTCAGGAGCAGTACAAGAAATTCTGTTTCTAAAAGACCCAAACACCTCTGAGGCTGTGCCTGGAGGTGTTGAAGCACCTGTAAGCAGTGTAGGATCTGTACAGCGGAGGCTGTAAATATACAGCTGTATTTGGGGAGGGCAGGTTAACAAGCTCCTGTCATCAGCCAGTGCTCATACTGAAATATGATTAATTTAAACCAAATCATTGTGGTTCTTGTTCCATCAACAAAATAAATCAGAGACTGCAGAGTAGCACAATTATTCCAGTCCACTCCTTGCCTGGAAGAGTCACAAGCAATTGCAAATGGAAGACAGTAAAATAAAAAATACTAACAGCCTCTGGCCGTGTCCTTGTGCAGAGCAATGGCTCTGCCTGGCTCTTGCTGTCCCTCCGCAGGGAATTCAAGTTGACTTCACTGCTACTGTTTGACATTCTGTGAGTTTTATGATACCTGTTACCCTAAATGTAATGTTTGCAGAATTGCTTTGCTTATGCCTGGAACCTGGCTACAAGTGGATTTGGAAATGGCAGATGTAAACCACGGCATTTGGGAGATGGGCTGTGGATCAGTGTGGAGTACAGAGGGGGAACGAGAGCGGTGCTGGGCTGTGCCTGCTGGCCTCCTGCTTTGCTGTCTGCAAGCCAAGCACTGCAGGACCAGTGGAAACTGGGAGTGCTGGTGGGAGGGAGAAGTTGGGTGCCTGGGTGGGTTTGTTTGGAGAGGCCCTGGAAGAGTGCTTTAATGCTTGGAAAATTGCCATGAGTGGCCGGATGGAGAAGAGGGTTAAACCCAGCACTGCTGGAGCATCTGTCTTTCCTCTTCTTGGGTGTAGTTACAAGCTCATAAAGATGGAGTGGGACAGAGCTGGGGTGTTGGGAAAGCACCTCCTCTGGAGGAACCTCAGCTCTTCATCAAGCAGCCACTTCTTGTTCCCGTGTGGAAGACTGGTGTGGTACCCCTTGAACTGTCTTACAGCCAGGGTCTGCAGGGAAGAGGTGGGATTGCTTCCTGCAAAGGCAGCTGAGGCTATCAGAGTTCAGTGGTGACATCTGATGGGGGATGGCAGCCTAGCCAGATTATTTGGCTGCCAGGATAATTAACGAGCTCAGTGATAACTTTGTCTGTGCTGGTACCCTGCAGCTGCAGGAGGAAGTCATCCCGAAGTGCCTCCTCCCCAGGCTCCCAGAGCTGACCTGTGCCAGCCAGTGCAGGGTGAGGGAGGTGCACAGTCAGGGAGAGCGATGCCCACTCAATGCCCACTCACTGCTCACTCGCCTGCCCCTGGAGCAGCATCCTGGGCCTCAGGAGAGCTGTGAGCACTTAGTTATGGGAAGGGGCAAAGCAAGTCTTCCTGTAGTCAGCTAAATACCCCTGGGGAACAATATGGGTTTGTGTTTCTCAGCTTAGCTCTGGCCTTCTGCCTCACGTGGGATTTAATCATATAGAATATCTGCTCTTTGTCCACCTACCCCACAGGGTTTTTTGTAGTCAGTTAAAAGCAGTAATTAATTTCCCAGAACAGGTGTAAATGGATTCATCTCAGTATTAACAGTAACAAGAGTTCAAAGATATCTCCATGGAAATCCATTAGGCTTCACTGGATCTCTTCCATTAAAGTACAGAGTCAAGGGAAGTAAACAAAATATTGGTTTTATAATAAGGGTGCTGTATGTAAAAGTAAAATGATGCAAATTAATATCTTCAAAACCAGCAATTGAAAAACCTTTATGTAAAATCTTAACAGAAGTTATTTATCTTGCTATAATTGCCTTGGACGAATTCATCTCACAAGAAAACATCAAACTGCTGTATAATTGCACCCTAAATACCTCACTAAGTGGTAATACAGAGAGAAAAGCAGAGTGAAATAGCAAACAGATTTTTATGCAGTGTTTTTTCTGTTTAAGAAGTTTGCAGGATAGTTCAGTACATCACAATTAGCATACTGTAATTATGGATTTGGTCAAGTTATGGCAACACTGTGAGGAATTTCGTTTCTTCATCGGGGTGTGCTGGTAATTGTTTAACACTGCAGCTTTGGACACAACACATTTTTTAGTTATACATACATGTATATATATATAAAATAATTCTCCATCCCTCTGAATCTTTTAGCTTTGGTTAGAATGTTTACAATATTTGAGCAGTTGACTTAAAAATAATGTAATCCTTTGGAGACCCCCCCACCCCCCCACCCTCATGGCATCTGAGTACCACCATCACTGCATAGATCTGCAAATATTTACATATAATTTCATAATAGAGTATAAATAGCAATATGGTACTTCTGGCTAAAGAAACCAAATTACCCCTTAGAATGAGGTGTGTGTGTATATATATTTATATATGATTTTTTTTAAAGTCGTACTAGTTTAGATTCTGTCCCATATCAAGTAAGAAACAAAACATTTTTCAGTGAACTATTCTATAAACTAATCATATTATCCTAACTTATCAGAAGGGGTCTTTTTTTATCTTGAATTTTGGAAGAGGAGGACAAGTGAGAGCTTATATTACAGGGGCTAATTCTGTCTCCAGAGAAACCAGTGGAGTTAGTGCATGAAAATAGCTTCCCAGCGAGAGGAAGCCTCAGCTGGGGGGCAGCAGGGGGACAAAGAGAGGCTTCTTCCTTCCTTCCTTTCTTCCTTCCCTCTTCTCCTTAACCTTGCTGTTGATATTTGCTTTTAATTAAGAGAACCTTGCATTAAGGGTATTTACACATGAAAAGGTGTTGAAATGCTGTTTGTTCATCGTCATTAAGTAATTAGCCTGAATTCATGAAAAGCATCATCAAGTGAAACCAGGGAGCTGAGCACTGAATGTACTTAATATTTCCGATCGATCCTGGCATGCCGAGCCTCCCTAAAGAAGCTGCACTGCCAGTTTGGGGACACCTGGGGGGCTGTCCTGCTCCTGGGGGTGTGTGTGTGCCCATCATGCCTGGGGCTGTGTGTGTGCCCATCCTGCCTGGGGTTTGTGCCCATCCTGCTCCTGTGTGTGTGTGTGCCCATCCTGCCTAGGGCTGTCTGCCTGTGTGTATGTCCATCCTGCTCCTGTGTGTGTGCCCATGTGTGTGTGCCCATCCTGCCTGGGGCTGTGTGCCCATGTGTGTGTGCCCATCCTGCTCCTGCGTGTGTGCCCATCCTGCCTAGGGCTGTGTGCCCATGTGTGTGTGCCCATCCTGCCTAGGGCTGTGTGCCCATGTCTGTGTGTCCATCCTGCTCCTGCGTGTGTGTCCATCCTGCCTGGGGCTGTGTGTCTGTCTGTGTGTCCATCCTGCTCCTGTGTGTGTGCCCATGTGTGTGTGCCCATCCTGCTCCTGTGTGTGTGCCCATGTGAACTGCTCCTTTCTGTGCCTGCTGTGCCTTTCAGCAAGCCAAGCTATGAACATGCACAGAGCAAAACTGTATTTCAAATAAATTCACCCCAATGCACTGAAATTCCCACCTGGACCTTTGTTGCTCTATTTTTTTTTTTTCCTTTTGCTTTCTCTCCCTTCCCTTACTGGAGTGAAATGCTCAGAGGAGGAAAATCTTCCTCTCGGGCTGCCCTTAAAGTGCCCGGAGCCAGCTGCAGTGTTTGGGATCCTCCAGCTGCAGTGGAACAAACGGAGCGCACGTCCCCCACAGATCCCTGTACAGATATCCAGTATCCTTCCCCTCGGACTGTTTGCAGTAGAAAAAGTAGAATATGGAGACTCGGGTATAAATGTTTACACACAGTCATATAATTACATAACATGAAACATTTTACATAGTTTGAGGTGAGCATCTCTTTAGACTTTTAAACATTAGGAGTGCAAGTTTAATGTAATCATTGCTTCTTTAACACTGAAAATATTATGGATTTATTTTTTAAAAAACTTAAAAATACTGCACCACTCCATAAACAATGTTTCCATTAAGTAGCTTGGAAAATTAGGCTTTATGTCAACATTTGTAAAAATTAGAATCTGATGTAGGTCCCTACAATTTTAAAATAGGTTACTTATCTGATTTACTTTGTGATGGGCTGTAGGTATTATACTTCACATTCTTTATAGGGCAGCTGCTGGCACTTGCACTGTCCGTAGCCATTGATGATGATGAAGGGTCCTTCGTGGGTGGGTTCGTACTCATTATAGGGTCCTTGGTCTGACATATTGGCCATATGCAGCCGCGTTTGGGATCGGAGCTGCCTGTGGTTTTGAATCATTGAGCACTGCCTAATTCTTCTTAGTGTGGGAGGGCAGCACTTCCTGGAGATGAACACTACAAAAATGATAAAAAAGAAAGAAAACAATAAAGCCATTGTTCCTGTAATTACCCTCTGAGTGAAGATGGCATTGTTTGGCTCGGGGAACTGTTCTTCGGTGGTAACGACCATGCCTGCCGTAGTTGGAATCTCTTTGTCTCCCACATGGAAATGAGAAGAGCTTATTCTTTTCGTGTACTCAGTAGTTGGAGCTGTGTACGACGTCGTAGCCACGGGGGTAACCACAGTCGATAAATTCCAGCAAAGCTGAAAACCATACACTGCATCCAGAATATCCTCTCCCTGGGTGTGGTCGGGGCTGTGGCAGAGGATGGAGTGCTCCCACCGACCTTGGAAGCCACTCAACCATGTGGCCAAGGCGCAGATCTTTGGGCTGCATTCCCACAGATTGCCGGAGAGGCCCACGGTGGTGAGGGATGTCAGTGAGCTCAGGATCTTGGAATCCAGAGTGGTGAGCTTGTTGTTATCCATGAGGAGGGTTTTAAGGTTAGGCATAGTTTCAAAGACGGTGAGGTCGATGGCTTTGATTTCGTTTCCAGTCAAATCAAGCTTTGTTAAGGTGCCCCAGGTCCACTCCATCCCACATGTCAAGTTGTTAATTTTGTTCCACTGCAAGAAGAGCGTGTGCAGGCTGCTCAGCCGGAGGAAGTGAGCAAAATTAATCTTTGTCAGCTGGTTGTGCTCTAGGTGAAGCTCCCTCAGCTTGATTAATCCCGCAAATCCATTGCGAGCCAAACTTCGCAAGCGGTTTGTGCTCAAATCCAGGAATTCCAGGCTACGACAGTCCCAGAACAGGCGGACCGGGATGGTCCGCAGGGAGTTGGATCGCAAGTGCAAGGTCTGTAGCTTGCGAAGGCCGTAGAAGAGCTCGGGGTGCAGAGAGGATAACTGATTAAAAGAGAGGTCCAAATTCTGCAGGTTAAGCAGCTGGCTAAAAGTTGTGTTTGGCAAATGAAAGATTTTGTTGGAACTTAAGACTAATTCCTTAAGTTTATACAGTCCTTGAAAAGAATCTTCTCTGACTGTTGCAATTTGATTATGATCTAAGTGAAGCCAAGTAAGTTGACTGAAGCTTGCAAATTGATCCCTTTCAAGTTCAGAAATATAATTGTGCCTCAGTGACAAACCTAGCGAGCCCTTTTCAGTGGTGTTTGGCACTGAGTGAAACCCCTGAGAGTCACAGTAAAAGAGCAGCTTCTCACAGCGACATTTTGGTGGACAAGCCATGCCCAAGGCAGGCAGCATTTTTAAAACCATACTCATTGCATATAGTGCTGCCAGCATACGAGCCCCTAATGGCCACTTGAAATGTAAGCCTGCAGAATATAATTTAGGAAAACAACAAGATAGGATAGCCTTATCAGTACACTTGGAACATCACGGTGGAAGATTTCACTGCAGATAACATTGCCATGCATTGCCAACAAGCTAATTCTAAATGCAAGAAACAACTTACTATGACAAACCGAATACTTGGACATTACACTTAGGAGGAGGCTTTATCTCGATTACGGAGGGTTACAGTGGCACTATCAGAAAACATTTTTTTCATAAGGTTCAGTGCAGAGCAATCAGCTTTAGCATCTTAACTGCTCCTTTAAAGCAGAGCCATCATTCATTATACAAGGAACAGAGAAACGCAGCAACTTACCCATTCTTTTGAGTACATTGGAGGGTGCATTCAGTCGTAGTTTGAGACTCAACGCCGTGAGTCTGTGAAAGGCTCTAATGTAAGACAGCCTTGAATAATTGACCGGGTTTAGTGTCCTTTGATATTAGTGCAAAATCCACGATGCTCTCTTGGAATATTCCTTTTGAAATTGCTGCCTTGATCTCCTCTGACAGGTCTGAAATTTTTAAATCTTAATACAAGTTTTCGTCCTCCGTGGCTGCTCAGCTGGTTAATTGAAGCTCACGTTTTCCTTTTCCGCAGCTGTGGCTTCCTTTAGTTCTAACTTGTTGATGGCAGATGGGTGGCTTATTGCTGCGAGAAGCTCCTGTAGTAGCATGAGTGCATTTACTGAAAAGCTTTTCAGGGAAGCGGTACAAGAATGGATTTGCTTATGCGCTGCGACCACACAGGGCTCTATATAGGCTGACGTCACCTGGTGACGTTCCTTTTGTTTGGGTTTTCCAGAAGCTTTGCTGTTTTAAAGCATTGTGCTGCATACTGTGATCGTGTTAAAGACCACTGATAGAAGGGGAAAAATCCAGCGGCAGGAGTCCTTCATCCCCGCGACAGAAGGAGCAGGAGAGACTTGCAGCACCCCGCTCCCCCCACATCTGCGCCGGCTCTGCCCAGCTGGGGTTAAAAGCAGCGCAGAGCCGCGGGTGGAAGTGCCTGAGTGCTGCCTGCTCCCACTTTTCTGCTAAATCTCCCTGCATGAAAGGAACTTTTAGATGCAAAATGCGCAGAGTTTGAATAGAGGATGCTGGTCAGCACCGGCTTTCATGGAGGTGAGAGGGATTGGGCAGCTCAGAGCTCCGTGTGATAACTGTGTGCGACTGTGGTCCCTGCAGAAGTGCAGAGAGCAGTGGTGTAGCTGGAGCTGTGTGTCAGGAAGTACAGCCTGGGAGCGGGGCACAGGAGTGAGCACTTCAAGCCAGGGGAAATTTCTGGAAAAAGCAAAGCTTGCGTTAGGGCACAGGAAAAATTTAATTGGAATCCAGCTTGACAGTGTGCGGTTATGAAACTAGAAAATCTATTTTCTCCTCCCAAACGGTGGCTTCTGTACTTGCTTTTTGCTGGGCACTGGAGTGCAGGGAGGAAATGGTGAGGTTGGCATTTCCAGTCGGGGCTCGGAGCGGTGCGAGGGCTTCCTTGTGGTCACACCCTATGTCCTGCTGCTGTGCGTCCCCTCTGAAAGGGGGACACCACCTCCATGAGCCCCTGGCTGCAGGGTGGGTCTGTAACAGTTGTCCTGGGGGTTTAGGGCTGCAGAGCTGTGTCCCTGCAGAGCTGTGTGTGCTGGTCCAGCCCCACCAGGCTCTGGCCAGAGTGTGCACACAGAGCCAGGAGGAGGGCACTGGGCTCTCAGGGCTGTTTGCTTGCTTTAAAGGTTCATTGCCCCATTATTCAGAGCGGCCTCTCCTCTGGGACAGCTGGTACTGAAAGGTAAATGACCAGGCTTGATTGACATTTTTATGTGTTTTTAGGATGCATGTGCAGGTAAAGTCTTCGGAGCCACTGCTCTGGTCATGGCTCAATGTGGGTGTAGCAGGGGGATGCTGGCTTCCTGCTCCAGGCAACTTGGATAAGCTTTTTTTAAATTTCACCTTGAGATATAAAGCAATAATGTAGTAGGAGGCACTTGAAAATGTTTGCTGTGTAGCAGTGAGGTATCGCCTCTGACCTCCAAGATCTGAAATGAGCCGAGAATAACAAGTTTCCCATGCTGATGGAGCAAGATGAATTGTGTCAAAAGGTTTTAAAATAAAATGGCCGTTTACCTTTGTTATTAAGTGTTGGTTCCTTGTTTTGGTTCCTTGGAGGTCCTTGCTCAAATGAAGACCTGCTGTTTCCTGCCTGCTTCTCCCTTGGCTGTCCGGTGGTGGGATGGGAACGCTGCCTCTGGTGCTCCCCTTCTGGGATAGGCAGGCTCAAGGGGAGCACTGAGTGGAAAGTAAAGGGATGGAGAAGGTGAACACTTTAACAACACACAAGAAGAAAACCTCAAAACCCCCTCAAACCTCAAAAAAGAGCTAAAGCAGAACAAATAAACCCTACCCTGAACCCATCAGGAGAGTAACTGTCTTTAATGATTAAGCAAATTAAGAAATGTTAGATAAATTTCTTAAATTGCTCTGCCATAGTAAATGTTTTCACATTTTTTCCAGGGTGAAAGAAATACATGCAAAGAAATTACATAAACCTATTTAAAGAATTTCTTCTTGTTTAACGTTCAGTGTACAAAGAGCTGAGGCTCAGCTGCCAGCTGTCCGATGGAACGGCAGCACCTGCGGACGGTTCTTGGAGCAGCTCTGTGCAACACCCTGATCTGAGGTGTTGCTTTGAATACTAATAAACATTTCAATATGTTACCATAACATTTAACAATATTCCAAAGTGTACAATCTGAGGTCAGCTGTTAGTCCTCCCCAGTGCTGCCTCTTTCGCTCTTACTAGGAGACTGAAATTAGGGATAGTTGGAAACATTTTGGTTTTTACATCAATATCTGCTGGTAGGTTCCTCCCACGTTAAGATTGTGTAATTTGGCACAGAGTTAAAAGTTAATGTTCAAACACGGTGAGTTGCTCCTTTTCTGAAGCTCTCCATTCTTTGGCCCTTAACCAAACAAGGGCTATTTAGCACCTTGCCAGCGAGTTTCCTGTTTAGGAAACTGTTAACGCAAACTTTATGGGTGCTTTTCTTAGCAAAACATGTTTTTATGTGCACTTGCTGTGAAATAACAGTTATTACCACAAGTGTGCATCTGAGTCTCCTGAGTCTGGAACACTGCAGTAACATTCACATTGTTCGTTGGGAGCTGCCTGGGGTGTCAAGGTGTAAGGGGCTGGGAATGAACCCCCAGAAAACTCATGCAAATGCGTTTCTTCTGAGCCTGAAAACTCATTGCCTGGCAAGGAAAACCACATCTGATGCCATGTGGGTACTTCTGCCACAGCAGGAGCTTTATGGCAGCCCAAACCCTCACATGCAATGGGGACAGGGAAATTAGCAGGAATAAGCTTGCTCGGGCCAGATAACCCTTCTGGGGGCTTCCCACTCCTGGAGCAGCAGCACAACTGGTTTTCCTGCTAAACCCATGCGCTGGGAAAGTAGAATTGCACCCTGAGGCGAGCGTTGTCATTTAGTTAGGCTGACATCTTGTGGAAGCCTTCCTAGTGTATTAAGAACAACATAAAAGCTAATTTTATTGGATGTAGATGTGGGTGCTGCGTGACTGTGCTGTGCTGGGGGCCTGGAGGGTGCAAGCCCTGGAGCTGCAAGCGAGACTGCAGCACCTGGGACATTGCAGCCACGTGTGTGGCACTGCACAGCAGCCAGCTCACCCCTCTGCCTGCAGGAAGGGCTGTGGGAATTGTTGCTGGGTGTTAGCACCTCAGGGACCACGGGAGGATTTGCTGCTTTTTGGCCAGAAGGTTGTCTTTGTGCTGTGTCACAGGGCTGTGAGGCAGGAGGTGAGCAGGGACGCGTGGCTGGAGTGTCACCGTGCACACTCTGTCACTCGGGTTTGGTGCCGTGGTAGCACTGAGCCCTGGGAAGGGGCACATGGGGCAAAGGCATGTCCGAGGTGATCCAGCAGCAGCAGATGTGCCCCGTGCTTCAGGCCAGCTCGAGAGTCCTTTGGGGAGGCAGCGGGAGGGATGGGACAGGGCAGTGAAGGCTGGGTGTCCTTGTCTTTCTGAGAGCAAAGGGCACGTGTGGTGGCATCGTGTGGTGGCTGTCACCTCCCTGTCTGGCAGCTCTCTGCACCTGGTACTGGTTGCACATTGTAATTCCTCCTTGTACTGGGGTGAGTGCAGGAGCCACCCTTCCCCTCTCTGGTGCAGTCTGGCCATGGGGAGGGATGTCAGGCTGGGAGTGCTGTGGCACAGCCAGCTGGGCAGGGGGGACAGTGCAGGCAGCTTTGTTGTCACTGAGGTTCTTGCTGAACCCTGGACCATGCCATGCAGCCCATTTGCTTTGCTGAGCTGTGGGCTGGCTGTGCGAGACTCCTTCCTGCAGCAAACCAGGGCACAGTCCTGCTTCCTCCACCAGCAGACCTTGGGTGTGAAAACACTGCTGGAATTCCTGTGGGTCACACTCTGCTGCTCACACTGCCTGGCCTTGAATCGGCACTGTTCTGTCTGGAATTTGTTGGCAGCCCTGCTGTCACAGTGATGGAGGGCCGTGCGTGGTTATCCTCTGTAGACACGGAATTAGGCTGGGTCTCAAGGCAAAACCAAGCATGGGACAAAACTCACCTGGGAGCTGATGTCCTGTGTCCCCTGGAAGCAGAGCTCAGAGGTGGCATGGTGACACTCCACAGCCTGCCCACAGGAAGGGGTGCCAGGTACTCATTTGTCACTTATTCAGCCCCCGTTGTTAGCCAGGATGCTGCCTGTTGTACTGACAGCCTAGAAGACAATTCACAGACACCTGAAACAGAAACCTCTCTGCCAACCATCCTTTTTGGGTAATGGTGTGGTGGGTGGCAGGTGGGGCAGTTGTGGCTCTCAGCAGTGGCACATCTGGCTCACATCTGGGTGCTGATTTGGGATGGGGACATGCTGGGCTCTGCAGGGTTGGTGTGAGGTGGTGCTGAGCAGGAGGCACTGTCTCCCTCAATACCTCTGTGGGCTCAGCTTAACCCAAACTGATGATGAACCTTTGAGATTAACAACAGATGTTTGTGATGTTTAGCTACAAAAACGTATCTTTGAGTAGCTGGTTACAGCACATGCTCTGCTGATCCCGGTGGAATGCACCACCACCACTGTGCTCCTGTACCACCATAACTCAGTTGGAATTAGATTTTAACCTCCGTAGCTACAGGAAAAGCTTGGGTCTGTCTTTTGGTTGTCTGAATTCAGATGGCACACCTACAGCAGGAATGCTTTGTGACAGAAGTGGTGCTTCTGCTCCCCTCCCTGTATACAAATCCGCTTTCTTTGCTTTGAGCATTAAAACAAGCCCTGCTGGGGATGCTGGTGTGAGCTGGGACCGCAGGGATGTGAGAGGGAATGTTTGTATCGCTCTGCAAGCAGGGCAGCAATGGTGGGGGAAGAGCAGAGACTAAGGGGGTGGGGGAAACGAGCAATTTTTAACATCAATTCTATCCTCTTTGATAAAGATCTGATTTAATTTAAAGTAAATTTGCACCGTGGCTAAATTTATTATCCATGATGCTGGACAGGGTTGGGATATCATACTGCAGGATGATTGACATGGTCATCATGACCCTATTAAATGTACTGAATCTATTAGCTGCTTGCTGACTGCGGGGCTTGTGATTCCCTCAGCAGAGTTTTGTGCTGAATTTCTAAAAATCCTATCAGAAATCTGAATATTTGGGCTTCACTCTTGTGAGTCCTCAATCCCATGGATAGCAGGAGGTGATGACTGGGCTGCCTTGTTCTGCCGGGTCATTAGCTGGCTCCTCAGTGAAGGTTCACACCAGACATGAGGACCAGTTTTTAATGGTCAGGCTAATTGGTTAGTGGAACAAATTACCCAAAAGAGCTAAACTGGCACTTGAAGCCTTTAAAACATGATTTATTACTTGAGAGAGGGAGAGCAGCTCAAAACAGGACTTCTGAGCTGTAGGGTGGAACCAATGGGTAAAATTCCCAAGGTGTGCGGGAGCCTGGCCAAAGAGACAGTGTTGTGGTCAGGGACGATTTCTGTGCCCAGAGCGTTCGTGCTGCCACAGGCTGTGCAGCTCCTCATGTGTTCCACCAGGTCCTAATGGGGGTAATTGGCCCCACAGTGTTTATGGGGCAGGGAAACACAGTGTGTATTATGCAGGGAAGAAAAAGGTCAAGAACCTTCAGCTGGGCAAAACTCAGCATCGTTGTCTCCAGGACCTTGGTTGGAACTGGCTGTGATGGTTTCAGATGTCAATGGCAGCAGGGTGTCTGTAGAGGTGTCCTGGGTCTGTCCTGTTCTGCCCCCGCTCAGCCCTAACAAAGGATCCCAATTAGTAGCTCCGTGTGCTAAATCACCAGAGCTAAATTAGCAGGGTGCTTTATCCTGCAGCCTTCCAAAGGAAATTGTGGCCATGCTTTCGACAAGCTTCTGTACTGAAACTTCTGCATGCCAACAAGGTAGAAATAAACTGGAGCTGCCTTGCTAAAATCTAGTGGGGCTGGATTCTACAGCTCCCTCTGTGCTGGGACATGCTGCAGTTTCACAGGACCGGATTAGCAGTGAGGAATCAGTGCTGCTCAGGCTGTGATGTGCTCTTTGGGGTGTTTTGCACAGTGGTCTCATGAACTGAATGTCCATTAGTGGAAGCCATCTCGTGGTTTTCCTCTCATCCAAAAGGCATCTGGTGCTGTTCACAGAGGCTGTTGTGGGCTGTGAAGCCAGGGACAGCAAAGTGGAATTGATGGGTGGCCTCACCTCAAATCCCTGCTCTTGCTTCTTGTTAAAATGGTAATGTGGGAGCACCCGGGGAGAAGTAAAATGGCACTTCTTGGAACAGCTGAATGTTTGGCTTTCTGCATAATAGATGAGCATATATCTTAGATCCAGACTTGTTCCTGGGAAAAAACCCTGGTGTATGGGGAGGGGTGCTGTGGGTTCAGTAAAATGGTCATGTTGCCATGGTTAAACAGGGGTGAAACATCAGGAGGAGAAGCAGCTGCCACTGCAGGTTGGTGTCTCAGAGCAGCTTGAGGCGGGGGCAGTGCCTGGTGGCAGCTTCAGGGGACAGTGTCCCCCTGTCCCCCTCAGGTGCCAGCACTGCCCACTGCCACCAGCATGCCAGGGACAAAGCCATGGATCAGAGAGTCTTATCTGTCATATCCCCTCAGCAGGGGAACAGCAAAGTGTTGGGTAAATCAGTGCATTAATCTTCACTTTATTTAGAGCCTTCAGCTTTGATTTTTGAATGTAGAGCAAAGAAGGGGCCGGTGCCAGGGCTGCCGAAGGCTGTGGTAGCGTCACAACGATGCCTGGGTTTAGCTTCAGTCACTTTTCAGTTACCTTTTGTGATGAGAATCAAATAACTTGATCATGGCAGTGACAAATCTTCAATAATTCATTACACTATAATGACATTACAACATCCTAACTCCCTCCCCCCCATTTTTTATTTCTGCTGTAGAGTGGACTTGATGTTTTAGATTCAAGGCTGTTCATCCAGATATTTCACACCAGCCTGTCACCTGGAGAATTGATACCTGGCATACCCTCACTGCAGCACTGCTAAATGGTTTTTCTTCTCAACTGGATAATTATATTGATTGCGGCTTAGGACTTCAGAAATTGGATTGTGGTTGCATAAAGTGTGTTTTGAAACCCTAATATCATCTATATTATACAGGAAAAACTCCCAGCAAAACCAGACCACCACCACTCTCTTATCTAACTCCTAATTTGATACAAATGGGGATATTTCTGACCCCGTGTCTGATGGAAAAGGGAAGCTGCCCCTGCTGCCTGGCCCTTTGCCCTCTCTAACAACAGGGCTCAGGAGAAACGTGCTGGATCAAAACCGTGGCAGCTCCCCGTGGATGGGCCTGGAGACTCACTTGAAGTGTTGAATTTCTTACCCAGCGAATGGTTTATAAGGATTTGACTTTTGATTTTGGGCTTTTGACTGCCTGCTCAGGAGCAGTGCTGTGTGATCCCTGGGGGTGGGGTGTGGAGGGAGCAGTGACTGCCTTATCAGGGAGGTGGAGACTCTACTGCCAGCGTGCAGAATCACTTTACAAACCTGAGAAATAAAGAAGCTTACAATACACTTGAAATGAATAATAATTGGTTTAACTTTGAGACCCTGAATACCTGTTTACCTGTGTGCCTGCTGTTTTCCAGGCTGGCCGCAAGGAAAGAAGCGATGCCCTGAACTCTGCCATTGATAAAATGACCAAAAAGACCAGAGACCTGCGCAGACAGGTAATGAACGTGTCAGAGGTGGTACCAGCTGGGACAAACGAGGGCTTTGCTGCATGCTTGCCCTCTGGGAAGTGTTGTCTGGGGATTTGTTTCTACAGGGCAGTGGGTTTGCTGGCCTGTCTTCAGTGAATTAAAAGCCAGGAGTTTCCAGAGCGTGGCTCAGAGGGAAGCATGGGGTGGGAATGTAATTCCCTGTTAATTCCCTGTTAACTCTGTGATACAGATGTTGGAGTCTTAATCATCCTCGTGGCAAGAGAGATAAAAAACCCCCACCAAAACCGCCCAAAAAACAACTTTGACTTGATGGATTTTGAAGATAATCAGTGATGTTTTACAATTCTGGTGGTGTTCATCTCAACCTATTTTATTTGAGAACTATATTTATGTAGCATCAGCCTTTTCTCTGTTTGGTTTTAAAGCAATATATTCCCATTTTTGAGTAAGTGAGAATATGGATCACATTTGTTGAAAAATGTTTTTATTCTAGCAGAAAAATAAAAAAGTTAAATCAGTGTGTTGTTTAATCAGCTGAGGGAAAGCAGCAAATTTACTCAGACAAAACCAATATGAGCTGCTAAATCAATATTTGTGGCCAAACTGGTGACTTGCACTTCTGTAACTAATCCATTTTTTAAGGAGATTCAATTTAAATTGAAGCAAAAAGTGTGTAGACAAGACTTAGTGCAAGGATAGCCTTGGTCACACAAAGGAAAAAGGATCAATGACAAAAGTAGTTTAAGCTTTACATATTAATACAGTAAGAGGGAAACAGCAGTGGAACACTACTGAAAAATAACTCATTCTTTTATTTTTATTTTAGCTCCGCAAAGCTGTTATGGACCATGTTTCAGACTCTTTTCTGGAAACAAATGTTCCTCTTTTAGTATTGATTGAAGCTGCCAAGAATGGGAATGAAAAAGAAGTTAAAGAATATGCTCAGGTTTTCCGTGAACATGCCAACAAATTGATTGAGGTAAGATGGTGCAAATTAAAATTTAATTGTTGCTAGTTAAATTAAGGCAAGACTAGGCAAAACAGGTTTTTCAGTTCCGTTGAAGCACAAAGCAAATTCTGTAATAAATTTCCTTTTAAAATTTTATTTGAATGAATTTAAACACAATTTAATATTTAAATAATTTAAAATGTAAGCTTATCAAAAGGAGCTGTTAAATAACCCATGTAGTTTGGGATATTGCAATGTGAGTATATTGATAAAGGCTTTGTTACTTGGAGGTGGTCATTTGGAGTAAGGGAGACAAGAGCAAGATTGTCCTGCTGGACAGTTTGACCCATTGCTTTGAAGCCTGGAAGGTTTTTCTTTCCAGTAAAATCCCACTGAATATAAACAGGCCTTTTAGAATGAAAACCTGCTCGTGTGTGTGTAAAGAGCAAACAAAACACTTGGAATGACAACACAACTGATCCCTGCCACCTGTTGGTAATGAAAACCCAAAGGCTCTCAGCTGGTGCAGACCAGAGCTCTTATTTGGGGGGAAAACCAGGTTAAATGGGACCAACCTGTCTTAACTGGTATCCCAGGATGACTGAGGTTGGAAAAGCCATCCCAGACCATTGAGTCCAAGCTGTGCCCAGTCCCCACCTTGTCCCCAGCCCAGAGCCCTGAGTGCCACCTCCAGGGATGGGGACTCCAAACCTCCCTGGGCAGCCCCTGCCAAGGCCTGAGCACCCTTTCCATGCAGAAATTCCTGCTGATGCCCACCCTGAGCCTCCCCTGGCCCAGCCTGAGGCTGTTCCCTCTTGTCCTGCCGCTCATTACCTGGAGGAGAGGCTGACCCTCACCTTCCTGTCAGGGAGCTGCTGCAGGGTCGTTAGTGCAGTGCCGAGGGAGCAGATGCCGGGGTGCTGTGTCTGCAGAGAGCAGCAGCAGAGCGCCCGTGCTCAAGGAGGAGCCTCGGCCCCTTGCCACCGCCTTGGCGTGAGAGTTCTGCGCCCGCTGATGCTGAACGGCAAGGAACAAACAGCTATAGGTGCTGCTGAGCAAACATGCCACTAGGAATAAGCTTCAAAAACTCCTCCTGTGCTCCTCCGTGCTCTGAGGCTCTGGCTGGTTGTGCTTAACCTCAGCAGCTCCTCGGGAACAGTCCCAGGCCGCTTCGTGTGGTTTTGATCTCTCGGTGTCTCTGTGTTTGATAATGGAGTCCGTGTGTCTCCAAGGCTCGTGGGGAATACTCTCACACAGCTGGGCAGATTCAAATTGCTCAAGAATAAGACTTATCAGACATCAGTAGAAGTAGTTTCTGACTTGCTCAATATATTTTTCCTAGGGTTCTGAGTGCACTTTGCAACTGTCCCATAGTCTAGGGTGCATGAAGTTTGTCCAGCTCTTCAGAGCTGCTGTCTAAGTAAAGAAAATCTCTAATTCTTTGGAGGCATCCTTTTTTCACTTTTGGCTTGTCATGTTTCAGCATCAATGCTGTCCTCCTAGAGTTGCAAAGTTATTCTAATCTAAATTTTAAGTAACTGACGTTGTTCTGCAGAGCAGCATGTGGAAGGAAGGCAGTGCTGCTGTGCCCTGCCTTGGCAGCAGGATACAGCCTTGGGAACACTTTGAAGTGGGTTTGGTCTAAAGCCTCCCTTCTTCATGTTGCAAGCCTGATTTATCTGGAAAATTATTTTTAGGGCTTGTTTACAGGAGAAGTTGAATGGTATAACAATAGCAGTGCCTGTTCTGCCAGAGTTCTGCTACCTCCTCAGCAGTTGTGTGGTGTCCACACACAGAATTTACTGGCCTATTTACAGAGGAATAATTGTGCTGTGCTGCCTCTGAGCTTCTCCCCAGCCCTTGCCAGGTGAGCTGTTTCTTCCTGTCCCCTTAGGAGCCGTGTCCCACCAGAGCAGCCACAGTTCCATCCTCACTGGCACTGGCCCTACCTGGTGTGCAAATGCCAAGCTGCAGAGGAGTTTTCCAGAGCCTCTGTACAGCCAGACACTATTACCTTCCAAGGACTATTCCCCTGAAAGTAGACATTCAGCAATATTTTTGACTGACATCAAAAGGTTCTGCTAAAATGATATGCTGCTGCAACAGCTTTTTGAAGGCTTGGTTATTGCTTTTGCTGTCTGAAATGTAACTGTAGTTGTAGAGTAGCATGATGTAGATGGTTTATAAACCTCTTCCCTGAATGGAGATGGATTATTATATACACTTAGCTTCGACAGGAGGGGAATAGTTCTCCTGCAGAGCCCTTGTCCCGAGGGGCAGGAGAGCCACTGGAGTCATATGAGATGTCAGATTCTCTATGCAGGAAGATGGGTCGCGGTGGGTTGCACTTGAAATGTCTTGTGTCTCTGCCAGAAGGGAGAAGGATGTGTGCAAGTTCCCTCATGATTCTGCTCTTGGGCAGGAAACCCAGGAGAAACAATAAAAGCTTGTGTAAGAGCAGAGCACAAGATGTTTTGCCCGGTGAGATGGGAAGTGATTGCTTCCACCTGCTTTCAGGGGGAGATGAGTGTGCAGGGAGCTTCTCAGAACTGCCCTCACAAGTGCTGCTGGGCGACTCGAGACATCAAATGTGCCAAAACAGCTTCAGCACGGAGTGGAGCTGTGGTGCATCATGCCCTGACTGACAAGCTCCTGTGGTTTGGGTGTAGAGGGGAGCACGTCCTTCCCTTTGATGCTGAGTGAGGGCAGGAAACGTGTGGGAGATCCTGCTCTGCCCTGGGGAGCTCGACACATCCCCACTGGATTGCTGGGAGGATTTTGCACCTTGGGGTAATTCCCCCCTGTCTGTGAGCTGGAGGAATCAGTGAACCAGGCCCTGAGAGATATATAATGAGATAGATTTCTTTTATTTTTTTTTTCACACTAAACTTTTGCAGGTGTCGGCCAGACAGGAGGAGTGGCAGTGCTGGTTCTGCCCTGGGTTAGCACAGGGAGTTCTTGTTCCTGCAGTGCAGGGCTGTTTATGGGCCCTCCAAGTACCCATAAAGAGATGCAAGCACATGATTTGGGTAATTTCGTTTCAAAATGTTCCCTTCTTGGCAGCACAGCACTGTCTGCTTTTGTGGTTCCTAACGTCCAGGCAGCCAAATTTGACCAAAAGGTGCAATAACCACAAAAGCCTGATTTGCCTGCTGGGTCTGTGTCTTCTAGAGAACCCATACCAAGTGCATCCCAAAGGGCTCCCCTCTAATTTGTTTCCCACGTAGTAAAATCCTAACCCTTTTATCCTGCCTTTTGAAAACTGAGTAACAGTAAAAGAGTAGAATGAGCCTTGTCTCAGTTGAATAATACATTTCAAAGATAGCTTTCAAAATTGCTCTGTGCTAACAGACCATTAACTCTGGCTGGATTTGGTTAAAGGAGTTTAATTCAGGAATTGAGAAGCCAATTTCAATGTAACACACAAGAATAACAGAAAGGACAGCATTTGGGGAACCAGCATAACAAAAAGTTAAATTCACTTGTAAACTATGAAAGTCTTCCCACTTTCCAGATTGGGAACTACTTACTCCATTCCAATGGCTTTTCCCACTGGGTGAGGTAACCTTGGCTCTCCAGCCTCTGGCTCTGCTCTTGGGGAAGGACAGCTTGGCACGGGCATCCTTGGAGTGACTGTTGCTCCCTAGAAAAGACGGGGCTGTCCTGCAGCCTGGTGCTCTCACCCGGTGATGTCACTGAGCCCACGCTGGCTCTTTGTCCCTGCCAGGCTCTCAGTGTTTGTGCTGAGCTGCCTTTGTGCCGCTCCCGGGGATGCTCCGGCCTGCTCCTGCAGAGGGAAAAAGCCAGACATGTTAAGCAGAAACCTTTGCTACAGTGTTGCATGCTTTAGAAAAATAAAAATTAGCTAGTCAATTTGTCGCTGTGTACACTGTGACACAGTGTAACACTGTGTAGTGTTAATGGAAAAGTTTTTCAGACGTTAAGAGATTAGGAAGTAAAAGGTAAATGAGGACAGCATCCAGGTTCAAATCCTCCAGTTTGCTTGCTGAAGAATACTTTGGAGAATATTTTTGGAGTTTGTAGTTCCTTAAAAAGAACAAATAATCTCCTCTTCTTCTGGAATCCACTACCCCTGTGTCAAATGTTTTTCTCAACTTAAATTTTATTTATAAGTCTTCTTCTGAGAGAAATATTGGTAAGACCAAGGAGGCAAAAGCTCTCAATGGTGTTTCATAAGCATTGATTTTTTTTCTAATTGCTTTAATTTATCTGAAAAGACTGCTCTGTGCCTTTTTTTAATGCACTGGGTTGCATCTTGCATATGGAGTGATGATTTTCTCATTTTCAGTGAAACCCATGAACAGATGCAGACGGCAAATTTATTTGCTTGGAAAGAATCACATTTGGGCACTTGCAGCTCCATAAGCTTTCTGTAGCCTCTTGCTCTGACATTTCCCCCTTCTGTTGCCCTCACTGTCTAGCCCGATGTCCTGGAGTCATTCTTCAGATCTCAGTCTAAAAATACCCCTCTCCCAAAGCCTGGAGCCTTGCACACTTGCTACATTTTTCTTGCAATTATCCTGATTTGCTCAGACTTGCAGCCTGTATGTTCTTCAGAGAGTCTTAACAGCTGCAGGTTTTTTACACGTGAAAGGCTTTTAAAAAATGTTAAGTGGATAAAACATAGCTTGGATTTCAAATAAAAACTGGCTTTTGGGCTGGAGGCACGGTGAAGGTTTTGGAAAGCTGAGGCTTGGCTGTCCCCTGGTCACAAGGTGTCACTTACCTGGGCATGGCCAGGCACCATTCATTGCAAACAAGGCGTGGAATGGAAAAATCCAGCAGATCCAGAAGTTAATCTGCTCTGACAAGATTATCCTTCACGTCTATCAGCCACCTGATTTCCAGAGTTTCTACAGAGTTTTCCAAACCTCTCTGGAGGTGGCTTTGCTCATTCTTTCAATGCTGTCCTCTCCTGCCTGCCAGCACAGGGATGCTGTAGCTCAGTCAGTGCTGCCAGGCAGGGTTGAGGTTCTTGGGGAACAGTGCAGACAAATCAGATACTGAATTGGAGTGTTTTCTGAATTTTATTAATATCTCAAAACCCAGCATTTTCCAGACTAGGGTCATTACCGGGGTACCTCAGCACCTATTTTTCCAGTACTCTCATTTACAGAGGGGAAAAAAAATCTGCCAACTCAGTTTTGTCTTTAATTGCTTTTATTTTTAATGTAATTTTGTATTACAAGGGAAATGTCCTTGCACTGTGGTCTGGAGAAGAGAGACAGAGTTATTTCTCATTTAAAATGAAGATCAAAATGAGCAAAATGTCTCTTCCACAGCACAAGCACGTTTTCTGTAATTTGTCTGTAGATAGCCTTGGCAGCAATTTAAAACTAATGTCTTCAATAAATGACCAGTGTAACTCTAATGTGCCCTCTAAAGTCTGACACTCTTCAACAGCCAAGGCACTTTCCTTCTAAGTTCATTTTATTAGTCAACTAATTCATAAATAAATTAAATTCTTCTCGTAGAACATGCTTTCCTTACATTCATAATCAGGAAAGCAGGAAAGCCTCAGCAGAAAAATGTTCCTACATTTTTCAACAAAACTGGATATACAAATTTAATACATCATACATAAGTAAAGGCAAGTGACCTTTTAATAGGATAACTTCTGTTCTTGTAAGGTTATTTTTTGAGGCCAATCTTCTAATGCTACACCAAATAATGTATGAAAGGACCTGCAGGATGCTGGTAGAGTTTAAAAATCATGTTGGAAGAGAAATAAGAGACTTCAGGATAATCTTTCTGTCCAGATTTCATTGTAAGTGCACATGGGTAAGCAGGGCCATGACTGTGAAACTAATGGGAGAGATGAAGGGATTGAATCCTCTCAAAGCTGGGCAGGGATTGGGCTGTTGGGAGACAATTCCTCCCTTTGGAAATCCTCTTGGTTTGCTGCTCCTAGGTGGAGGAGAGGCGTTTGTGCCACACCTCAGCCACGGGAACAGTGACCTCGCTGTGTGACTGCTGCCAGGGAAGGGCTTGCTCTGTGCACACCTGGCCAAGGGGGATGTGGAGGGGGTAGAATTTGGCAGTGAATGGTTGTAGGGTGGGGAAAATATTCATGTGCTTTTATTCCACTAGAAACTGCCCTGTGTTTACTCTGTTCCTTTTTCCTTTGGAAACAGAAGCTGTTGCAGAAAGGGAAATGTGCAAAAGAGGTCAGTAAGTGTGAGAACAGTTGGGTTTAGGTGGTGTTGACATGATGTCTTCAGAGGTAGCTGAAAAACAGCAGAGTCCTTTTATTTTAGAGATATTTAAGTCTTAATTCCAACAGCATTTTTAAGTAACTTTTTGGGCAAAGTTTTTATAGATGTGGCATAAACGTTTTAATTCTTGATATTTAACTAAAAGCCTTGATGCATGTCTGGATTTTCATCATCTTAGTCATTAGCAATATTGGATTATTAGTCATGTCATGTCATCAGGAGTTGCCTGGAATCTGTGTAGAGCTCATTACTGACACTGTTTTGTCGTCTTCTTCAAGAGCACAGTGTACTGACAATTACAGTTACACTGCCATGAACAGTTGTCTGAATCACCAGAAACTGGTTTAAGCAGCTAATAATAGGCACCAAGTTGGAAGCCTTTAGTCAGATCAGAAGGCAGCATGTTCTGAGTGATGAGCAAACTGAGATGGGAGAGAAGTACAATTTCACAGAATCTCAGACTGGTTTGGGATGGGAGAGACCTTAAAGCCCATCCCATCCCACCCCCTGCCATGGCAGGGACACCTTGCACTGTCCCAGGCTGCTCCAAGCCCCAATGTCCAGCCTGGCCTTGGGCACTGCCAGGGATCCAGGGGCAGCCACAGCTTCTCTGGGCACCCTGTGCCAGGGCCTGCCCACCCTCACAGGGAGGAATTCCTTCCCAATATCCCATCTGTCCCTACCCCCTGTCAGTGTGAAGCCATTCCCTGTGTCCTGTCCCTCCATCCCTTGTCCCAAGTCCCTCTCCAGCTCTCCTGGAGCCCCTTTAGGCCCTGGAAGGGGCTCTAAGGTCTCTCCAGAGCCTTCTCCTCTCCAGGCTGAACACCCCCAGCTCTCCCAGCCTGTCTTCATTTCCACTTTGATAAACACAGAGACATTTTTGGATAAGGATAATTATTTGGGTACTGTCCAAATATCACTACTAGAAACACTTTTATTTTAAGGAAAGGTATTTGTGTTGCTAAGAAGCATCTCAGATGAGGGTTTGCTTTGGAGGTTTCAGCTGAAGCCGAGCTCTCCATCAAACACCAGTGGTGTCATTGCTGTCGTGGTAGCTCAGATAGACTTGTGTAACTAATGTGGTTTGTGATTATAACATTTTAACACTTTAGCTTGTTTGTCTGAGGGAGGAATAGTTCCTGTGCCAGCACTTACATCTGCTGCCACAGCTGCATCGACGAGGGGCACGGTGCCCACGTCTCACACTGGTGTTCCTGTAGCAGCCCTGCTTTCCCTCAGGTCTGTGGAGAGGACAATCCACCAGCCTGGAAAGAAAGATATTGCTGCACTTTCCTACTGTGGGTATGGTTTATGTATATATATACATATATAGATGCACTGATTATATATACATATATAGATGCACTGATTCCCTTCAAACACCTCTTCTTTCTCTCTAATTGAAAAATTTCTCTGTTGGCAAGAGAGAAGTTGTGTCCATGCTGCCCTTGCTGTGCAGGAAATGGAGCCCAGTCTGGTTTGTCCTGATGCACAAACTCTGGGATTGCCCAGCTGTGTGAAAAATTGCCCTTCTCTATGAAACCTTGGCAACACATTGGGTTGCTCTCTGTTGGGGAAGAACATTTCCTCTGGGCATGAAAGGAGCTCACCAGTGTGGAGCAGAGTTTTTGCAGGACAGCTGTACTTGGAACGGCTGGAGCTGGAGAGGTATTTGGAGACAGCCCTGGACAGGGTAAGAGGCAAGTGCAAAGCTGTATTCTTTAACTAGAATTTTAAACACACAGATACAACTGGAAATGTGGAAGTATTAAGATGTAATCCCAAACAAAAGGTGGTTACCCATGAAAATACTAAGTGGTCGCTTCAATATAACAGGGAGCAGAAGGTACACAATACATTTATTTTTATACTATTATATTACTTAAAAGAGCATGAAGAGACAGAGCAAGGGGAAATGGCTTCCCACTGCCAGAGGGCAAGATTAGATGGGATTTGGGTGAGAAATTCCTCCCTGTGAGGGTGGGCAGGCCCTGGCACAGGGTGCCCAGAGCAGCTGTGTCTGCCCCTGGATCCCTGGCAGTGTCCAAGGCCAGGCTGGACGGGGCTTGGAGCAGCCTGGGACAGTGGAAGGTGTCCCTGCCCATGGCAGGGGTGGCACTGGATGGGCTTTAAGGTCCCTCCCAACCCAGGCCAGTCTGGGATTCTGTGATGTTGTCTCTGATCCCCTTCTCTTGCCATCACTTGCCAGCCTGTTGAAATAACAAACCGTGTAACCTCCATTTCTCATTGTGCAAAACTTTGGAATCAAAAATGCCAACCCTTTGCTTGCCAGTTTTGCTCCAGCCAGCTGAAACTTCCCCTCCTTGTGTTTATAACCAGACTTGGAATGAAAACTGTTGTCATCTTCGCGTGAGGCTGCAGAGCTCTGGAAACAGCGGTTCCCTCGGTTTAGGCCTTCGTTCCCCCGGTGCCTTACGTCTGCAGTTTGTCTGCGTGTGCCTTGTTTTATTTAAGGACTTTTACTATTTTCAGTTAATACATTGGGATTCTGTTGCCCACAAGCTCTTCCAAGGTACCTTCTGTGGAGCTGCAGCCACATGCAGCTACTTAAGTCATATAAAATCACAAAGCAGTTTGACAGCATGGCTCTGGTAACTCTGCACAGTCCCAGTGGGTTTGATATCCCAAGTCCTCCTGCAGTAAAGAAGTGGAACTGTTCGTAATTCCTAGTTAGTTCTGCCTCTGCAAAATGAGGGGTTTGCAGGGTTGGAGCTGTAACACATCTACAGCTCTAACACTTCTCCCTCATGCAACACCTGTTAGGGCTGGCTGTTAAAATGCTCGGATTTGTCTTGAATATTGAGCATAGTGTACAGGTAAATAAATAAATGTATGGACTTAGTGAATAATGAAAGCCTGTCTGGAGAGGGATGGGGATTACATAATCGACACATCTCTTCTGAGAGTCCTCAGTTGCCATTAGTTTTGCCAGAACAGTTGTTTCTGCAGATAAATTAATTTCCTGAGCTTTGACCAGTGTGAAGGGAATCGGGACAGGTTTTTTTAACATGAAGGAGGAAGAAATTAGCTATGCTATATTTGAATTTTGTGAGAATATCAGGTACACTTTTCTTGAGCAAATCCCTAGGAGAAAAATGTTCAATGGCTGTCTGTCCATTCTTTCTTTTTTTGCTTTTAAAATGGGTGATTTTTTAAGCAGCTTAAAAGTTGGAATTTGCATTCCCAGAGAAATTGTAAAATGTAAAGCAAAAAAAATAGAACAAGCAGCTGAAGTTTTGAAGTTTTGATCAGAAATGAAAATGCCAGGAACACCTTTGAAAAGCTTGGTTTCCTTGGTGTTGAAATTCCCAAAGTATCTGTACACATGGATGTGGGTTTGTTATTTTTGTGTAAAAGTCTTTGAGCACCGGTTACGAGAGGATTCTGCTTCATGTTAAACTGAAAAGTTTGTCAGTGTAAGACAGTCTGAAAACTTCTTTCTGCAATGCTATTTTTACAACTGCAGGTTCAAACGAGAGTGCCCAGACTCTCAGGATTCAATTAGTGCGTGTTTGGCTCCTGCACAGCGATGTGTAATCTGGGGTCGTAGCAATGCTGGGTGGCAGGGCCAGCTCTGACAACATTCAATTATGCAACAATAAACACATTACAGAGCCTTCTTTGGGCTGCACCAGCTCGGGAAGGTTGCAGCAGCACCCACTTAGGAGACTTTGCCTTCTTGACTGCCTGAAGAAGCTGCCCTAAAAACTTGACCTGTAAACAAGGAGGAAACCTGGGTGGTGTTTCTGTGAAGTCAATCCAGGTGCATAATTCACAGGCTTTAATACATACTTTTATTGTTAGCCTTTGAAATCCTTGGAAAGGAAGGTTTAAAGTGTTAGAGACTAAAATTACTTTTTTTTTCCCTATTGTATTTTTTGTCTCTTGTTGGAAACACGATTTGCCAGTCCTTCAATAAAGAGTTTCCTGTAAAGGAACCCCTCTGCCTAAGCCAGGGAGTCTGTGCAAAGAGAAGGTGGAACAAGCACAAAGCTGGAGCATTGTTACACAGAATCACAGAATGCTCTGAGTTGGAAGGGACCCACAAGGATCAAGTCCAGCTTTTAAGTGAATGGGGGTCAGACCCACAACCTTGGTGTTATTATTAGCATTGCTGGGTTATGTTCAATAGAAGAAGATTTAAGAAGCTTAACACTGACCCCAAACTTGCGTAGGTGAGGCTGCTACAGCTTTTTAATCACTGGAAGACTTAACTTCTTAGTCACGATCTAAACAAATTTTGAGTTTAATAAAAAAACAAACCCAAAAAATGTATTTCATGTGGAAGAGGTACAACCTGTGTTTTGTCAGGGGAGGTGGTTCTCTGCCACAAATTGTTACTAATGTTACTAATGGTAGAAAGAACAGCTTTAGAAATATCAAGTTTTTCCTGATTTAAATATTAGTAAATTGTGAAGAGTCAAAGTTAACTAGAATTTGGGATGGAATCACTCTGTGACAGATGGTACAATATTTTTTTAATATTGGAGTTACACCTTCTTACTAATAACATATTCTCAGCTGACCCTTTGCCCTGAAATAGTGTCTGCCTCTCAAAAGGAACCAGTTAAGTTATGCATCCTCCAAAGGCACAGAACCATGGAATCATTTAAGTTGGAAAAGCCCTCTGAGACCCTTGAGTCCAACCATTTCCCCAGCACTGCCAAGGCCACCACTAAACCCTGTCACCAAGTACCACATCTACATGGCTTTTAAATCCCCCCCGGGATGGTGACTCCACCCCTGCCCTGGACAGCTGTGCCAGGGTTTGACCACCCTTTCAGTGAAGAAACTTTCTCCAATATCCACCCTGAGCCTGCCCTGGCCCAGCCTGAGGCCGTTCCCTCTGCTCCTGTCCCTGTTCCCTGGGAGCAGAGCCCGACCCCCCCGGCTGCCCCCTCCTGTCAGGGAGTTGTGCAGAGCCACAAGGGCCCCCCTGAGCCTCCTTTTCTCCAGGCTGAGCCCCTTTCCCAGCTCCCTCAGCCTCTCCTGGGGCTCCAGCCCCTTCCCAGCTCCGTTCCCTGCCCTGGACATGCTCCAGCCCCTCAGGGTCTCTCTGGCCATGAGGGCCCAGAACTGGACACAAGATTGGAGGTGCCTCAGCAGTGCCAGCACTGCCCTGGTCCTGTTGCCACCCCATGGCTGGCACAGCCCAGGGGCCATTGGCCTCATGCCCCCCTGGGCACCCCTGGGCTCATGTCCAGCCGCTGGCACCAGCACCCCCAGGGCCTTTCCTGCTGGACACTTCCCAGCCACTCCTCCCTGGAGCATCCATGAGGTTGCTGTGATCCCTGGGCAGGACTCAGCACCTGGCCTGGTTGAACCCCATACAATTGGCCTCAGCCCACAGATCCAGCCTGTCCAGATCCCTCTGCAGAGCCTTCCTGCCCTCCTGCAGATCCACACTCCTGCCTCAGCATTTACTGAGGGTGCCCCTGATCCCCTCATCCAGGTCACCAGTAAAGACATCAAACAGGACTGGCCTCAGTGCTGAGCCCAAGGAGCCCCACTGGTGACCGGCCTGGATTTGGGGCCATCCCCCAGCACTGTTTCCTGCCCTCCCAGATTGTGCTGGCACCAGAGCCACTCACCTCAAGTCACCTTGCAGTGTGCTGATGTCATCGTTAAAGACAATGAGATTTGAGTTTCAAGAACTGATCAGTGCATGAAAGCCCCTTTCCCGACGAGCCTGTCCAGCTGTTCCGCTTGGCACCCGTTGTTCCGTGCAAGGAATGGCTGGGGCTGTGCACTGCATTTGTCACTGGGAGGAAATTTAAGCTCATTCCTCTAAATACCAGCAGCTGCTTGGGGTTGGCCCTGCCTCTTGGGGTCTGAGAAGCTGTCTCTGGGCCGTGGCTGTAGACTCTGAAGGGAGGGAGCCTTGATGCTGCAGCAGAAAGCTGCTCTAAAATCGGTCTGCGAGAGGTGTCTGAACCGCGCCGGGCTGCGCTCTCGGGGCTGTCTTCATTCCCGGTGTATTTTTAACTTTTTTCAAGAGATTGCTCGTTATGCTGATTGCATTATTTGCGATGGTTTTGTCTCCTTTGATGCCTGTGCCAGTAGTGCTTATGTAAAGGGACTTGATGATATTGAATGGTAAGAATGAACAAATGCAGCGGGAATTCAATTGCTATTTTGCTCTCAAGCACAAGTGTTCTTCTTTCTAAATCAAGTCTGACCACTTACTATGTCAGTCAGCTGCTTTGTTGGAGACATGGAGAAACTGTTTAATTCACATTTGATTTAAAGGAAATTTTTGTTCTCTTGAGGTGCATTATTTAATTTAGAAGTTTTGGAAATGTATGATTTCCAAGTGCTCTGTGGGCTTTAAAAGAGTTGATCTTCATCTCAGCTACAAAATCCAATGTATTATGTGTATGTGGCAAATAACTGGCCAGCAGTACCCTATCCTCTGAAGAAAGAGGGAGTTTGAAGTTTTTTGTTGGATCACCCAGGAATTACTGAAGATGAGTCCTTTCAGGTACTTTCAAAATTAAATTTCTTAATCCTGCAGCTGTCTACCTCAGCTGGTACATGCAATTTCAGAATTTGTGTTATAGAGCACCTGATAATTACTGACAATTTAGAATACCTCATTGTTATGTTATTTACAGCTTGATTAATTAGTAGACACAGCTCTTCTTAAATTCCAAATTTTAAGAGGCTTGTGAGTGTTTTGCAGTAATTCTACAGAGCCTTCCCATGGGTGCAGTAAATGCTGCACTGCTGTGAATTTACAGCCCTGTCTGCAGCACTCTGAAGTCTTCTCAGCTGCTGCCATGTCTCTGCTTCACTCTGATGTTCAGCACAGAGTTTGCTGGGAAGTTTGTGTGCTGATCTGGCAGAGAAACCAACCCGCCAGAGCGAATAGCTGGCTTCTGGATGAGCGTGCTGAAATGAAGTGTTGAGCTCTGGAGCCGCAGCACTGGGATGGGATGTGGCAGCCAACAGTTGGATTGTCTTAAACTGCCAAAGACCCTCAGTCAGGGAAGCACACACGCTCCTTTCATGAGGGTTGGCAGTGCCAGTCGGGCGCTTTCTAAAGAAGAATTGCCATCAGTTGGGTATTCAGAAGAGAAATGACTGTTCAAAAATGACTGTGCAAAAAAGCAAATTTTCATTATACCATGGTGGGGACACTCCATTATGAACTTCTTTGCCTCTCTGTGTTCAGACAGAGCAGGGTTTCTGTGCGCTTGATTCATCACACTTGGCTTGAGAGACAGCACAACATCTCCAGATATCGGAGAGGCTGATTTTGTGGTGCTTCAATGTCGCTTTTATTCTGCCCCTACTCAATAGAGCTTTGTGTTCGCCTCGCTCCTAGAGATTGTAACTGCTGCTGTGGAGGCAGGAATGACGGGGAAATATGGACCATAAAAAATATTGGCAAACTGGTGTTTCTCAAAAATATGATCTGTGCTTAAACCAACAGCAAAATCTTTATTTGACTTTTAAATCATGGCATCTGATTGTCTTTTGATTCTTGTGAGCCTCTAAACAAAAGCATGATGTACTGCAGCCCGCTGGGAACTAGGGATTTAAGGCATGGCAAATGTACAGGCGAAGTCCCCGATGTTCAAGCAGCATCCCCGTGTGAGAGGATGTTCCAGGCCGGCTGTTGGCGGGGGTGCCGTGCAGAGGGGTGGGCTGGAGCCTGCTCACGTGTGGTGGCAGAGAGGAGGAGCAGAGAGCCCTGGCTCAGCTGGGCCCTGCCTGCAGCACTGTGCGGGGAGCTGGGGACATCCTGCAATTCACCCCTGCAGGTGTTGGACTTCAATCCAAACATGAGTGGAGGAGAAGCTTCAGGAGGACACAAATATTCCTGAAAGCTGGCTGAGTTGCCTGTATGTTGTTGATACTGCACAGTCTCTCTCTCAACTTCAGTTTGTTTTCCTCCAAATATGTGCTGTCACATCTGTTTGCTTGCTTGTGCTGTGCTGGAAACACCTCTCCTCTTGACACCCTTGCTTTCCATTCTCTGGAACTTGATTTGGAACTGGAGGGAGGAAGAGGCCATGTGCTTTGCAGTGGGAACTTGCATTTTGCTCCCCAAATTGATCATGGGATTGGTGAAAAATGCTGTTCAAGTGTAATGGCACGTGATTGATGATTTGCAGGACAGTAATGTATTCTGTGTGGGAACATCTGCCATGAGGGAAGGGCTTGGAGAGGGGGAATAGCATGTGGTAGAACTGCAGATACTACTTCAAAATGACTTATATGAGTGCAAAAAATAGTTTAATTAAAGGCAGAATGGAAATTCCCCAGCATACAGAGAAAAGTATCTGGAGAAATGTGGTTCATTGGTGTTACTGAGCATCTGCTGGCTCCTGGTGATGCTTTTATGGCACATTTACAGGGGACTTTGCAGGTTGCTCTGCCTCTGGAAGGACAGTACTCAGTGTTCGTCTCAGTTCACTTGCTGCTATTTTTACAGCTTTCTGTGTTCAAATGGCTCAGAATAACATGCTTGTCATTCACCTGTCAGCTGAGAAATGTAACTTATTTCAGACTTCCTTCCCCTGAGAGTAGCTCCGGTATGAGGAGTATCTTCAATTACAAAAAAATTCTGTGCTGTCCCCATCCTCCGTGCTCTTAAAAGGCAGGTGTTTACAGAGGTCTCTGCTTCAGGCTGACCTAGTTAAGGGTGATGCTGTGCAGCAGGTCAAGGTTGTGGAGTAAAGTTTTTAGCATCACAAGAAATCCTATTCAAATTTTGGAGGCCTGTGGATGCATCTCAAAGATCTCCTGTACTGGTTTTGTTTGATGAATTGCAGCATAGATGGAGGGCTGGAGGAACCCCTGCCAGGCTTCACCTGCATCAAACCTATGTCCTGTCACAGAGGGGCCCTCGTGGAACTCCAGCAAACCAGCTCGGGCTTTGTGGGGTTGCTGCTGTCTCACCCCCGTGGGAATGGGCTGTTCTGCAGCTGCTGCCAGCACTGCTCTTCTGCTTTTTACTGGAGAGAACTCACCCTCATCAGTGCCAGCAGTGGTGTTTGCCCTGTTTGACTGGCTGGGGGTGAGAGCTGGACCTGCCCCAGCCCCGAGAAACCCCCCTGCCCTGGGCTGATCCCCCAGCGTGGGCAGCAGGGGAGGGGGGATTCTGCCCCGTGCCCCTGTGCCCAGGTGAGACCCCACCTGCAGAGCTGCCCCAGCCCTGGGCCCAGCACAGGAAGGACCTGGAGCTGCTGGAGCCAGGCCAGAGGAGGCACCAGGATGAGCAGAGGGATGGAGCAGCTCTGCTGGGAGGAAAGGCTGGGAGAGCTGGGATTGTTCACCTGGAGAGGAGAAGCTTTGGGGTGAGCTCAGTGTGGCCTTGCAGGGCCTGAAGGAGCTGACAGGAAACATGGAGAGAGACTGTGGACAAGGGATGGAGGGACAGGACACAGGGAATGGCTTCCCACTGCAAGAGGGCAGGGATGGATGCGATAATTGGGAAAAAATTCTTGTCTGTGAGGTGGGGAGGTCCTGGCTCAGGGTGCCCAGAGCAGCTGTGGCTGCCCCTGGATCCCTGGCAGTGCTCAAGGCCAGGCTGGACATTGGGGCTTGGAGGAGCCTGGGATAGTGGGAGGTGTCCCTGCCCATGGCAGGGGGTGGCACTGGATGGGCTTTGAGGTTCCTTCCAACCCAAACCATTCTGGGATTCCGTGATCCGACGTGTTACAATTTCATGTCTACAGAAGGAACAGGTGCCATCAGTGGTTTCAAAACTGCTTAGAACGGAGTGAATGTGGGCACTTCGTGCTCCATGGTGGGTTACTGGTTTCTGGTCACGGTAGGGATTAGGCAAAAGTTTTTCTAACAGAAAGAAATAACCCCCAATTCTAACAGCTGTGGGTTTTTTTCTCCCACTTCTGCCACAGGTTGCCAACTTGGCCTGCTCCATCTCAAACAACGAGGAAGGTGTGAAGTTGGTTCGCATGTCAGCCAGCCAGCTGGAGGCCCTGTGTCCCCAGGTAAGGAAGGGCATCACAAAGACAAACCCCAGCCAGCTGGGCAACTGGTGCTGCTTAGGACATGCTCTGGTCTCAGGGTGGCTGTCTGTGCCTTGCTGCAGAACTTGATTCTTTCCCTTAGTATGTGTAGAGAATGAAATGCAGCATAGCAACTTTAAAATCCATGGCAGAGGAATCACTGATGTGAAAGGGTCGTTTTTATGTCATAGCTCTAATGCCATTTGGCCAGGATATTGCAGTAACCTGCAGTCAGTAAATGTGGGAAGCTTCAGTGGTTTCCTGTGCACATCTGTGCTGCAGGAAGGTGCCTTGTGAAGGTGCTAGCACTGCTTCTGGGCAAGCTGTAAGATGAATTATAAAATACTATTTTTGCCTGAGGAGAATATAAATATGCCAAAAAATCTTCCCAATGGAGTAGGATGAGAGGAAGTTGGCTATGTGTGAAGAGTGGGAACCTGGCTGAGACTACCTTTTAATTAATAACTTTTAATGGAAACAAGGAAATTAGGTTTATATAAACACTAGACTATCCTCTTCCTTTTTGACACCCTGATGTTTTAAATGTCAATAACTAGATACTTGGATGAACCCCTGAAGACTGCAGGGTGCTGTTGATTCGTGTAATTTACATTTTTTAAAGCAAGAGGAAATTCAGATCTAAAACATCCAATTAAGCTGTTGCTGGTAAGGAGGAACTAATAGAAAATATGTGCTCAGAAAAACTGGCAAAATGGCATTTTATGAAAATAAAGTTTATTGTCTCAGGACTACTCGGAATTTCTCCATCTATTCCATCTAATCCATGTACTCGGTTTTCCCATCTATATTCATCTTTTTTACAACCAGTCAAAAGGAAGAGAGATGTTCACCCGTACCCACCTCAGCAGGAGGGGATTTTGAGGGAATAGGTGCAGACAGTGTAAAGAGCAGAACTATTTTACCTTTTGTGTGACCTCCAGGTAAGAGTGCTGTTAAACAGGTGAGGAGAGGCCCCTGGACATAAAGCAGGAAATCCTGTCCAGGAGGCCTTTGGGCATCCCCAGGTGGCTCTGTGTGTCCCCGCTCCTGCGTGTGGCTGAGCAGTTCTCTGCCCCCACCCTGGGGTGAGGGCTGTGCATGGCTGCTGAAAACAAAGGTCAACTTTTGCAGTTGGAACAAAGCATGTGGAAGAAAAAGCTTTTAGAAATCCATCTTCCCTGATATAAGGGCTTGCTCTTTTCTGGAGGAGCCAACTAGGCTGATGTAAGTTTTTTTTAGTTATCTCCCAGAATATGGGTGTCTAACGCAGGGTGTTCCAAACAAATGCTGCTGCTTTTGAAAATAATCATCTGAAGAAAGTTAGGTTCTCTTTGAATCTAAATGTTTCTGGTGGTTGTCCAAGTCTGTGGGGGTGTTTTCCTCTCCCCATTGCTGAAACTGTGTGTATTTCAGATTCTTCTATCTTTGCTTTTCCAACAACTGCCTATTTAAATAGATCTACTCCTGTATAAAATAAGCACCATGGTAGTCAGCATGAAATAATGACCCAGCTGTAGTCACCAGTCACCAGTGCAGCCACATCTCCTGAAGTGCAGCTGTTAACCTTTGACTTCAGGGATTATGGACAAAATATTTAACACACATTGGAAGCTCTGAGTATCTATAAATGCACGAGGGCTCTAAGAGATGGATTTTGGCTTTACAAAGGTCACATCTCTGAACTTCCAAGCCTACAGTTTAGATGCTCCACTGCACAGTCTGTCTTAATTTCAGGGTCGTCACCAAGAGATTAGTAAATGACACTATATATGTTCATAGCAGTTGAAAGAGTGCTTTTATATCACATTACATGCTCTCAGGCTGATTCTTTAATGCTCTAAGAGTATTTAAACATGTTGTGAATCCTGAGAGATAATTAGGGACACTTGTCTAAACTGTTTTACAAATGGCATCTGTGTTTTCTGGTAACAATAGCTTGTCTTGTGCCAGTGCAAGCAGCACAGCTCTCCATCCTCCTCCTCCTCAGCTGCCTTCCTCAGCTTGTCCCCAAACCTCGGGTATTCTCCACAATCTCTAAAAGATTCTCAATATAAAGAACAGCAAAGTGGGATTTTATTTCCTTTTTTAGACAATTACCTATTTATTGTGCAGTTTATTCCTGGTGAGATTCACAGCTGCTCCTTGAATCCTCCTAGGTGGCTGTGCTGAACAAATGTGTGAATTAGGCATAAGATACAGGTTAAAGCAAATATTATATGCCCTATATGTTGGCTGGGGTTTCTTTGGCTCGGATGGTATTTTTCGAGGGAGATGCTGGATTCAGAATGAGTCAAATCAATCAGTAATTACAATAGTCTCAGAAACTTCAGGATATCAATAGCACACAGAAATATGATGTACAAAATGTAATTCAAAGTATGTCTGTGCTTGAAAGATGAAACTGAAATTTAATGCACTTGAGTCCCAGGTAACCTCTTAAATAGTTTATCTGAGCAGAGGCCATTCTGGGAGTAGGGAATTCCTGGTTAAAGAATGATTTCTGCAGAAATCAATCTGTAGAGTTAATTATAAAAGCTGTATCTCAAATAGAGCTGTAATTTGCTCCCTTGCCATCAGGAGCCATTGAACCAGCAGCAGGAGGAAGGAACATGCACCTCTTAAAGCTGACTATGGAAAACCTGGAAGTTTTGTTGATATTGACAAGCAGTCAGTCCTTGCCAGTGTCACCCGTGGGTTCAGACGTTCTCAGGTTTGAAATTTTCTTTGAGGAAATAGAAAATGCAGGAAATTTTTCATCAAAAGGTCTCTACAGAAACAAGCAGTCAATTTATTTAGCGTGGTTTTGTTACTGGAAATCAGCTCTTCCTCAGGAGTAACATCATCCTTCCTGTTTGTGGGTCCCCAGCCAATTAGCACAGAAATTAATGTGAAGCTGAAGACTTAATGGGATATTTAGAGCTCCCTTTCGAGGGTGCAGGAGGAGCTGTTGGGAAGAGCTGTGTATGCTCTGAAACAGCCAGATGGTGATTTGAGTTAGTCTGGGTTTACAGGGCAGAAATAAGGCAGCCTCAGGGGGTCACTGGTGTTTTCTTCCTCAAGCTCTGACTTACAAGCCTGCCTGAATTCTTTCTTTTGAGAATTGTTGGAATTCTGTGTGTGGAAGGAACCAGCTTTGTCCAGCACCTCACAGGAGTTCCCTCAGCCCTGCCTTGCTGCTGGGCAAACAGGCCAGGCTGGAGGAGGTTAAGATGAAGGAGCAAAGTTCTCCATCACTACAGTTAAATAAAAAAAAAAAAAAAAAAGCTTAAACTGTCTTTCTTAATGGAAATGGAAAATTACTGCTGTGAAATGCTTGGAATAGCTGCCTGTGCCTGCCTTTGCCTCACAGAGCATGGGGGGGGAAGTTCTCTTTGCCTTCTTGCTAAACACAGAGCTTGCCAACGGTGAATTAGGGAAAGATTTTGTTTATCTCGATTCAGAAACCTAGATCCTTGCTCTGTTTCCAAGAAGTGCTTGCTTTGGGAGCCTGCAAAGGCTGTTTTGTAACAGCATTTTGCATTAAAGACGCCTGGGAAGAGCTTAAACCATCAGTGTTTCTGATCATACAAGCTGTAGGTGTTAGAAACCAACAGTGAGAATGCCCCAGCCCAGCTCTTGAGAGGAAGAATTGCTCCAGCCTTTTGATGTGACAGTCTGCTGTCACTTGAGCTCCTTTTACCAGCTATACATTGACTTTCTTGGTTTTTGCAGCCTCCATGAAGTTCATCTATAGACTCCTACCCAAACTGCAGTCAGGCTGAGAGCTGTAAAAAATAACTGTGGAGCAGAGTTCCCATCAGGTTGGGTGTTTGCTTCTGCCAGCAAAAGGTGGAGCCCATTGCCCTGGAGACTGAGCATCTTCTGGGAAGTGGCTGCAGGACAGACCTGCCCCAGGCACGCAGGACCTGCTCTCCCACGTCAGGCAGGGCTGGTTGCTTTCCCTTCCACAGCCCAAAGAGCTCATCCTCCAAAGAAACTCTGGGAGGCCACCAGGCAGCAGCTGGAAGGTCCTTCCCAGCCCCCTCCATACCTGCTGGAGTGTGCCTGGATTGCTCGCCACGCACACGCGAGCGAGCATCGCCCATCAAACTGACTCCAGAGAATTCCTGGATTAAATTACATTTTTAATAAAAATAAATTGGCTGTTCTTGTATTAACATCTTGTTTTAATAACTGCTTGTTCACATCCTTCTATTCCAATTTTGAACTGCTTGAAAAGCCATTTGCTGCTTATAGATTTCTGATGAGGCAGATGGCTGATATGTGATCACACCTACTGACACAGAGACAAAATACCAAAGCATAAGGAATCCCATGGAGAGTTCCAGAGACTTTTGTTTAAAAGTTGGACTATCTCAGAGAAACAAAAAACCCCTCCAAGCCGCCCCTCAAATCAACCAAACCCAAATGTGACCAGCAGACTTTGTCCTCCTTGAGTCCTGAGTCACCACCAATTTCCTGGTGGCTGTTGGAGAAAGAGAGAACTTCATTTTTCTTGCAGTAAAGACTTAACATCAAACAATTGTCCCCTTTTTTCATCACTTTGAAAGACTGTCAGATTTTTTGAATGTTCTAACGAGCAGATCTGTCTCCAGACTGTTTAATTACAGGTGCTTGAAACATTTTATTGGCATTGAGTAGAAATGCTTCTATTAAAAACTTAACACTTGGGTTGCAGATTTGTATCACCCAGGCTTGCTGGGAAGAACTGCCAGCACAGGCCAAGGCTGACCATAAGAGCAACAATTTTAGAAAATCAAACAGTTACTGAGGCATAAAAATAATCTAAGAGCAGGAAAGGGATTCAGTTCTGTAGAAAGAGGTATGAAAGTCAGTAAGGGCCCTATGTTTCATCACAGGCACAGGATGTGGGGAGCACAGTGGTGGAACAGATTCCAGAAAAGACAGAAGAGTCCCTGAGACCCCCAGAGCTTCAGCTCTTGGAGTCAGTAAAATGGAGCAAGACAAATGGCACCAAAATTCTTGCAGGTTCTAGGTGGACTGGCACTACAAAATCAGTCCTCAGCTCCAAAGGAAAATGCTTTTTTCATGGATGGGGAAGTTGATAGGATAATTATCTATACACAGTATGCAAATAGGCTTTATAGCAAATAGCAAATACTGCTGTGACAGTACGTGCTGAACCAGAGAAGGGCTTTTTGCTGAGGGGACTGGAGCACCTCCCATGTGGAGCCAGGCTGGGAGAGCTGGGGCTGTTCAGCCTGGAGGAGAGAAGGTTGTGTGGAGACCTCAGAGCCCCTTCCAGTGTCTGAGGGGGCTGCAGGGAACCTGGAGAGGGACTCTGCATCAGGAACTGGACCCCCCCTGCCAGAGGGCAGGGTTAGATGGGATATTGGGAAGGAATTGTTTCCTGTGAGGGGGGTGAGGCCCTGGCACAGGGTGCCCAGAGCAGCTGTGGCTGCCCCTGGATGCCTGGCAGTGTCCAAGGCCAGGCTGGACGGGGCTTGGAGCAGCCTGGGACAGTGGAAGGTGTCCCTGCCATTGGAAAGAGGTGAGCTTTAAGGTCCCTTCCAACCCAAACCATTCTGGGATTGTAAGTTACTCAGTAAGAGTGTGGTTCTGTGGGTTGTTACAGCACTGCCACAAGACGAGTAAATATCTCTGCAGAGATCCCTGCAGTCACTCCGTGCATAACTTGCAGGAAAGGAAAGTGCTCAAAGTGCCTTTTATACATGGGAACAAAGTATTGGAAATCAAAGGAAACTTTTCCTTCCTCTTTCGGTGCATCAGCCTCTGTTCATCGCTGGTCACTGCCATTAGAGCTTCTGAGAGTGTAAAACAATCTGCCGTGTGTTTTGCTCCCAGGCATTTCAGCTCATCAGAGCCTGCAGAGTGCTTTTTGCTGTACTCGAGTACATGGAGGGCTGGCACACACAGACGTGGGCATGCAAACCTGGCCTTGGATGTAACTGGAAGCGACTTCAGTGTCCTCCTTATAAACCATTTTTAACACTCGGAGCAAAATGCAGTGAGGAGCAGGGAAGGGGCATGAGTAGGGCGAACACTGGCGGCAACTCTGGCATCTTGTGTATGTGAAGTTAAATTAGGAGGAGCTTCTTACAGACTGCCAGTAAGCAAGCCATGCTTGCTTTATTACAGTAAAATACGGGATTAAAACCCACCTGGGCAAGGGCAGAGAGGCCTGGTGGCTCCTTTTCACGTACTCCTGAGTAAAACTGATTTCACATCCCCACTGGGGCACTGTCTGTGTGTGTCACTTGTTCCTCTGCCCATGAGATGAGAGCTGATGGGTGGGGGCTTGTTTTATTAGCTTTTTCTTACAAATGCAAAGTCTCCTGGATTTGTAGGCCACAGAGCTACTTTCCAACTCATTATCCAAATGCCACAAGAAATCTGGTGAGTCAAGATCTTTATGTAAACCCCAAACCCAAGTGACTTACTTAGGAAGTGCAGATGTTTGGGTTGTAAAGAAGTCGTGTGTAGTGAGGGGAGAGGACTGGGGGTTCACTTCAGAGCTCCTGAAACTGAAAAACTCCTGCTTGTTGGGGCACAGTAACATCCTAAAACCAATCCTACAGGAATCAGGGCAAAGCTAAACCAGCTGCAGGAAGAAAATTCTCCTGGAAGGAGCAAAAGCTCCTTATCCAAAGGTGTGCTTAAAGCCACTGAAATGGCCGTGGGTCAGACATGGAGTGCACTGAGTAAGATACAACAGGTTGGGATTGCAGTGCAAACAATCAATCAATTTTGCAGTGCAAACAGATGGGTGATAGTTTTCCTCTCCCAAGTGATGTTTCTTCCTTTGGCCATGCCAGCCAAGTATTCAAAATTGTTCTTTGTAAGAACACCACCATGTGTAAGAGCTTTCTTCTGGCCTCTCTGACTTTCAGATGGGGTGCTACAGAGCTGAGGCTGGAACCTTTCCTAAATTTAGCCTAAAATAATTAATTCTGGCTGACCCAGTGGCTGTAATTTACCCACAGGTTTATCTGAGGTTCAGGTGTTTTCTGGCGAGAATAGCTGAGCTTTTTGAGAGCACTTCTGGGCCAAGCAGCTGCAGTGTTGTGACCTGGGCAGGAGTCACTGCAGGGAGCCCTGCCCTGCAGAGGGGGAAGGACACAGCCACGGTCTGACACCTCTGGTTTCAACAGGGAAAATAAAACCAGGGAAAAGCAGCAGCTTCATCCCATGGAAGGGGTGAGAAGAAGACTCGAGGTGCAGACTGAGACATCCGTTGCAGTCCTTGGAATGCTGAGCCCCCCCAGTGCCAGGGCGTTGCCAAGCCCTGGCTGCTGCCACGGGAAGCTGTGAGGTGCAGGAGAGAGGCTCCAAGGAACTCGCTGGAACCACGTTATGGAGCGTGGAGCTGTCTAACTTGAACATTGCAATTGCTACATGAAACAAAGCACCGATAAAAATAGTGTGTTTTCTTGCCATGCTTCATTTCCTTCTGGATAGGCTCAAAATGTCCCTGTTTGATTCTCTTCTTTGTACAACTTCAGTGAGTCATTGTGATCACAGCACTCTGGCAGCATCTTGAAAAGCTCTGAAATACAAAATATTTCCCTGAAATTGCCAAATGTTTTACATGGAAGTGGCTATATTTCAGTCTGGTCATGATCTCCCTGGACTTTTAAGTCTGGGGTTTGACCTCCGTCCTGTGAGAGTTACTGATATTTTAAAGTAATTGCCCAATGCTTTGTCTTTTGGAGAAGGAGTACTGTATTGTGGTCCATCCCTGCTCCCAAAAAAGTGCTTCCTCCTCCCCCTGAAAGTGTTTATTTTTAGATAATAAAGGGATCATAGTCCTGCTACGTACACAGACTATTTAAGATCCAGCATCCCTGTCATTTTCCCGTGTCTCTCTAAGCATCTGTGGGAAAATAAATCAATCACTCTGTGCTGGATACCAGGGTATATTCCCTGGAACAGATCACATGCAGGGTGTTGTCAGTGATCCATGGGACATTTCCCCAAGCATAGGTGTGAGACACGTCCAGCATGATTTGCCCGCTTGAATGCTAAACTCTCCTCAGAGTGAAGGCTTTTATCACCCCTGCTAAAGCCGTGTATTGTGGCCACTTTGCACATGGAGATGTGGAGTATGTGCTGTAAAAAGGGACTGCTGAGCTGTGTGTGCTGCCCTGAATTTCTCCCTGAGCGCACACACACCTGTACAGCTCTCCTGAGCTGGAGGTTTGTCTTCAGCTCCATGGTGACCATGGATAACCTTCGATATCCCCACCAGGTTTCCTCACCTCCAGCACTGCTGGCTGCCTCCCTAATGCAGGAATGTCTGTCTGTAAGGGAGATGATGCACACTGCTTTTGCTTGATCATTTTTATAAGATACATTCACCTTGGCTATACATTTTTGCTCTAATGTATTAAAAAATTACACTTTTTGCAATTGAACAAGCTGTCTGTTGAAAGGAGGGTGATGCAGCCTGTGCCTCCTGTGTTTGGATTTGGTGAGGACGCACAGTTTGAGTTTGTGGAGCAGTTGCAGAGCCCTGTATGTGTGACAGCTCTGCCATTACCTGTGATGAGGTGCTGAACGTGGGCATCTGGGCTTGACATGCGCTGTTAGCAAAGATTAATTGTCCAGACAGATGCTGTGTCCAGACAAACATCTCGCAGGTACCCAGGCCATATGTTCCTGCAGCATTAATGCTGCCCTGTCTCAGTGCTGGGAGGATATTTGCTATCTGATACGGGCCAAGGCAGGTTGAGAAAAGCAGAGGAAATGTCCTGATCCTTGGTATCACCACTGTCTCTGTCTCTGTAGTGACAGCTTGTAGTGGAATAAAAGCTGAGAGCAGATTTCTAGAGCATTGTCTGGTTTATCTCTCCTGTTTCCAGGACACTTGTTTAGATTCATCTTCAGCAAACCTTGGTTATCTAGATTTTGATTGATAGGTGGTTAATTCATTACATCCATCAGACTGGGGCAAGAGGTGGCAGTGGCTGGACTGCAAATCAGGCTCTCGAGCAGAGGACAGGTTTGCCTCTCTAAAACCTCTATTTCTGTTTGATTTTAAAATTCTAAACATCATTTTCTTGGGTGTTGCAAGGCTTTTTGGGGGCCTTCAGGACTTTCAGATCCACGAGTGAGGGTGGCAGAGCAGCAGGGACCGTGGATGGCAGCAGGGGCATTCCAAAGGGACATCCCGACTCCTGCAGGTGCCACGCAGGAGTCGTGGGCTGGCTGGAGGAAGGGGAGCAGCAGAGGAGCCCACGTTGGTGGTGGGGACAGGGACAGGGACAGGGCTGTTCCTGCTACGGGTCAGGGGTGTTTTCATCCCCACAGGCCCCTGAGCAGATGCTGCTCAGGCTCAGGTGTTACTTCTTGTGTTTGTCACTGTCACCAAACCCACTGAGCTGGGCTGGATTTGTGACCCAGACCTGCAGCCCCCAGCTCCAGAGGCAGGCTGGCAGCGTAGGGGGCAGCCGAGCCTGTCTGCATTCTCATCAGGCACTGCTAACTCCTGGCATCCCTTGGGTGAAGCAACCTCCTTCTCCTGCCTGATTCATTCAGTGCCATCCCAGTACGTTTGACATCACCATCATTTCCATCTTTAGTGAGTTATATATTTTTTTAAATGCTTTGTGACACTTGTAAATGAAGCAGGTAGAGAAAGTAGATTTTGGAAAAGCAGGAACATCTGGTGCTTGCATGTTTTGGTCGACAACTTTGTGAAATTAATACAGTCCTAAAGAGAAGAAAAATTACGCCTTGAAGTTGTGAGTTAATTAGCTCTGACTCTCAGGTGCTTGGGAACAAGGCTGGGATTGTCACACTCTGGCTGTGGATGGTTTCTCACACCTGGCACCTTTCCAGGTCATTCTGCTGCAGCAAGAGCAGGACCAGGCTGTTGAGATTGGTTTCTCCCCATATTCAAAGAGGCTTTTGTGGCCATTTAAATGACCAGTTAGTGGACACAGCGTAAGCATTGTGGCCCAGCAGCATGTGTAGCATTTGTTCTGCTAAGAAAAACTAGGATCTGGTGTAAATTCTCTTCTTATGGTTTGAAGAAAATTAGGAGGGGGTATTCAGAAGGAGCATCTCCTCCTGTTCCCTGGCTAATCTGGCTTGTTCACAGCCACAGCAGAAATCTGAAGTCATTACAATTACTGGCAAGATCCAGAGTAAAGCTTTAAGGAAAAGTGATAAATCAAAATTTACCTTTAATTTTGTATCTGCATATTGTTTCTACTTCAGTTTGTATAAGATTAATCCTTTTTTGACCTTTTTCCTGAGGTTTTGGCAAGTAGCAGATGCAGCCTTGAGTGTACTAAATGTCATCCTGTCTAAAATACTTAACAACACAGCCTGCACTGGGAAAGCAACACCTTGTTACCATGAGCTGCTAAAGACAGGTGAAACCAGCTCTTGTGAAAACTTGCCAAGTGATTTTGCTTCTAATAACTATCCATAATAAATGTGGAAGCAAGTATGAGTTGGATATGAGAGCAACAAAATTAAACACTTCTGTGTTTAAACATCAAGTTCCTCAAAACTTATTAAGTTGCTTTGTCTGCTTCTGAGTTCATTGGATAAACACACAGGAGGTAATCATTTCGTTGGGATATGTTTTAAAATTCCAGAGGTGTTTTACAGGTCATCAATGCTGCACTGGCTCTGGCTGCTAAACCCCAAAGCAAACTGGCTCAGGAGAACATGGATCTGTTCAAGGAGCAGTGGGAGAGGCAGGTCCGCGTGCTGACGGACGCTGTGGATGACATCACTTCCATCGATGACTTCCTGGCTGTGTCAGGTAATCAGGGGAGCCGTCCCAGAAATAATCATCCTCCGAAGAGCTTAGTCCTGGAAATGGGTGGTTTGGACACGTGTTCTGGAGTCTGTGAGGCTTTTGGAAGGGATGGTGTTGTTACACGTCACCTGGTATCACCTTGTGCCCAGTGAGGTGAGAAAGTGCAGCAGCAGATGTGGTCTCAAGGAGAAGACACTTTATATCTCAGGATTTGGAATTGCTGGCTGAACTAAGGATGAATTACCATTTAGCTGCTGTAGACAAGCCTCACCAGTAACTCTGGGGGAAATAGAATGTGTTTATGTCCAAGGTAGGAACTAGCAGAAAAAATGATGCCTCAGTTCACTTTAGACTCTGCCATGTAAACAAAACTGAGTATCAAACCCTGGTTGTACAAATTAATTAAAATAAAACTGTTCATACCGTGTTAGCTTTAGTAAAGTTTTAAGAGTTTTTAGAAGAGATTGGATCATTATAATAGATTAATAATTACATTTGGCAAAGTGCTTGCCAAGATAATCCATTTTATCAGCATCTTGATAAAGACCCACTATCAGTTGCTGTGACCTAAAAATAATGGGGGCATTTTTATTTCCACATCCTTTAATTGTGTTCTAGTCAGAGGACATGGAGATGTAACCACGTGAATTGTGTCTGCAGTAGTGTTCACAAATCACCACTGCTAGCTGGGATTCTAATTTCCGTGGTGCAAGCACCTTTGGGCATCTCAAGTGACTTAAAACCCCCAGTTGTAAAGAGAGATTTCACAGGAGGATGCGTGGAGTCAGAAATACCAGGTGAATGTAGTTAGAAAACAGAGATGAAAAATTAAGGTCCCGGATTAAGAGACTGGGGGTTTTTTTTATTGTTAAAAAAAGAGAGAAGAGTAAAACAAACAAAACAAACAAACAGAAGCCCAAGTGGTGTTCCTGTGATGAATCACCGGCATTGTCATACACATTGTACTGTGGTTCCCTGGGTTCTGAATAAAAATCCTCTTTGCAATGAGTGAGCATAAAATGCTTGGGTAATTCAGCATCCGAGCTCTTTGTATCCATGGGTGTTCACTGGGCAGCAGCAGCTGGAATTGCACAGCTGGGAGGAGCCTGTTCCTGGGGAAGTCTGTTCAGAGGGAACTGTGTGCTGGAGTTCGAGGCTCAAGGAAAAGCTGTGAGTCCGTGCAAACACAGCTTGTATGGAGCTGCCAAAGGGCATCTCCCTGGCAGCTGTGCCCCCACAGGGGTCAGTCACTGAACTGAGGGCTCTGCCTTCGTGTAGGACATTTGAGAAACGGGAGCTCTGCTGTGGGAGCTCTGCTCCTCAGCTCGTGGTGTGGCCCCAATGCTTGGCTGCTCTGAAGAGCTCCAAGCTGCTTTTTAAGACTGAAGTCACCACAAGCAGGAAGTTGCATCACTCAGTAAAATGACTTTCCTTCCCCTTGTAGTCCAGGTGTAGCACCACAAGACTCCAGTGAGTTGTGGGCAGGACATTCCCATCTTCTGCAGGGATACAGGTTAGAGCAGAATTGGGTTTTGTGGTTAAATAACCAAATCTATTGCATGGCTGTCCTCTCAGGAGTTTGGCAGTAAGCAGAGAAGGTTTCTTTCCTGGGGTGCTGGCAGGTTGACTCAGGAGAGTTCACCTCGAGTGAGTGCTCACCACCCAAAACAGAGCCAAGGAAATGTAGTTTGAGACAACTCCAGACATTCAAGTGCATTCAGTAATTATTTATGTGTGTTATCAAAGAGATAGCAGAAAATTATTAAAGCAATAAATACTGTTTTAAATATTATTTGTTTGAACATTGATAAATGTTTTCCATATAAATGCCACAGCTCCAATTCATCTGCTAGAAGTCTGAACTTCTCTTTGGATAAAGTTGTGGTGGGTATGATTTATGTTGAGTGCTGTCTGGGGTTATTAGGATGTTTGTATCAGTTACTAACTGGGATGGAAGCAGAATGTAAAGGAGTTCTTGTGAGTGCATGAGTGTGTGCATATATAAATATGTATATAAGCCATCCCACATTCTCGCCATGTGGTGTGCTGAAGTAAAGGCTTCACCATTCAGCTTATGCTACCAAAGGTGGGCAATTACCCACAAGTAAAGCCTTGATGAAAGAGATGCTGGGTTTAGGTAACAGCAGAACATCACAGAAGGATCCATCAGTGCACAGTGCCGCAGGTGACAGCATTTTTGTAGGCACGGCAGCAGAAGGGCCCTGTTGAGCTAGGGCAGCGTCTGGGGGAGTCTCACTGTCAGGATGGGGGATGGATGGCATGGGAGCCCTGAAGCCTAGAGATGTCTGTGTGCTCCCAGCCATGAGTGATGTGCAGCTCAGGGAGCTCCAGCATCGGAGGTGCTATCTCCTGAACAGTCCTTGACAGATTTTTCTCATTTAAGCTGGTGTTAGTTGTTCTTTCTACCATTATAAACTGCTGGCACCTCCATCATCCTGTGCAAGATTCACAGCTGAAGTGTGCTCCGTGTGAAGAACCTCCTTGTTTTGCACTGTCACCTCTTTGCTTCATTTGATGCCCCTACTTGTACTGGAAGATGGTGAAGAGGTTTTTTCCCCCCTCTCTCTTCATGCTGTTTGCAGACGTGCAGAGTTCTGCCATACACTTTGTCAGTCATCGCTTTCCTGACTGCAGAGTCTTTCCCTGTTTCATTATTCCTCATTTCAAAGCTCTCCTGTACCTTCTGTAATTCTTATCCCTCTTATCAGTGCCTTCCCAAAGCACTCTGGGTGTGTTGCTGTGCCCACTATCTCTGTTCTTTAGAGCAGTTGCTGATAGCACCATGTAATTGTCAAATTCAATGTTCTGAAATTACCTGAATCTCCTTTGAAACCCTCTTAGAAAACCATTCCATTTGCTGCCTTCTGTTCCTCTGCTGCTGACAGAGGTTTATGCCAGAGATTGCCCATCTCAGTGGAACTGTTTTTTCAGAAGAGCCTCCCAGTGAACATTGCAGGATGAACACTGTATTTACAAGTGTGTGAGCACTCCTGTGTTTGCTGCCTGTGCCAGCACTGCTGCCTGACCCAGCTCCTGCAGTGCCCCTTGGCAGCAGAGGTTCAGCATGGAAATAGTTCTGAGACCTTCCACAGGAGATGTAGCAGAGAAGCACAGTTGTATTTATGAATCTGTGGCTTCGTCTCCTGCCTGTTGCTTTTGGATTTTGATCTCCTGTAGCCCTCAGACTCCCTCACAGACTGCTGGGGTTGTTTGGAAAAGGATTGCTTAATCCCTTTAATGTGGAGGTGGGTGGAGGTGGAAGGTGTTTGGTGGGCGTGGATTGAGGTTTGACAGTCGTGGGTGACTTTTTATTCTGTAGCTTTTCACAATTTAATGTATTTCCTTGTTTGGTCTAAAAATCATTTCTATAGAAAAAATACCTTTCCTCTTCCCTTGTTGCCCAACCACACCATTTTCCCTGTAGCAAATTTGATGGGACAAGATCCCTTTGCTGTTGCCTGTGCTGTATTCTGTTGCTGTGGGATGTTTCTCCTGCTCAGCAGGAGGACAGGGCGGTTTTAATGTGGAACAATCTTCTCCCATCCCCAGAGGTGCTGGTGGTGAATGGTGCTCTGTGTGCCAGTAGGATGGGTGTATTTACAAGAACTCAGCACAGTGTCAGATCTTACCTGTTATCATCCAGCTGGAGAATATCACCAGAGCAGATAGACCTGACAGTCCTGCACTTCCCTGGGCCCTTTGCAAGCTGCCCTGTGGGTTATCTCCGCTAGAAGGGACTCTCTGGCCACTTCACATCTGCAGAAGGCATTAAGTGATCAGCAGACATTTAAATATTCGCCTTCATTTTGTCCATGCCTTTTATTAAAGTTCGGATAATCCAAAGAGGCTTTTAAATGGTCTGTGGCTTAATTTATTCATTTAGGAATTGAAGCAATAAACAGTCTGTGTTTTGGCCTGGCGCCGAAGCTTTTTCTTTGGGCTCTTGCAGCTCCCAGGGCTGTCTCTGCTTTTAATACCCTCTGTTCTCGCCGTGGCTCCTGTGCCTGCTCACTGACTTGTCAAATCACTAATGAAACTGCTCTTCCCTCTCTCAGGGCCACATTCTGCCCTCAGCTGAACCTGTTCAGGCTGAGTTGCTTCAGAGGGATTTCACAAGTGTAATTTTTGTCCACGTTACTTACAGAAGTCTCGCAATATTGCACCTGGCTCTGTTAATTTTATGTCAATCAGGCATAACTTCCCGCAGCAATCCTTTCAGGCAGTTCCTCCAGATCCTGTCCCAGCCAGCTCTGTGAGCCTCTTGTCTCTACAAAGTCTTGCAAAATGGCTCTTTTACTACCTGCAGAGGGAATAAAAGCCACTTGCATGGGTTGGCAGTGTAGAATGATTAAGTCAATGGTAATTAACACTGGAAACTATGTTAAGTGACAGAGCAGAAATGTTTCCAAGTTGGTTTCTTACGAAGAAGCCCAAATGCTGGTGTTGGATGATGATATCGAAGCATTGGTCCTGGTACATTAAAGAGGTCTCTAACAGAGTTTGGAAGTCTCTAATAACACTTTGGGAGATCTTTAGGGTAGGTTTCCCCAAATAAGGATCCCAGCTTCTTTAGGCGTCTTCAGAAATCTCTTAGAGGGTTTTACCCATTTTGGGCTTCTTGGACTTGACAAATGGGGAAAATATCTCTTTACAAAACCCGAAAATGTATCTTAAAAAAGGAAATTGCAAACAGAGGTCTTGCCTTTATTTTATTTTTGTTTTCTGAACAGTCAGTGAGTGCTGTGTTGCTGGAATGCTTTCCACATTATTCACTGCATACATTATGTGTCTCAGATGGGAATGGGCGACTGACAGTGTAAATGTGCTCTCATGGAATGTGTGTGGCTGTAGGAAAACACTCTGGAGGAAGCTGGAAACATGCCCCAAGTGTTGGAGAGTTGGAGTGTTGAGGGGAGTAGGTGTGGTGCTGGGGGAGTGCCCATTGCCCCACGTGCAATGACAGGGGAGTGGTTTGCAGGTATTTGGAATAAGGGCTGGGGCAGTCCAGGGGAGGAGTATGGAAAGAAACCAGGGGAGAACTCAGCAGAACTCAGCTTTCCTGTCGGTAAAATCAAGTACAAACGGGGGCAGGACGTGTGGAGGCCAGCTGGTGGATGGACTGATGGCTTTTTGACCTCCTGTGGAAAGGCAGCTCTTTGCTGGGTGTAGTGACCGTCAAATTAATGCTTGACAGCATCTCCATGGAGCTTCTAAAGAGCAGGCCCCACCCTGAGCAACTGCAATGCTGATGACTGCGACAGAAAAGACATTACCATCTAAATCCTCCTTCTTTTACCACCAGAGAACCACATTTTAGAAGATGTAAACAAATGTGTCATTGCTCTCCAAGAAAAAGATGTGGATGGCTTAGACCGCACGGCCGGTGCGATCCGGGGCCGCGCTGCTCGGGTCATTCATGTGGTCACCTCGGAGATGGACAACTACGAACCCGGAGTCTACACCGAGAAGGTGCTGGAAGCAACCAAGTTACTGTCCAACACAGGTAAGGGTCGCTTACTGCCAGGAGCCCTGAATTCCTGTTGCTTGAAAGCACGTGGGCAGCTGGGTACCAGTGTAGCTGTGAAACCTGTTAAAAGACTCAATTTGCTGGAATGCAAATTAGTGGGAGTTGTCTGCAAAGCTGTTTCAAAGTGAGAAGTGTGATTTTGCTGTTTTGACTGGCCTAAAGCTCAGGGGTGCACAAGGTGTCCCTGAGTGTGTTCACTGTCAGGGACTGGGCTGTGGGAAGCAAAAATACTGTGAATGAGTCCCAGACATGAGTGAAGGCTTCAGAGTTGTGCTGTGCTCGTCTTGGAGTATTGCACCAGGCTCTGCCGCTGTTCAGGGTCCAGAAGGAAGATCACATTCCCCTGGCAGAATAAATTTGGGGTAATAATTTGGGTAAATTTAGTAAAATGTCTTTACAACTGTTGAAAGAGCACTGTAGGTTGTGGTGCCCCACACATAAACACCAAATGAGGGTGCTCCCTGTGAACTACCTGGTGACACCTATACAGGGTGAGAGGTGATTCGGGTTGCTTCAGTGCCAGCCACTAGTTAGTTTTGCTTTAATTACTTTGATGAAGAATCAAGGGTGACATTGGAGAAACAGCAGACTCTAACTGGTTCTGGCACGTTCTTCCTGGGGCACCATGAGTCACTGAAATGCAGCAGTGCAACCTTCCCCCTTCCAGTGCTTCTTAAACTTGAGCTTCCTGATGGTACTATGACTTTTTTTTCCCCAAAATACTGTATCCATTTGCAGGGAACATCAGACAATCAGTATTTTATCCCATAGTTTCTAAGGGCTTCCCCAGGTGTTTTCTCCTTGTCCACTAGAAGGGTGTGATAAACTTTTCACTGTCCGAGAGGAAAACACCCAATGGCAGCAGTGTAAGCAGAAACAGAGGTGGATTAAGACTTCAGCTCCTTTAAGAAATGTTGTGATTTCAATGGAAGGACTGCACAGCTTCCAAGACAGTTAAGAGCAAGGCACTCGCGAGGGTTCCGGGAGTGGGAGGCAGAGTGGCTCTGGGGTGGCACTGACTGGCTTTGTGCTCTGAGTTCAGTCATGCCGCGCTTCACGGAGCAAGTGGAAGCTGCGGTGGAAGCCCTGAGCTCCGACCCTGCCCAGCCCATGGATGAGAACGAGTTCATCGACGCCTCCCGGCTGGTGTACGACGGCATCCGGGACATCAGGAAAGCCGTGCTGATGATCCGGGTGAGCAGAACTTCCCACGGCAGCTTCCCGCTTTCCCTGCCTCTGTTGAACTGACTGGCAGCAGGATAATGGGGAGCAGACAGCAGAAGATTCTCTTTAGCTCCTATTAACATTCAGAGTCTCAAAATCTGCTAATCGCTGTGGAGCACTTGAGCAGTACGTTTGGATTCAGATTCATTACCCAGATCTGAGCATCGATGATGGCCCGAGCTGTGATGCTAAATACCCTTCACGCATCTTTTGTAATCTCGTGGCGATGCCTGGCTCGTTAATGTGCTAAAATCAGTGACCTGTGAGTTAACAACTGCAAATTAATTCAGAACTATAGATGCTTGTTGGTGGTTTGAGAGCTTAGAAATAAAACCTAATGGCTCTTCATTAAGTAAATTTGGAGAATTAATATTAGTTAGTCAAAAGAAAGCTGAGATGAGTTTGGTCTGTAGTTCCTAGAGTGTGTAATTTGTTAATTGGCTAACCTGGGTAAACAGGGGCAGCTCACAGAGGCCGTGTCTCCTGTGTTCTTGCGTGTTTCAGGTGCAATGGGTGTGACTTGGAAGCCCTAATTTCTGGTAGGTCAGAAGGGCTCCTGCAGTTGGTTGATGTGATGCAGAAAAGAAAGTTCTGGTTGAAGCTGATCCATGGACCTATTTCTTGGATCTTAGTGGGGCAAAAATGAGCAGGAACCAGACACAGTAAAGACAAATATAGGAGTTTTATTCGTTTTTTCTTCTTCTCCTTGTAGTCCTTTGAGAAACTGCCCTGGTCTTTCAGAGTGGTGACCGTGGCAGATGCAGCTTGGTGATCAGTAAATCAAGGATGTAGAGCCCCAGAAGATACATGATTACAGTAACCATTGCAATAGCATCTTCTATGTGTGCTGCTTAAAGTGAAGAATCACATGAGAAACCTGGAGAAAAGCTGACAACCACATACGTGCTCCCCATGGAATTTTTTTCAGACAAGCTCAGGATTTATAGACAGCCAGTGTTAGATGAAGATATCAATGCCTTCCTGCTATGCAGACAAACGGCTGTGACTCCCCCCCGCTGAAGCCCTTGTTATTCAGGACAGGGAGCACGGCTGCCAGTCCCAGTGGGCAGCAATTACCGGGGCTGGCAGTGCCGGGAGCGCTGACGCTTCCCCCGGGCCACGCTCCGGTGTCAGGGAGCCACGGCTCCCCTGCCAGCAGCCAGCAGCAGCTCCCCGGCGACACAGCAGCCACCTAGAAAGAAGTTAACTTAGAAAGAAGTTAAAATGTTAGCACTTGTGGTCCAGAGGGTTTATTTTGGAATAAAAGAGCCATCCAAATGGAGATTCCAGGCTTCTCCAGGGCTTGGCGTAACGTGCTCACAGGGGCTCGTTCACTTCAGCTGTGTCCAGTGGCTCTTGCTCTTTACAGGGACCAGCAGGAAAAGCCACTGCAACACCTCACCTGTGTTTATGCAGCGTATTTTCAAAACTACCATCTCACTGTATCTGTATCTGTTGAAGAGAAGTTCTGCCCCTCTCCGTGCTGCCCAGGCTCGTCACCCCAGAGGAGTTTCTGCCCTTGGTGGCACTTGAAAATCAGAGTTACACTTCGTGTGTCCCTGGGCTTTGGGAGGGATGGGCAGAGGATACTCACAGACAGTTTGTAAACATACAGCAGAACTGTTTCCTTTATGTGTTTTCATTTTTGAAATACTGATACACTGAGCTACTTCTTAGTGTGTGTCCCTCTGCCGATTTTGTGGATGTACCCTGTTCTCCAGGGCCTGGAGAGGAGGCTGGAATACCCAAGTCTTGATTGTCACCCTGCTCATCTTTGCTTTTTGGCAACTATTTTGCGTGTCCATCTCTATTTTCACACAGAGTGTCTGCATTGGAAGACAAGTCTGTGAAATTCAAATCACAGGGGAGAAATGTAAAGAACAGGGACTTTATTTGCATCTTATCTGTTAATCACAATTTATTGCATTTATCAGTGAAGTTCTTTGTTGACCCAGCTCTGGAGAATTGTCATGAAGTGCCACTTTAGCAAAGATGTAGTATTTTAACAAACATGCTGTTTAAACTTGATAAGCTTTATAAAAAGTTTGCCAGCTACAGACTGGCAGTAGTAAAAATAAATCCTAGGCAAGCAGGAACTAGGTCAGATGTGTTTAGCCTACAGCATAAAAGCTGGCCCATATTAACTAAAATTTTTCAGCTTTTCCTGAGGGATAAGGATAAGTTTTGAGATATTTTATCTGTTGTTAATTTAGTCAATGCTTTGATTCATAATTGTGCTGAAGACACTGTCTATGCTTCTGAACCAGCCCTTAGAGCTGTGTGTAATTCCAGCTTCAGAATCTCAAGTGAAGCTTTTACATTTAATCAAGTTGCAGAAATGCTGTTCATTTTGCAAGAACTTTTTTTGTCTTTCAGATGCTGAGTGCATTAATGTCCTGACAAATCTCAGCTGTTTAGTTACTGCTGTGTGATTTTGGGGATCCCTGTGGTGTTTAACAGGAGCAGTCAAGCTCATAAAATCACACGTGTTCAGAGCTGGATACAACCCCTGTATTTACCTTTTTGTTGAAAACATGAAATAATTTTTACCTCCACTGATTTCCATTCTCTCTGCTTGAAAAACAATATTCTTGTTGATTTTCAGAGCCATGAACTCTGTAGTTTGACTCTGACTGAATGCTTTTTCCTCAGACTCCTGAAGAGCTGGATGATTCTGACTTTGAGACCGAGGATTTCGATGTGCGAAGTAGAACCAGTATCCAGACTGAGGACGATCAGCTCATTGCTGGACAGAGTGCAAGGGTAAGGCAGAAACCTGAGCACTGTAAAAGTGTGGTCTGCCTTCAAGGAACACTTCAGCTTGCTTTGAAAACCGAGGTTAAATTTTGGGGGATGGTGATAAAAATGCTGGATCAGAAAACTGCCATTCTTTGCTTCCAGCATTCTTCTGAAAAGGAGGTTGAGTGAAATGCAGTTGGTCTGGTGGATGTGAGAAACGTCTGTGTTTTATTTTGGGTGTTCTGAAAGATCAAAATCCTTTTAGTACCAACAAACTACTCCACATTTTGGTATCACAGACATTTTAGTCATGTGAGCTTCTGCAGGGAGGAACAGGGCAGATCATTCCATTGGATTAATGTTATTTTCAACAGACAAATACTAACTTTATGAGCAAAAAATCTTCACAAAATGTCTCCTCACACACTTGCTGGTTTGTGTTTGGTCACTGAGCATTTATCAAGACAATGCTGAGAGGAGCTCAGAAATGAAATCATTTCAACTAACTGCATTTCCTATGACTTAAAAATGAAAGCATTGATAGGCAATATATAATCATTAAGGGGTGAAACCCTAAAATCAGTGCATTGAAGGAAGACCAGGCCTTACCTATTGCTTTTATTTGACATGGTCCCTCTGGATCGATAACAATTTACACTCTTGGGAAAGTGCCACGGCAGATTTTTTGTGGAGGCTCTTCCTGCCAGGCAAGAAGTAGCCAGACCTTATTTATCAAACTTCTGCCACGCTGGCTCGGGAATTACACTAACTGGGAGTATTTTGTGCTCCCCTCCCTTGTACAAGCATTTTCTATGCCTGGACCCTCGCCCCCTTCTATTTAAATGCAGACATTGCTCATTAACCTCTCAGCACAGCTGCTGCCAGAGGATTTTTAGTACCTAAGGCTCCTTTCTGCCTGCTCCTGGAGGCATCTGTGCTCCCAGTATTTATGAAGGCAAGGGCATGGAGCCTTACACAGGCTGTAAACCCAGGCTGAGAGATTTTATTCGGGAGTAAGCACATACTCTTTATTTTCACTTACTCTTTCCTCAGCAGACATGTTTCAAAAGAGTACAGCTAGCTTTTTGCAGGGAAGAGACTGGTAATATTTCTTATTATCCTCAATACCCAAGTGGAACTTAATTTTAAAACGTTAAAATTTTCTATAAAAGACAAGCCCTCCTTCTTCAGGCAGTTTTATTTTGAGGGATGGTAATATGTGGCAAATTTGTTTGGAATCTTAACAGCTTTATCATGCAAAGGCCCATATTTTAAGTGTCAACTTGTCTTTCTGGGCACTTTTTCTTAAAAAAGAGTATAAACTTTGATTCAAAATGGAAGCAAATGGCTCTGTAAAGCCTCTAGGTAGAGAATTGCTATTAAAGTTTTATCCCCCATCTACATGACTGAAATTGGTTATTAGTGAAATGTTCCAAAAAGCCTCTACAAGGCAGTAGGAGGCCATGTGAGAAAACTCTTCTCTTCCAGGCTATCATGGCTCAGCTCCCTCAAGAGCAGAAAGCCAAGATTGCTGAGCAGGTCGCCAGCTTCCAAGAGGAAAAGAGCAAGTTGGATGCTGAAGTGTCAAAATGGGATGACAGTGGCAATGACATCATTGTCCTGGCCAAACAGATGTGTATGATCATGATGGAAATGACAGACTTCACCAGGTGAGGCTTTTTAATTTGTGCTCACTCCGAGCTGGCCGTGCCGCTGGGCTTTCAATGAGACACGGTGCAAGTTCTCCTAAGAGTCTTACTTCATAATTTCCTTTAAATGGTGCCCTGTTACAGCTTGCATATGAACTGGGGAGATGCATTATTGTGCAGTGGCTGGGTGGTAATAACTGTTTAAATTGATCTACAGATACACAGCAGTTATTGCCTGTCTTTCTTTCTTTCTTTCTTAAGGGTGATTTTTGTCCCCAGGAATATATATATATATATTTGCTCAGTTCTTTACAGCATTAAATTCTATGGGCTTCTCAATATTGCCATACTGCAGAAATAGTTCCTAGTACAGTTATTTGCAGAGGAAAGAGAGGCTTTTTGATGCCTTTTGAAATTAATTTACCAGATTTTATATAATGCTATTTTTTAAACTTCATGTTCCATTCCATAAAAACTGCAAATCCGTCTTCTAAAATGTTATCTCTTATCATCATTAGGTTGCTCAGGGCAGTAAAATTTAAGATGTTTTTATTCCTGGATTTAAGCTAAATGTGGGGAGGAGCTGAAAGGGGGTAACTCTTGGAAATGAAGGTGCTGTAATGGCTGCTCCTGCCTATGCTTGCCCTTTGGGTGAGGAGTCACTGCCAGCACTGTGTGGAACAGAATGAGAAAAGGGGTATCGAGTTCACTGCTGTGGTTTTCTGGTGCTAGGAGGGAGCCTCTGCTCTGTTTTGCAGGGGCAAAGGTCCACTGAAGAACACGTCAGATGTGATTAGTGCAGCCAAGAAGATCGCAGAGGCTGGGTCAAGGATGGACAAGCTGGGCCGGACCATTGCTGACCATGTAAGTCACAGTCCCATAAGCCTCCAGCACCAAGCAGCAATAGCAGATCTTTTAATACTGCAGGCATGATGAACAGATGAAAATGTGTTTGAGTTTGGGGTGTTCTCAATGATTTTCCAGATCTGCTGCTAGAAAATCCTAGCCTGTTCTCTCCAGCTGCTCTCCTGCCTCCCTGAGCTGTGTCACAGCTGAGCATGGCCAGCAGTGACACAGCAGCTCCTTGGCTGGCATCAAGCACCTGGCATTTTGTGCCAGCCCTGCTTCAGGTCACGTAGAGCCAGGGCAGGGCCTGTGCTGAGCAGGGCCCAGACTGGGCTCACGTCACACCCAGAGCGCTCCTGGTGCTCCCCAGGGCACACCCTGCAGGGACAGCACCTGCACAGCTGCACCTGGCCTGTTGCACAACCTTTCATACTGGTTTTGAGGCAGCTTTTTAATATTAACAGTTTTCAGATGCCTCACAGACTGAGTGGGGAGGTTGTCAAAGCTCTCTGGTGGTTTTCTCCCTGTCTAGTCAAAGCTGATGAAGCTTTGGAGCAGGGCCTGCAGTGACCTGAGCGTGGCTGTGCTGTCCCAGTACTTGGAAGGAATTCTTCCAGGACTGAACCAGCATGGCAAGCTCAGAGATTCATTTATGCTATGCCTGTCCTGAGCCACTTAGAAACTGGGCCAAGCAAGAGCACCTCTGGCCTCAGCCCACACCCAAATGTCAGGGAAACATCAACATTAGTAATAATATTGCACCTTCAAGAGAGACTGTGAAATGCAGAGAGGTTAAGTCTGAGATCATGGACAAAACTTTGTTTTCTCCAGTTGTTTTCTCCAAGTTGTCACTTGCTTTCCAGGCCTTTCCAGGATGGAAATTTGTACTGCAAGGTTTAACTGAGCCCATGTCACTTTGGAAGTAAATCATTGCAGTGCAGGACTCAATGCTGCATCCGTGCTTGTCTACACCCTCCTTAATGATGCAGTGAGAAATGTTCAATGGGGAGATAAATTTGAGAGGTGTTTTTTCAAATGGGTCTCCTTGCTATAGCACTTTGACAGCCTTGTTTCTGCAAGAACCAGGTGTGCTGCTGATGTAGGTAAATAAAGCAAGGAGCAGTTTGTGTTAGAGGTCCCAGGGGAGCTTGGGCTGAAGGTTTACAATGATTTTTATTTTTTTTTAAATTCACATGTTTTATGCAAAGTTGGTATATGATTTTCTATACCAAGCCATTTCAAAATATAAAAGAAAACTAAATGGCTCCTTTTAGTAGCAGTAAGGTCCTTAAAAATGTAACAGATTAAGCACATGTTTGAAGATAAATACGAGCAGCACTGTACAGTTAGTCATTTTGACAAGAATATAGCTTTTTCCTGACTCCATACTCTGCTAATACTTTGAGCCTGCATATTTCATTAGCTGTGCTTCCACACTCTTTGGAAACGTGTTAACGTGGCCCAGTGTGAGAGCTGCAGAGCAGGAGCAGCTCCGAGCACGGATCCCGGCTGTGCCCGCTCCTGGCCGGGAGCACACGGAGGGGTTTGTGTCCTGTGTGCTGGGTGACACTGCAGCCCTGACACCTCCTGTCAGCGTGTCAGGGGCTTCCAGCTCTGCCATCAGCCACTTTGCAGCACATTCCTCTGGAACTCCAAGAGCTGCTGTCCCAGGAATTCCGTGTCTGTTGGGAGGAGTCCCGCCATCAGCCGCAGGTTTCCGTCTCTTGCTCCAAGCAGCTGCTGCTTGCTGGGAGAAGGGGAGCACGAAGCAGTTATGAGCACGACACAAATGACAAGGATTTGCAGCAAGACAAGGGTTCCCTCTATTATTTATTTTTTCAGTGTCGAAACACCTACAAAGTTGAAGAGAATTTCTGTTGCTTTTTTCCTTTCCTAGCAGTAGGAGCCTGAGGCTACATCAGTTCTGACCATTCAGTGAGAAGTAGCTGAGGGTGAGGGTAGGGGTTGCCCCACTTCCCAGTAAAAGGTTCCAGCAATCTCTTGCTGAGGAGGCTGGTCCCTGGCTGGGGGGGCTGGTGTGGGGACCCTGGGCACAGGCTGGTGGCAGCTGCTGGCATACATGGTCAGTGCCTGTCCTGCCAGGGAGCTGCCTCCCCAGAAATGCTGCTGGCAGCTCCGGCAGGCCCAGCTGGCACCCAGGGCTGGGGGGCGTTTATTGGGAATTCCTGGTGCAGCAGGGTCCATTCCCAAACTGGAGAGCCAGAGGGAGGAAGAAGCTCTGCAGTTCCTGGCTCTCCCCTACAGCCTCTGGGGATGGGCTGTGTGCTTGTCTCCATCAGCACACACCACCAGGGCTCTGCTGTCTTCCCCTGCTCCTTTTCTTGGCAAAAAGGGAGAAAAGGGTGGTTCTGCTTGTCTGCAGGCTCAGCAGGAACCAAATGTGGGGGATGTTTGCTGTGTCCAGGACGGAGCCTGGATTTGACCTGGAGCATCCAGCTTAGCTTCTGCCAGTAACCTTCACTGGGACTGTGGCAGCAGCTCAGTCTGGGGGGCTGGGGAAGGTGGGGTGCCCCCAACATGTTCATTTCCATCGACACTGCACTCCCTGCTGAGCTGCGCTCTGGGAATCCTCCCATGGCAGCTCTGCAGCTGGGGGTTGTGGCTCTGGGTTGATACAATAATGTCATCATTCTTGATCAGTGTTAAAATTGTTGCCTTTTGGGTTTTTTGATTTTAATCCGAATGCTCCTGCCTGGGAAAGGACAGGACTCCTGCAGGCACCCGCAGTGCCTTTTGTTGATGCTCTTTTTTATCTTGTGTTACATCTCCATTTAAACCTCATCTGTCTTTGAGCTGAGTCCTCAATTCTGCCCGCAGAAATAGCACACACAGGAGAGGATGTGGGTTTCCAACTCACATCATATTGATGTACACAACCCAATGCTGATTCCTATTCCACGAAGGTTTTGCTGCCTTCCTCAGCGTTGGTGATCATGCAGCAGCCTCCTGCCTCGAGAGTCTTTCCTTGAACGGTTTCCACAGCCCCACAAAGTAGCTGGAATTGTTGAGCCATCCCTCTGATGTGCTGTACTGGGCATTTGTCAGCCCTCAAGCCCCTCCACTGCTGTGCTGCTCACTCGCTGTGTTAGATGAGCTCTTTGGGAGATGGAGAGCAGTTTCCAGAATGGTAATTTGAGCTTTTCATTAGCTCTTTGGCCCGGGCTATTTGTGGACTTGCTCTAAAACATCTTGTACTGCTGACTAATATTGATTAGCTTAAAAAATTAACCTGCAAGCTTTGCTGTTTCGTTAGTCAGGGCTTTGCTGCACTGATGGAAGCCGCATATCCACGTTGAGAGCTGCAATTACTTTGGGAGCTCCATCATTTTCCTTGGGACTCAGAAGGTGGTTTTATGTCTGTTGGTGGGGTCAGATGCCCATAAAGCCATGCAGAGCTCCACAGCCTGATGTGCTTGTGCCAGCGTGCCCCCAGTCCCTCTGCAGTGCCCCTGTGTGTGTGTGAGCTGTGTGCACATCACTGCAGCACCTGAGTTACCTCTGCTCAGCACTGAGACCATTTTGGCTCACAGAAACCACTTGTTCTAGCCCTGGAAAAAACCAAATGTGTGTGTTAGCTACACTCTCACTGCAGGGGGAAACGGCTGTTCTGGTAGATCAGGAGCTGTTGGGAAGGAAATGCTCCATGTGAGTGGGACCCTGTTTGCACATTCCTGTGTGTGCACCACGATCTGCTCTGGTGTCTCTTTGAGACAGGGGAAAGACAGTTCCTGCTTCCATCTCATAGCTAAGCAGAGGTCTGCAGGAGGATTAGGGCTCAGACCCTGCTGCTGACAGCCAGGAGATTTTTACCTTGCCCTGAAAGGGGAGGAGAGGCTGCATGACCAAAGCAACAAACCTCAGCTGGAGTGAAGCATTAAGTAATGAAGTGGTGCCACATTTAAGATTGATCTTCCAGTCATGCCATGTCCATTATGAATCTTCATCAGATGGTCCATTGCACAGGATCAGGGTCTTAGGTGAAATGGGATTTTGCTCTGAACAGGGGTGTGTGAAAAAGAGCTCTTAAATCACTCGGTTTGGGGTGCAGCTGTCTGGAAGGCTGGAGATGACTGCACGCTGTGCCTGTAGTCCTGTCCCTGGGTAATGCCAGGTGAATTACACTGCTATAGCTGAAATAATGCTGGGTACAGGGCAGCCTGCCTTTGAGCAGAACATAAGGATCAGTGTGAGTCTGATGGTGGTTTTGTCCAGGAGGCCTGTGGATGCTGGGTGGGAAGATGGGATGATGAGCAGCCATTTCAGTGGAAGAAAGAGCAGTAGCTCTCTGTGGGGTAGAAGTGATGCTTCTCTGGGGTCCAGAGCAGGGCTTAAGCAGCAGGGGGTGTGACATAGTGTGATGTAACTCACACGGATGTGAAGCTGTGGGTGCTCTGTGTGTGTGTGCACACCCAGCTTTCATCCCCTGCTCTGGCCAGAAATGCTCCTGCAGCAGCGAGGGGTCCTCAGCCAGGGCACAGCCTGCAGGACTGGGATACCCCACAGCCCTGCTGCAATCCTGCCAGCGGGAATACACCCAGGCCAGGGTCCCTTGGACACTGCTTGCAGCACCACCAGCGATGTCTGGAGGTCAGAGCTTGCCCAGGTGTTGCCCAGCCTGGAGTTGTTTGGGGCCCACACTGGTCGTGGCAGCCGCAGGTGCCCCACTGGCACTGGGCACAGGGACAGGAGTGTGGCACAGGTGCCACTGGCATTGTTCAGCAGCAGCACCAGAGCCTGGTGGGCGAAGGGGCTGTGGAGGTGAGTGTATGCCAGCTGCTTTATTCACTCGTCCTCAGGCAGCCATGGGGTGCCCCTGGAGCTGAGGTGGCCCATGGGAGACCTGCTGCTGGCACCTCATTGCTGCTGCTCCCAAAGGGGCTGCAGGGCTGGCATGGGCAGCAAAACCCTTCCCACAGTGCTTCTGTCTCACAGAGCCTGCTCTGGACTGTGGCTGCCCCTCAGCTGGGCTCCCCTCTGGTCTGGAAATCCAGCTTGAGCCTGGCTCATCCATGATCTCACTGCTCAGCCAAACCAGGGGTGGCCTTTTGGTTCTGTCTCGGAAAATGACACCTTCCCAAACTGCACAGCAGCCCCACAGAGGGACTCCTGCAGAGCGCTTTGGGCAAAGCTGGAAAAGTTACCTTTATCTTATGGATGAGTGCTGCAGCAACCACCTTTAAAATGTCATTTTGTGCCTGGTGAGGAACCTGGTTTCCCCACTGCTACAAAACAGGAGCAGAAGTCAGGAAAATCTCTGTTTGCTGCATGTCATTGAGTAGCTGTCGTGTTTATCAATTCTGAGCTTGGAATTCTTAAGATTGAGCACTAAGGGACGAATTGATAACATCTGCTAGGTGCAGCTTGAGATCTTGGGCGTCAAACCCAAGACGTTTGGGTTTGTTGCTGTGTCCTGCACAGTACAGGGACCTTTTACAGCTGACAAACCTGCTCTGGGCAGGGTAAATAGTCCTCCTCCTCCTCCTCTTCCTTCTTTTCCTCCTCTTCCTCCTGCCTGGGAGGGCTGCTGAAGGGCAGCTGGAAGGAGCCCAGCAGCTTGTCCAGTGCTGCCCCTGTTCCTGGTTCCTGGGTTTTAGATGCCTTTCGTGCTGCTCAGCTGTCTCCAACCCCGGCGCTCCGCAGGGAGGGCAGTGCTCTCCCGGCCGGTTCCCTGTTCCAGGGGGAGCTGCCTGGTTTGTCCCTCTGGCTCCTGCCCCAGCTGTGGTGCTGCAGAGCCAGACGTGCCCTCTGTTGCCCCGCAGTGCCCGGACTCGGCGTGCAAGCAGGACCTGCTGGCCTACCTGCAGCGCATCGCGCTCTACTGCCACCAGCTCAACATCTGCAGCAAGGTGAAGGCCGAGGTGCAGAACCTGGGCGGGGAGCTCGTCGTCTCCGGGGTACGTATGGCACACGCCTGCCTCGGGCACTTTGCTTCCACAGGGAACGGTTATTCCAAGCTGAGCTTTTATGTTAAACACCACAGAATATAGACAGGAGATGCTGGAGCGTTCAGAGTTTTAATGTATGCAGAGTTTGTGTTGCTGCCTCGTTGTTCTGGGGAGGAATGCTTGCTGTGAAAATACAGACTTCACATTTCCTTACTCAACAGTGTTTGTAGACAGATTCCCTTCACCTCTGTGTAATCTGTTTTCCAGACTGCTTTTCACTCTTAGTAAGGTTAAATCACTTTATCAGCACAGCTAAACCTACCCCATGTCTCTGCACAGCCTCAGAACATGCTGGGGTCCTGCAACGCTCCAGAGATGTTAATATTTCAGGATAGCTGTGCCCCAAAGAGTGCAGGGATTTTTAGTGGCTGCTCTGGTTTCTGACAGCTGGAAGCTGCCCCAGGCCAGCCTGCTTCCTTATTCCAGCCATTACTTTGCAAATAATTTTTTCACTGTAGTTCATGAAATGCTTCCTCCTAAGAGGATTCTGTATGACGGATATTTGTGGGGAGGGAAGTGGAGTTAAATTCTTAATTTCTTCTGGCATACTCTTCCTTGCCCTGCATAGGCACGTTTGGTCACTGGTGCTTTTGCCCAGCTATGTCAGGACTGAGGAAGGAGGTTGGAAGAAGGGACAGAATTGGCTGAAAGTCCAGTATTGCTCCCTGAATCCTTTACAGCAAATGGGAAAAACTTCCCGCATTCTGCCATTTTGATACCACAGAATCGTGGAACAGTTTGGGTTGGAAGGGATCTTAAAGCTCATCCAGTGCCACCCCTGCCATGGCAGGGACACCTTCCACTGTCCCAGGTTGCTCCAAGCCCTGTCCAGCCTGGCCTTGGACACTGCCAGGGATCCAGGGGCAGCCACAGCTGCTCTGGGCACCCTGTGCCACTGATACTTTCCAGTGAAACCCTGTTTGATATTTCAGTTGCTAAAACTTACTAGCACAGGTTTCCCCAAAAAAAACAGGGAGAGCTGTGGAAGGAGAGCTTTGGGGCAGCAGCAGCAGCAGGTCAGCAATAGATATCCCTGCATGAGCTGAGCCCATCTGGGGGTGATGGGGCTGTGCTGCCCCTCCTGCTGCTGCCAGCCCCCCCTGCTCCCTTCCCAGCCCCCAGAGCTGCTCCGGGGGCTGTGGTGGGATGTGCTGCTGTTCATGTCCTGGGAGCTGGGAGGCTGGAGGCATCGTGCTGTCAAAGCAGAAGATGTGTCACTATGCAGCAATCCATACTCCAGGGTTTCACTGCAGTTACTCAGTGTCTCCAGGATTTACATCCCCTCTGCCATAAATTAGTGATAGAACAGCCTGGCATCTGTAGTCTGATCTCCTGGTTTTATCCTTCTCCCTGAGCCTGTCCACTGGGGCAGAGTGTTGCCAGCAGCACTGTTAAGCACCGTGGGATAATCAGATGAAGACCTCAGCCAGTGCAGAGACATCACCTGTCTGAAAGCAAAATTCTGTGCAGTGTTAACACCCTGCCCATGGACCCGAGTGCTGGGAGAGCAGAGCCACAGCCCTCATGGGCAGAGCTGGCACCTTCACAGCCTGAGTTCATTCACAAAAGCACCTCCCTGCTCTCGTGGCGATTAATGATTCCTCCTGCTGCGAGGATTCATGGAAGCTGTCCCAGGCAGTGGCAGTGGTTTCCAGGCTGCTGGGGAGGAGGGCAGAGCACAGGGGTTTGCCAGAGGATCTGAGGTGCCGTGCTGGCACTCGGGGCACAGTGGGGTAGGAGGGAGGGGACAGTGCCCCAGAAAAGCCACCAGCCCCTGCCTGGCTGGGTTTGCTGCTGGACGAGCTATGGCTTCAAGCTTTTCCCCGAAGCCTTCCCTGGAGGTCTGCAACAGCAGGGTTTGAGTTTGTAGAGGCAGCTGAGTTCTTGTGGAAGCTCAGCAGAGGTGCTGAACCCCTGCCCCCATTCAAACCCTGCCCTGGACCAAACCCTGCCCCAAATCAAACCCCTGTCCCAGACCATTTGGCCTTGAAAAGCTGGGCATCCCACCCAGAGCAGGACACTGGCCCCTGGAGAGGGGGGTCCCTCCCAGCTGAGGTCACCACAGTGTTCCTCCCCTCTCTCTTCCCCGCAGCCCTGGTCTCAGCTCTTTGTCCCTGCTGTGCCTTACAGCTTTGACAAATTCATGTTTTTCCTTGTTTTGATGCTCTTGTAAATCAGGAACCAGCTGGGAAAGGGCTTCAGGCCTTGCTGGTGATGCAGTTGTGTTCCTTCCTTCCCAATTCAACTTAGTATTCTAGGGCAATTTAAATGTTTATTATCAGTGATTAAGATATTACTACAGCTTTATTAATTTCATTAGAGAATAAGCAACTGTTAAAGCTTAGTCACAAAAGCAAAGGGCAGAATACAAATTGTTCCCATTGCCATTAATACGGAAAATGCAGACGGGGCGGCAAACCCTGCTTTTGTGTTGGTGGCACAAGTCAGGTTTGTAACCCCTGAGTGTCCAAAGCAAAATCCTGCCTCAAACTGGAAGCCGCAGGTTTCAAAGGACAAATACAAATCAGTTACATAAATCAGTGTTCAAGTGGTTTTGCCCCCCAGGCCTGTGGTGTTTTCAGTGGAACACTGGGGGTTCCATGTGAGTAACTGTGTGTGCCCCTTGGCAGGTGGACAGTGCCATGTCCCTGATCCAGGCAGCCAAGAACCTGATGAACGCCGTGGTGCAGACGGTCAAGGCCTCCTACGTGGCGTCCACCAAGTACCAGAAGTCCCAGGGCATGGCCTCCCTCAACCTCCCGGCCGTCTCCTGGAAGATGAAGGCTCCGGAGAAGAAACCCCTGGTCAAGAGGGAGAAACAGGACGAGACCCAGACTAAAATCAAGAGGGCATCCCAGAAGAAGCACGTGAACCCCGTGCAGGCCCTCAGCGAGTTCAAGGCCATGGAGAGTATCTAGAGGAGGGCTCTGGCTCGGGAGTGTTTTTCTCTAGCCCACTACTGCTACTTCCAGAACTCTACTTTTAATACCCTAAGGATTTTTCCAAAATTTACTATTCCTCCAAATGTATTTACTTAATATAATTTTGATAACTTTGTTTAGATTACCTGGGGAGATACTCAAATTTCTAAGTCCTATCAGTATATCTTCAGCCTGCAGAAGTGTGGTAATTTAGATGGCCTTTAGATTACAGGGGTGGATTTCTAGCTGGAAACTGTTTTTTATAATCTTGCTTTAAATGAAATATTCTATAACCAAAGAGGATTTTACAGTAACACTAACGGTTAACACTAATACTGGATTCTGCTACTCAGAGACTCGGTTTATCATGGTGATCAAGAGAGAAAAATTAGATTTTTTACTAAAAAAAAAAAATCAATGGAAGTATTGTATGTAATAGTGTATCTCTGCTGTGGGGGGGAAGAGGGAGCAAGCTCACAGGAGTTTGAAAATGCAGCAGGCACCGGCTGTGTGACCACAGCTGGAAAATAGCTGGAAAAAAACGATACACCCGTGCCTGGGCTGGGCTTTGCTGAGGATCATGTTTGGAGCTGGGCTGGGTGGTGCCTTGGGGCTGTGATGCTGCTTTTCCTGAGCCCTCTGGGTGTTTCCCTTGTGCTCCTGGCACTGCTCCCTCCGGAGGGCTCCGCTGCCGGGGGAGCTCCCGGCGCCAATCCCTGCGGAAACGTCCCCCGGTGTGGGTGGCCCATCGCTCCTGCGTGACACGGACGGGAATTTCAATGCCTGGTTACAAATTACTAATGTATTTTGCTGCGGGACACTAATAAAGTTGCTTTTCCCAGCTGCTGTATTGTGGTGCTGTGAATGGAGCGGGCCCAGCCCGCCCCTCGCCCCCCCCTCGCCATTCAGATGCAAATCAGCTTTGTGCTCATTCCTCATAATTGCTCTGCATCCCGCCTTGGGCTTCCAGAGGCACCCAGGAAATCGTGTTTGCTCAGGCTGCAATTTAGACTGTACATTATTTGTGATAACTATAGCTACAAGGTATAATTTCGCTGTCTTATTTAAATTTTATGAATTTCAGTGTGTTTCACACGTCCCAGTCGAGTCGGGTGCAGGGAAGCGGTGCCTGCACGGGGCAGCACCATGGTGCCTGTTCCTGTGGAGCCTCCACCGAGCTGGAAAAGCCTGGGCTGGAGTCAGTGTCTAAACTGCAGCTCCATTTTAGAGCTGAGCCTTGGCACTGAAATGTTATAATTTTATTTATCTCAATCAGCTCATAATTTACTGTATTAAGGTTATTGCTGTCATGTTACTGTAATGCTGATCGGAATTAAGCTAAATAGTTTGGGGGATATTTTTGCCAAATGTATTATGTTTTCAAGCATTTTAGCCTCTTGAGTACAGCTATTAAACAGTGGAATTATAGGCTATTTTCATACACCCTTAACATGTAAACAGGCTCGGAGGGTAGCTGTGCTCGTCCAATGCCTTTTGGGGGTTAACAGAACAGAGAGGCTGTAGGTCTTCTTTTATAGATAATTATTAACTGAATTTATACAATATGGGGTTTTTTTCTCCTGTATTGTCTTAAAGGTGACATTCCCTGGGCTGTTCAGGGAGTACATCCAGTGCCTCCCCCCATACAGTCTATTAATGAGCTTTAAAAAACAACCCCTGTATTAAGATGTACAGACAAATTTACACGTATTGAGTTTTTAAATACATGTTAGTTTAATTTATGCTACAAACACTGAGCATTAAGTTGGCAAGAAATTAAAATGTGGTTTCCCTGGTGAGAGCTGCAACCCCAGGGGGTGCAGGAGCAGCAGGAACACGATGGGGACAGGAGGCCAAAAAAACTCACATTTCTTTTGTACCCAAGAATTGCTCCTCTGGGAATTGCGTTTGGGTTTGGAGAGGAGACGGGCATCGAGGCAGATCATTATTGGTGTCATTTATTTAATTGCTCTGTCAGGAGTGCAGCAGCAGCGGCTGGGGGGGAGGAAACGCCTCTCCCCACAGCAGAGGGGGATTTAGTGTCATGAAACCCCAGTGTCAGTAGCTGGGGACGTGGTGGTGACACCGGCGCTGCTGCTGCTCTGCGGCCCAGGGGCTGGGGAGCGGGTGGATCTGGGGCTGCAGCGGGCAGGGCTGGGCTGGGCTGGGCTGGGCAGCAGGGCTTGGAGCTGGTGTCCATTGGGATGGTCCTGGGGGAGCAGAGGGACTGATGCCAGGGTGCAGCCTGGTGGCACCTGGGCATCCTGATGTTACCTGGGCTGGTGGAGCTCCATCTCTTGGGCACCTCTGAGGCTCCTTTTTGCACGTCCATCCC
>VZRO01001175.1:0-43382 GCA_013397915.1 Daphoenositta chrysoptera | reverse complement strand
CAGGGCAGGGCTGGGCAGGGCTGAGCTGGGCTGGGCAGGGCAGTTCCTCATCCCGGAGTGAGCCCAGCCCCGGCAGAGCCGGCTCCTGCCCCGGCTCCTGGCGCCCCAGAGGCGTCTCCGGGTTGTTCAGCACCAAACCCAGACCCAGGTGGGTCAGGAGTTCAAAAACCCAAAAGCACCGATCCCGCTGTATTAGGGAATTCCAGCCCTGCGTGTGAAAGAGGCGCTGGGGCAGCGGCTCAGCGAGGGGGTCCGGCCGCCAGCGAAGCTGTGACTTTATTAGAGAGCCAATTGGAGAGAATTACAGTAATTACTGCTCCGTGTAATTAAGCGCTGGGAAGGGCTCGTGCCGTCTCTGTCGCTGCGGCTGCCGGAGGACGATGCTCGGCTCGGGAGGAGCGAACGGGCGGGGAGAGCTCCGGGGGTGCTTCAGCCGCCTCCCCCCGACGGTGAGCGAGGAGCCAAACCCCCCCTTCCCAATTCCCAGCCCTCCGTGGAGACGGGGATGGGGGGACCCCACCGTGGCTTTCGGCAGGGAAGGGCTGTGGGATTTCCCTGCCTGCCAGCTCCCCACGGGTGCTCCCCAGGCACCGCCTGAAACACACCAGAGTAGTCGCTGGAAAGGTTATGGGGATTTTTTTGCAGTGATTTGAAGAGAATTGGGGTTTTTTTTTGCAGTGCAATGGGACAGCAGCTCCCCTGAGGCCGAGCCAAAGCCCGGCAGACCTGGCAGTGCAGGGATCTCAGGAAGATGAACCCACATTATCTTCTAAAGTGTATTAGTGAAACCACATTAAATCCTCAGGAGATAGTCTTATTCCAGATTTCTAGTGCTCTTAATTCAATTCCGCGGTGAATGGAGCCACGTTGAACTGATGCCGCTTTAATTGTGTGTGAAGGTTCCGTGCCACGATTTAATGCCCGCTAATGAGCGCCTTTCCCACTCCGCGCTCTCCCTGCTCGCTCCGCCTCGGGGATGTGTCAGGGAGCGGGGGGACCCGGGGAGACAGGAGAGGGGAGCACCGGGGGGCACCCCGGGCTGTTTCCTAACGCAGGGACCGGGTCCACACCGGCCACGGCAGCCAAACCTCAAACACGGAATTTGAGGAGAGAGCAGAGAGGGTGAGGAGGGGCGAGTGCATTCAAAACCCCAACAAATGGGTGAGAAAAGGAAAAATCCATTCAGGCACATCAGCTGTGGGCTGAGGGCTCAGGCCCTGCCTGTGCTGCGGATGGTGGAGGCTGGGGAGTGTCACAGGGAGACACAGCCCGGGGGCTCTGCTCAAAGGGTGCCAGGGTTTGGGGAGCTCAGCCTGAGCCAGAATAGTCTCAACAAGGTAGAGGCCTTGTCAAGCCTCTAAAGGGGGAGGAATGATGCCTTAGGTTTGAACTCTTATATTTTCGAATCCTGTATTGCCCAATGTGTAACTCTGAAGTTTCTGCACCCTGCTGACTTCGGCTCTGCTCATAACAAACCTCTCTGGGCCTGCTCTCCAAGGACACCCAGGCTGTCCAGGCCCAAAGTCTCTGAAGGGGGGGCAAGCTGAGGGGAAATAACATCATTAGCTAAAGTTTTAATTGGCGAATTTATGCTGATGTGCAAATGGACCAAACCTATAAAGGTGTGGGGAACTCGTGACTCGTTGTCCATCTTGATGTTCATCTTGGGGTCCAGCCTGGAGCCCTTGGCCTTTGAAGGCCTTTCAAATAAATACCAACCTTTATTCCCTTATTCCTGTCTAGTCTTTGTTTCTAAGTAGCCTCTCAAGGCATCAGCCCGACCCTCCTGATGCTTCTTGAGGGGAAGGAGCTGGAGTTGTTCCTGGCCTGGCCACCTGTGTGACTCCAGCACTTAATGCTTGACCCCCCCTTGAAGCTGGAGGAATAGGGAGACCCTGTTAGCTCCAAACGTAAGGATGGAAGTACCTATCCCCCCTCCTAGAGCTGCAGCGCGAGGGGGTCCGGTGAGCCCTCCCCAAGGTTTCCATCTGCCCCAGGAACCCACCCCCGGGCCCTCCAGCCCTGCCTTGCTCCGTGCCTGGGGGAGGCTGCAGGAACGTGGGGGATTCCCAGCCCAGCGGGGCTGGCTCTGCACAGGGGCTGAGGCAGGACTGTCCCCATCCCTGTCCCTGCTGGGGGAGGGCCAGGCAGCAGCCCTGTCATTACCCCGGGCTGTGGACCAGCAGCGCCATTTGGGAAACAAACCTGTCATTAGTGGGGACACCGGCCTGGGCTGGCATTTAGGCCAGGGAAAGCTGCCAGCGCTGCCCCAGGGTCTCACAAAGCCTTTGCCCCACGAGTGCCCTGCCAGAGCCCCAGTGCCTCGGGAGCAGCACTGCCAGGAAATTATTTGTTACCATTTTTTGGCTCCTTTCAGTGCTCCACGTCCTTGGCTCTGTCACTGTGCCGGTGTGCGGGAAACAGCCCGGGGGGCCACCGGGACCCTCCCGCGGGCACAGGCACTTCCTGCTGCCCTCCCAGGCCACAGGGGCCGTCCCAGGGCTGGGCACCGAGTGGCACTGACCAGGAGCCACCACCTGCTCCCTCCTGAGCTGCCCCGGAGGTCCACGGACACCCCTCCATCCCTGGGGCCAGCACAGGTGTCCCCAATGAGCCCCTGCTCAAAAACTTGTCAGGTTTAAGACTTTTAGGAAGAGCAAGTAGGGTTTTGGCTTTGGGGTTGGGCAGGGAGGGCTGCTGGTGGTTTTCTCAGCCCCTCAGCTCAGCCCCTAAGGAGGTGTTAGACATGCCCCACCTTAAATCCAGCTGTGAGACAGTGACAAAGCCAGGCAGGGCCTGAGAAATCCCTGTGCTGATCTCCCCCCAGTTCTGCTGGATCCCTGCTTCACCTGGCATTGATCCAGAGGTTCAGGTTTCCAGCAGAAAAGCCCCTTCCCATGCTTGTCTTGGCTGTTATCATCAGAAATATACACATTTTTTAAAAACCTACAAAGCAAAGCCCTGGCAGGGCTGGCTGTGAAATGCATTTCCGATAAAAATAGAAAAAAAATTAATGCCAGCAAAACAGCCTGAGCAAACCCCAAAAAGAGAAAGATCAAAAAAGAATCAATAGTTATAATTAGCCCTGCCACTTAACAGTGACAAGTGACACGCTGTACACGGGAGCCACAAATATTTGAGCACAGAAAAGGGGTCGGGGCCCTGAACCTGCCCAGTGGCTGCAGGATCACAGAGGGGATGGATCTGCTGGCATTCGTGCCCATCCCTCGTGGTGGCAGAGCCCTGCAAGGCCTGAGCATGGAACGGACCAGCCAGGCTCTGCCAGGCCTGGAGGAAATGCCAGGATTCAAACATCCCCTCCTGGCTGTGCTGGAAGCCGGGTGTGCTCCGTGTTCCCACCTCCCACTGCCTTCACCTCTCTGTGCTGGGGAGGAACAGCTGCTGCTCCCCAAAGGGGTTTGGCAGGAAAACTGCTGGACACCACCCATGGCAGCGGCCAGCACCTGGCTGCCGTCACCTCTCAAGGCTGTGAACTTTGTTTGCAGGGGTTTTTTGATATTTTAGTGCTGCTGCTGCAGGAACAACCACTGAAGGGTGGGAGCGACCCAAACATGGCCCCCTACAGGAACACTGCTTGTTCCCATTCTGCAGATCCCAAATTCCCCAGCTGAGCCCCCACCTTGTTTCCTCCACAGTACACACCTCTGTTTTTCCAGCAGTATCCCATGAAAACAGGACATGCCCCCCGCGCCCCAAGGTATTTTAATAACAAAGTTGTTGGCACACAGTGCTGGGATCTTGTTTAGTCCAGCAGTTTATTCCAAAGTGCACCTACACCACTGCCATCCAAACTCACACTGTCACCCTGAATTCCCTGGAATTGAACTCAATCTACAGTTTCACCTCAGCTCCTGGATGATGGTGTTTATAGAGCCGAGGAGCTCCCTGAAGTAGCCGTCCTTGTCCCCTTCCCGCTGCTCCTCGGCCGCCAGCTCCTCGTACTCGCTGCGCAGGAGGCTGAGGGCGGTGCCCAGGGCAGGGTCCCCCCGGTAGTGCTCTCTGCAGAAGGCCATCAGGGCCCCCACCAGCTTGAGGACCTTCTCGCGGGTGTCGTGCTCGGGCATGGCCAGCAGATTGGGCACCAGGGCGCACCAGCCCTGCTCCAGCACCGCCGGCACCAGCCTGACCTGCCGGTACTGCTGGATCTTCTCCTCCATCTGCTCTCCGTGCTGGGAGTCCTCAAGCAGCATCTGTGGGAAGTGGTGGAACACAGATTAATGTCCCTGTCGGAGAGGAACTGCTCTCAGGAGGTGACACAGTAGAGGAGGATGCACGCCTGTAGCACCTGCCTTGGACGGGGGCTTGCCACAGGAGAACAGACCGAGGTTGTGTCCTGGCTCCCTGGCCACAGGGGCTGGTTGTCCACCCTGGCAAACTGCCAGTGACTGGGGGTTTCCGTGTCACACAGCCTGGGAGGGGCTGAAGGGGCAGGAAGCTCAGCAGGACTTGTAAAGTCTCTGGTCTGACCTTTTTGCTGCTGGACAGGTACCTGCAGCACCTAATGAACATCATCACTTGGCTCCGTGCTGCTCCTCCTGGAGATGGGAATCTCAGTCTCCTCCAGCCACAGCCAGACCTTCCCCTCCCAGCCTGGTCCAGAAAACCCAGTACTGGAATTATGCAGGGGGCTGGATCCCTTACAGCTGGAGAGACCAGCCCAGAGCAGCACCAGGCCCAGGGGAGGAAGGGAAACTTGCCACATTACCCCAACACCCTCTGGGCTCGGGTAGTGGAGAGGCTGTTGATAACATGGAATTCCCAGACAGGCTCCATTCCCCCAGGGCTCCTGCTGGCCTGGTGCTGGCCCCTGGGACAACCACGATGTCTGTGTAAGGCAGGGCTCTGTGCCGAGGGCTCCTGTGGGACTGCTGGGCAGAAATCCAGCCCTGGGGACGGGATGGGGCAGCCAGCAGGACAGGAGCTGCCAGGAGAAGCCTTGGGACAATGCTGTGGGTCCCTGAGGGGGTCAGTGCCGTGTTCCCTGGCCACCAGAGACAGCAGGCTCTGCCAGGCCCAGGGCACTGCTGTGGAAGCCAGGTCATAAGGATTGACAGGAATGGCACAGTGGAGGGACATGGAGGGACAACACCAAGGAGCCCTCCTCTCTACTGGTCCCCTTGGAGAGCTGCCTGCTGAACTGCAGGCAGGATTTGGGGTGAAAAGGAAGGAAAGTGGTAGGAGGAGCCGTTCAGGGCCCCAGTGACTCCTGTTTGCACTGAGAGCTGCCCAGGGTGGTTTATGATTCCAAACCAGCCTACCCAACAGTCATCCAGCCCACCCCAAATCTGCCACCCCAGCTCAGAGCAGCCCCCAGCACCCAGGGTACAGCATTCCCAACCCAAAGAGCAGCTAAAAATCATTGCTTTAACATAAACCGAAGAATCTGCCGGGCTGTGCCTGCCCCAGACCCACGGAGCCGGGAACAGATGGGGCTGCCGGAGGGGGCAGCTGGAAAATGGGCAGCAGGATCAAATGGGAATGGCTTGAGTCAAAATGCCCATGTCTGCTCCTTTCCCATGGAGCTGACAGGATCATGTTAGAGTTAGCACCTGATAAGATTTCAGACCTGCTAAAATAATTTGCACCTTTACAAAGTCTCCTGGAAAATAACTGATTTAACAGAGAGGTGCTGCTCTGCCGTGCCTGCAACCCAGGTATTAGAGCAGCTATAATCCGCAGGGCAAATTGGCCATAAACTGAGCCAGAGTGGATTTAATTCCCATTCTCTGGAGTCAGGGAAACGCACAGACTGAACAACAAGCCATGGCGAGGAAAGACAGGCTTTAAACTGACATTTACAGCAGTAATCCAGGGTATTTGAAAATAAAACACGGAACGTGGCGGGCTGGGCTCCAGCGAGGGACGTGCAGCAGGCAAAGGGTGGTGCTGGCCTGTCCCCTGGCCTTGGCTGGACACCACAGCCCAGGGCCTGCATTCCCTACCCGTGTCCTTGGTGTCCTGCTGTTTAAACAGCCTCGGGAGGAAATGGTGGCAGTAGCTTGAAGGCAAATGAAGGTTTCAGCTCCTCTGGGCTCCCCTCATGTGGTGTTGGCCAAGGGGCTGCAGGGGACTCATCCCCACTGATGCTAGGCTGGCTCCTCCTCATCCTCATCCTGTGAGGATGTTCAGCCCTGGCTGGTTTGGGGGTGAAGGTGGGGAGTTCCTGGCCAGGTGCCATGGCAGCTCTCACCTTCTCCATGATGAGGTCGTAGAGCAGTGTCACCACACGGACATGGAGGGTCTCCATCCCCTTCTGCCGGAACAGACTCCTGAGCACCTGGAGGCCGCCCAGCTTGAGGAACTGCTGCTGGGCATAGGGGAAGTGCCTCAGCATGGAGGACAGGGCGAAGAGAGCCTAGTGGAGAGGAGAGGGCAATCAGCACAGTGGCCATGGCCACCACATGTGGCACGGCCCCTCTTCATGGCACCCCGAGGGGATGGCAGAAACGCTCCAGCCCATCTGTGCAGAGCTCCATGGAGTATGCGTCCCAACCTCTTCTGGCTGGGGGGCATCTCCAGCAGTCCCCTTTGCAATCCCAATCCTCCTCAGCACTGCGAGGCCGCCCACACCTGGGTACTTCCACCCAAACCCCAGCCTGGGCTGTCACTGAGGGGGCCATGGCCAGCCCCTGACAGACCCAACACCATCACTTCCCTCTGTTCACCCCCACACAGGCACAGAGCCCGGCACGGGATGGGGTGAGGGGGCTCCGGCACCACTCAGCAGAGCCTGATCCCTGCGAGGTGATGTGGATACCCGGGGTGATGTCCCCACACCTCCACAGTCAGAGGACAAGGCCGTGATGTCCCCAGCAGCCAGCCCCGGCCCAGGCCCTGTCAGGGTGCAGCCCCGCGCACCAACAGCCAGAGCCCGGCTCCCACCGGTACCCCAGGGCCCTGGCGTGGAGCCGAGGAGGCAATTAGGGGCCAGCCCGGCCCCGCTCCTCCCGCGCGGGCTGGCTCNGAGCCGGGCGGGGGCGGGCCCGGCCCGCTCTGCCGACAGATCCGAGCTGACAGCCATGTCTTCCCCGCTCCCATTTGTTTCTATTTTCCATTTTCCGAGTTGCCGCTGGTGAATTTGAGATGCTGCTGTCTCCCTTTTTAATCGTAGGCCAAAGGACGGCGGAGGGAAGAAATGCACTTTTGGCCTCGCTGCCGTGCGGGGCTGTGAGCACCGGGGCGGAAAAACCACCGGAGCGGAGCCCAGGGCTGCTCCCTGTGCAGGAAGGGCTGGGGCACCGGCCTGTCCTTGGGACCCGGTCCGGAGACACGGGAGACTGCACACAGCACGGGAACTGGAAATTGAAGCCTCTGTCCTCCTGGAAAAACGGGGTTCAACCCTTGGAGGGTCTCGTACAGCTGTGTGTGAACGTGGACAATACTGAGCCCACCCCTCTCTCTTCTCCAGGTGCTGCCAGCACGATGCACTCAGGTTCACTGGAAAGAATTATTCTGGTTCACAGCGATGCTGTTAGAGCCCCTGCATGCCCAGCCATCCCTCCCCACCCCAAAAGGAGCTCTGGGCTGAGCCACAGGCACTGCTGGGAGGAGTTTCTGAGCATGGAGCATCCTGTGCGATCTCCTCACATGCATGGCCAAATGCAGTGGGGTTCCACAGCCTCTCCTGTGCCTTTCATGCTGGAGGACTCTTACCAGGGTTAAAGGGGAACATATTTTAGGGAGCTTGTTACAGGTGAATGGAAGACCCAGTGGTCCCCCCACCCTGCTGGACCCCTCGTTTCCACAGGAGATCCCTGTGGAAAACAGGGCTGGGGGTTTGGGAGCAGCCAGGTGGTGTTACAGAGGTGGCATCACACGTTAAAGCGAGAGTAATGGGATCTCATGCTCCAGGGAATAAAGTAGGGAGGGAGGGAGAGAGCGAGGGAGGGGGCGAGGAAGCCCCCAGCCCGATGGACAGCACTGCACATTTGGCTGGGGGCTCCTGGTGCTGCTCCTTGCTCCAAAGCCTCTGCCAAAGGCAGGACACGGGGCTGGCTGCAGCAATTAGATCGTTCCAAATGTCAGCTCCCATGTTTGTCAGCCTGGGGTGGCTGTGCCACCATGGGGACCCTCGCCTGTGCCCCCCCGGAGCTGTGGCACCGCCCTGTCCCCGTGGGCTGGCAGAGCCACCGTGTGTGCCACTGCTGGCACTGGGGGAAGACCCACAGAGCCAGGGGAGTGCGGGCACCTGCCAGTGCTGCTGGGGTGGTCTGGCACCCAGGGCTCCTTCTCCTGCACTCCTGGGAGTGAAGCCCACCCGGCGCGGGGAGCAGCAGGGGTCCCACACTCTCCAGATGTCAGTGATGTCCTGAGGGTGTTCACATGGATCTCAGCACAAACCCCTCTTTGCCCAGAGGTGCAGCCCCACTCCTCACCTTCTTCCTGACAGGCAGGGGTTGTTCCGTGGCCAGGATAACCAGGAGCTTCTGCAGGGCACCCCCCTCGATGGCCTCAATCTGCACTTTGGGGTTGCTGCAGGGATGAAAACAAAAGGCAGGTCACCAACAGAGTGGGGTGTGGCAGGGTGGGAGGGAGCCTGGTCTGGCTTTACCCCCACTGGGGTGGCAGCAGGACCAGGACAGGGATTGTCCCCTGTGCTGGCATTGCTGAGGGACCTCGAGGGCTGTGTCCAGTTCTGGGCCCTCACTTCAAGAAAGACCCTGAGGGGCTGGAGCGTGTCCAGGGCAGGGAACGGACCTGGGAAGGGGCTGGAGCCCCAGGAGAGGCTGAGGGAGCTGGGAAAGGGGCTCAGCCTGGAGAAAAGGAGGCTCAGGGGGGCCCTTGTGGCTCTGCACAACTCCCTGACAGGAGGGGGCAGCCGGGGGGGTCGGGCTCTGCTCCCAGGGAACAGGGACAGGAGCAGAGGGAATGGCCTCAGGCTGGGCCAGGGGAGGCTCAGGGTGGGCATCAGCAGGAATTTCTGNTTCTATTCTATTCTATTCTATTCTATTCTATTCTATTCTATTCTATTCTATTCTATTCTATTCTATTCTATTCATTTCCACCCCACAGTGGATATGAGCAAGGGTCAATCCAGGCTGATCCCAAAACAAAATCCCCCAGCTCCCACCAGCCCTGGCTCATGGTTATGGAAAGGTACAAACCCTGCAGCCACATCAAACACACCTGAAATGAAGGCAGCAAGGGCAGGGAGGGCACACTGGGTCACCTTCCCACCACACCCCCCATCCCACCTGGCTCCCCTGGCAAGGAGCCCTCCCCTGTGGCTCCCTCACCCCATGAGCCTTCTCACTCCACATCACATCCACTCCTTAACAGCCTTCACATTCCAGTTCCTGCTTCCCCCTCTCCTCGCCTGCTGCGAACGTGCTGCTCACCCACACACCTCTCACAGCGAGAGCTCCTCTCCAAGGACTACAGTGGCCGAATCCACCCTTCTGCCTGCGAGGACAGGCTGAAACCTCAGGCCAAGGTGTCAGCAGCTGCCCGGGGACACACAGACACAGACAGACAGACAGAGCATTCCCCCATCCATGCTGATGCACTTCTGATGCATCTTGGAAGGTGGTGGAGGTGTCAGCTGCTCCAGGCTCCCTCCTTGGCAGGCCTCTCACAGTCAGAGCAGTGTGCCAGCTGTCTGATCCCTGATCCCAGTCTGATCCCGGGTCTCTCAGGCTCCAGGAACAGCCCCAGGACTGCAGCCTTTGCTCAGCTCTGAAGCAGCAATTGCATCGTGCCAGACAAAGGTCACTGACCCTGCCACAGCACAGCACCCACAGCTCCCACTGCTCCCACGGAGCTGCTGGAGCAGCCACGGCCAAGCCCCTCCATGAAGTGAGAGAGACAGAGGCAGGCAGGGTCATAAACAAAACCAGAGACAAATGGAGCTGGGCAGGGAGCAGCTTGGAGTTGAACCCAGGGCTCCCAGAGACACAGCAGAGCACCCCAGCCATCTCTCTCAGCCAATGTGCCCTCCCTGTTCCATCCAGGCTGTGCTGCTTGCACCAGAAGGAGCCACCCATGGCTCAGAGGCAGCAGCTCTGGTGTGGGACTTCCCACCTGGCATTACCAGGCTGACCTTAGAGCAGGAAAACCTTTGATTTCTCCTTCCTCAGCCACTTGCTGCAGCAGACATCTAGGCAGAGCCATGGCACATGGCACTGGCACCCTGAGGTGGGGGCATCTGGGACCTTCCCAGACAGGGCAGGAGGGAGAAAGAACAAATCCAGGAGCTCCAGGATCCTCCTGCAGATTAGATTTTCACAGCACAATTCTCAGCCCTGCATGTGCAGCCCTGCAGCATCCCTGGGAGCAAACCAGCTCCTGCAGTGCCTGGGTCAGGTGGGAGCTGACACATCTACCACCATGAGTCCATCCCCAACCTCCCCATGTCAGGAGGTGCAGAAGAGTCTCCTCTTCAAAAACAGGATGTGATTTTCCACCCCAATACGTTGTGCAATGACCCATGGATGGCATCTCTGAACAGCCTGGGCTAGACACTGATTTGGGGAGTCAGAAATCAACAGAGGCAAACAGCACCAGCCCTAAAACTTCCTGTCCCCCAGCTGTCCCCAGGCCACTCCTTGGCCCAAGGCCATTTCCCCCAGCTCACAGCTGGGCTCTCATTCATCTGCAGCCAAACCTGGAGCCACAGCCATGGCCCCGACAGCAAGTGGTCCAAAAATCTGATCCAATTTCACGTGCAAGTCCCTCTGGGCAATGGAGACCAGAGCAAGTGCAGAAGCAGCTTGCAGGAAGGCACTTTGCTGAGCAGAAGTGCACTGAAAGGACAATCCCCTGGGCTGGAGACCTCCTGGTGCCACTCAAGGGAAACGGCGCACGTGGGATATCCAAGCTCCTTTGTCACATCTCTCTAAAATAAATAATAAAAACTCTTACAGCAAGAGACACAACTGAGAAATTGGTATGCCTTTAATGCTTGGCTGGTCACCTGGAGAATTTGATCTAATTAAAATCTCTGAACCACGGAGCTTTTGCCAAGGAGCAGCTCTGGAGGTGAGGGAGCCTTCCCGGCTGGTGGGTGTGCCACTCGCTTCTAAATGCTCCTGTTGCTCTGTCTCTGCTATCAATGGCCCTGGCTTCAAGCTAACAAAAAAGCTCGTTTGAAGGTTTGGAAAACTCAGCACAGATCTGTACAAATTACACTGTCAAGCCCAGGGAAAAGCAGCCTGAACAAAATAAACACAATGAGACAGACTGTGGAGCGCTCGCATGGGAAATTCAACCGTACTAATCGGCTAATGGAGACAGGATGGTGGCACCTGCAACAAAATTCACTGAAACAGGAGTCTGAGGCTGGGCCAGACTATGGTGACATCCCATAATGCTGCAGTGATGGCACAGATTTGGGTATTTCCCAAATGAGATTAACCAGCCCCTGTCCCAGGTTAGGAACAGCCACAAGGCTGCAGGGACTCGACACAAGCCCCACGCTCAGGTTTAAGCCACTTCCCAAAAGAGGCCCCCATGTGCTAAACAGCCCCAGTTTGCTCTGGGGGGAACCCACCCTGGCTGTGGGGTCACAGCACATCCCCTCCAGATGTGGCTCTCGCTGCACATCTGAGGTCCTTGTGCCTCCCAGCCATGCTGCCCACATCCATCACATCCAGCTCTCTCAGTCTGTGGCTGAAGAGTGCCAAACAAGGCTGGGTAGAGGCCCACTGGGACTTATCCACACAAGAAACTGCCCCGGCACTGGGACAGGCTGGGGTTAAGGGGCACACGCTGTGTTCACGCTGGCCAAGAGGTGTGGAGCAGGGGTGAAGAGCTTGGGAAGACCAGCAGGACTCACTACTGCCCACAGGTGCCCTCACCCTCATCCCTCAGCAGCTCCTGAGGAAGCTCTGCCCCTTGAAAGGTGGGATCTGTCTGTGGTGGGAGTTCCTGAGCTTCCTGAGACATATGCCACCCATCCCAGACCAGGAGAGTCCCTCTGAGCAGCTCCAGGGGTGGGCCACCAGCCCCTCTCCGTGTGGATCCTGGAGATGGATCCCCCGTTCCCTGGCTCTGGGGTGGTGACTGTGCAAACACAGATTTACTGTGCCAGTTCATCAGCCCAGCACTTCCCTCTCGGTGGCTGGGGAGGGTGATCTTCGCTGGAGAGGGGAAAACACAACAGCAGGAGAGGGAAAGCCACCAGCAAACCTCCTCCCAAGGCTGCCTCTGCACTGGAGAGAACCTCGTCTGCCCCTTCACATCTCCCTGTGCTGCAATCTCCTCTTCCCATGAGGGGCTGGACATTATTACAGTCACAGCTGCTTTGCCAGAGCAACGTGAGCCTCAACAGCTCAAGGAGAGGGGAGCAGAGGAATTTGACTGGGATCAGCTACTGGAGTGAAACCAAAATGAAGCTGATGCAGAGCCTGGTCAGCAGCAGGGCCTGCCTTGGACAGGGGGTGAAGGCAAAGATGGGACCCAGAACCTTCCCCAAGCTGCCAGGTCGGATATTTGTGCCCTTCTTCCTTTTTTTCTTCCATTAAATCTCTCTGTGGAATCAGCAAGGCCTCAGGGTGCGGATGACTGGCAAGAGGATCCCCAAGCAGGATAGAGGTGTCCTGGAGGAGAGATGGTCTCACAAGCTGGGGTCAGAACCCCCCAGACAGCCTCTGCATGCCCCACACTTACCCAGCACCTGGCTGGTAGGGACCTGCTCCTGGGATGGCTGCCCTTTATCCCTGGATGTTGGTTTGGGAATGCTGTGGAGCAGCACTGGTATGGCTGATTGAAAATCCAGCATGGGCTTCTCTGCTATTTTCACTGGCAACTCATGGCATGGAAGCAGTTCCCAGTTTGCAGACGAAGGGATTTTTGAAGAGCACTCTCTGTTAAGAGATACCCTCATTCCACTCCTCCGAGGACGACCCCAAGTGCACAAACTTAGGAGTGACTTCTCAAAGTTTTTGCAGACTGCACATGCGATGGGTGTGGGAAGACTGAAAAGCAGCAACACAGCCCTGAGGTGACAGCAGCTCTGGAGTTAGGTGGGAACTTACAATAAGGCAGCAAAATTAGATTTAAATTAAAAAAAAAAAAAAAAAGTAAGCAAGCCAAGTGGTGCAGAGGGGCCCAGGGACTTGGAAACACAGAGCAGGGCAGGCAGGCAAATGCCCTCGTCTCTCCTGCTCTGACAAGGACACACAGAGAATATTTATTTCATGGCCTGCTTGTTGCAGAAACTGCATGAGACCTTAGGAAAGAAAGGGTCACCTCCTCTCCTGGGCATCCTGCTGAAGCCAGATGGAGAAGGACCAGGCAGAGGTGTGGAGGGGAGTGGGATGGAGGGGCTGCCCCTGCCCGGGTGCTGGCACAGCACCTCTCCTGCCCCGGCACCTCTCCAGGCAGCGCCGGCCGAGGCTGCGGAGCTGTGCTCTGATGAAAGCCCCGGTGCTGGTGCAAAGGCTTGATAATCACTGGGCTTGACGGGGCTTAATGGGTCTCTGCTCTGCTCAGAACCAGCGCTCTGCGGTGCCACATGGGAAATCAAAGCTGGGGATCAAAGTCTGTAAGTCTGTGAAACAGCCTAAAAAATTTAGTGTAGTCTATTTAGCTTGTGCTATAACCTGAGGATCAGAAACAGGCAGCGAGGCAGCATTGCTTACCTAGCCCTCCCTCTCTTTCCCTTCCCCTCCCCAGTTTTCAGTCCAAAATCTGTTAATGGAGACAACAAGAGTGAACCAACAGGATTGAAATGTGCCTTGTCTGGCTCCTGGGGCTCTCAAACCCTCACACCTGGGTCATAGTTTGACAGGCAATGGAAAAGGTCATTTTTGTGAGTCCTGGAAACAAAGCAACACAACCAGGGTCACACTTGAAAAGGCCAATGACTTCTTCATCCCTCTCTGTGTTTGGAGGATTTCTGACAGCTCTTGTAAGCACAGTCAGGTTAAAATTATTTGACAAATAATAGATAGAGAGATAAAACAGATCATTACAATGTCAGTAATTCCAGCCTGAACTAGAGCTGTAAATCTGAGCCTCTGAACAAGGGCAGAAAAGAGAGGCAGGGTGATCAGCAGCTCGTTAATACTTGCACGACTGAATTTCAGATTGCAGGTTTAAGATTAAAAAAATAAAAGCATTAAAGCAGCTCAAGTGAGAAGCGACACGTAAGGAGAACACAGTTTCCTCCTGCACTCCAAGCTCCGGCTATGAACTATCCCTGTGGGAAGTGACCATGGAGCAGCTGCAGTGAGCCAGATGGCTCCAGACCCATGACTTCCCAGGTAACCACATCTCCTTCCAAACTTCCTATCTTCCTTCTTAAGAGGAGGATAACTGGGAAAACTCGGTATCAACAGCCCTGCAGTCCCCTCGCCCTCTGAAACAACCCCCTGGCTCTGCCAGCAAATGACACTTAGGCACAGGGTGGCTGAATCCCTTACAAAACACGTATTTAACTGAGGCTTTCCAAACTGCAGTCCCAAGCTACGGTAGAGGACATTTGCATTCACAATATGAGATACAGGATAATAATAAAATAACCCCAGTGCCAGCAAGGCTGCCTGTGACTATTTGGAGTGAGAAGGAGGAGGGATGAGGCACAGTCACCCCCGAAGCCCCAGGGGCTGCATGCAGCAGAACTGGCCTAAAAATCCTCTTCTCCGAGCACCAGCTCAGACCTGAGTTTATCACAGACAAAGGCCTTCAGAGCTACGACTTAAGGAGATTAAAAACCACCCAGAAAATCGGAGCCCTAAGTAGTTACACCGATGAAAATACAGTGGAGAAGAAAGCAGGGGTGAGGGGGGAAAACCTGACAAAAGGAAAACTAGGTTTCAATAGGCAACACAATACAACAATTTCATATGGAAGATGTGAAGCATAAAAGCAATGTTAGATGTTCAAAAGCCCAGAATATAGGAGAGATATAAAAAAATCCCCAAGAAGATGAAAATCTCCACTTCAATGTGATGCTGCCTTCTCACTTTCTACCAAGCCAGGCGCTCGTCGCCGTAGCGGGGGAGCAGCGGCGTCCCTGGGAGAGCAACACGGCTGCCTGTGACATCCTGGATTACAGGGACACAGCACGTCCTTTAATGAGCAATTAGGTTATGGAGTATTTGTTGCTAAGAGGAGAATAGAACTGCAGAGGATAAATTGGAGCTGAGTACGTGACTCTGTGATTCTGATGGGCTGATGTGATACTCAAACAGAGGGAGCATGAATCATCCCAGAGATGCAGGAACAGCGTGGAAGGCACCTGGGAAAAGCTGAGGGAACCTTGGCTTGGCTTCCAGCCACGTATCTGTGTCCCGGGCAAGAGAGAGCCGAGCTTCTTATGAGCCCTCCAGCATCTCCTCTGAAAGCAGGAGGGCTGTAACAACCCATCACAGACAAGCCTCACGCTCCCTGGGAACACAGTGACATCAGGTTTGACTGGGAAAACTCTGCTCTCAGCCACACCATGGAAGTGGGAATTACCTTGTGCGAGCTCCTGGCCCTTTGCAGTCACAACATTGAGCTGCAAGTGCAGAGTGTGGTGTGGTCAGGAGCCACTGGGAGCCCTGCAGGGAGGAGACCCAGCTCACCTGAGCCCAGGCAGGACAAGGGTAGTGTTCGGAACAGGAAAAAATCCGAGGAGCTGCGGTGCCCTAATGCAGCATAACAGATGGATAATTAGATTTATACAAAGAGCTGTAAAAGTAAGTAATTAAATAAAAATACAGAATAACAAATCTGCTGCAGCAAGACACCTCGCAGAGGTGCAGAAAGCCCCTGCAGCTGGGACCCAGCATTCCAGGTATGAGATGCAGGAGCTGGACACTTGTGTGAGTCAGCAAAATCAAGGAGTTGCCCAAAGCACAGAAAAAGCAATGGGAACACAGAGACTGAGCTGAGTCCCCTCCTCTTCCTCACCTCTCTAGGGAGCAGAGTAGAGTGAATACCAGCTCTGGCAGTAAAATCTCAGGTGCCAGAACAAAACCAATCATGCCAGATTGTTCTGCTGAACACACACAAACAACAAACTGACTGGCTCTATTTATAGCTGTAGGAAAAAATGGTCCCACAGAAAGAGGTGGGAGATCACACACAGCCCCAAAGCGAGCCAGGCAGGAATCCCAGTGCCCCAGCAGGAGTGAGGCCTCCAAGGACACCCTCAGAGCCCTTCTCTTCTCCTGACCCTTGGCTTTGCCAGCTCTGAGCTGTATTTCAGTGCCAGCACGAGCCCCTGGCTCCACGGGCACCAGCGCTGTCACTGAGCCCTCACTGGGCTGCTTCAGGGAGAATTTGCACCCGGAGCTCCCACAGACACCAGGGCAAGCAGGGGGTGCAGCTTCAAGAGCCTCAGATGACAGCTCAGCCTCTGTGGGTTTAATCAACAACCTACAGACTATTTTATGATAAAAAGCAAAGGTTTGGGGATTTTCGGGACGATTGCCATCCCCCTGCCAGCACTGTCAAGGTCAGCTTGACTTCTCCATTCTGATGGTGAAGGATGGGCTGTGCAGGCCACTCTGAGGGTTTGCCACCCCTCTGTGACACCAGGGAGGCACTGGGTGCCTCGTGTCCCACCTGCAGAGGTCACAGGAACGGTGTGAGCTTTCTTCCAGCTCAGCATGGTGAATGACTGATCCTTCCAGGCAGGTACAGGCAAATGCTCCACAGTGCATCCCAGGAAGTCCCCCCAGTGCTCAATCACCCAAACTGATGCTTTGTTTTCGAGGGTAAATCAACCTTATGGCTCTATGTGCCACACTTACAAAACACTCCCCATGGATTCCTGAAAGCCTGGTATTTACTGTAGGTCAGACATGGATCAGTGCCGAGGAATGGGCTGTGCTTCATCAGAGGCTACATTAATAAAAATGAGGAGATGCTCTCCGAGTGTGAGCAGAACTCATTTGTTTCTGTGCCATCTTAGCCAGAGCCCTCAAAAATTGTGTTGATTTCTTTTTTTAAAAATCCCCACACAGCAAGAAACAAGAACAATAGTGCAGGATTAATACCACAGCCTCAAGCTCATCCCGTGTTGTTCATCACAGAGCCTTCAAAGCACCCCCTGATTTATAGACGGGGAGACTGAAGTGTTCCCAGGAGCGTCGGCAGCCGCGTCAGGGTGCGAGTGTGAGAGCTGGCTCCTGCCTCCCTGCTCCTCCTCTTCCTCACATTCCTGTTCTCTGCACGCCTCCTCCACCCTCCTGGCTGCAGACCTGAAGTGGCCCAGGATGGTGGCAGAACACCCAAGGTCCTTCCCAGCTCTTTGCTGCTGCTGCAGGACCCCCAACAAGCCCCTCAGACCCCGCAGTGGGGCAGCTTTGCACAGGAGCCTCCCCACGAGTCTGCTGAATCGCTCTGGGCATCATTCCAGGCACGCCAAGTCACTCAGATATTTCAACAAAACCTATTCACACGCCTTAGGTGAGATGAAAACACTGCAAAAAGCTGTCTGAAAGCACCACAAGAAGAGAGCCTCGGCTCGGAACGCTCCAGCTCTCCGGTGCCGATGTGACACATCCCACTAATCATCCTGAGAGATGCTAAAGAGGGCCCGAGGCTGAGCCCTTCCATTGTTATTCGCTTTATTTGTTTGCTTGCTCATTTGAGCTGATTTTTCTTTAAGACAAGTGCTAATAATATCAAAACCCCGAGGAAGCCTGTGCCTGGCGCGTTCCTGTTGGGAATGCCAGCGGAGCGCAGGCACCGCGCAGCTCTTCCCCGAGACACAAAGCGAAGTGTGAGAACAGGCATTTCACTCCTCTTCCTTGCAGCAGCAGCTCGGCGCAGCTCTGTCCTATTTTAACCCTGCCATCTGCTCGCAGCTCCGCGCTCCGCCCGTAGCCGGGGAGGCAGAGCGCTGCTCCAGGCAGAGCCTTCCATCAGCTCCCACCCGCCCGGCTGCCGGCCGTGCCCCGAGCAGCCCCGGCCGCAGGCGTTGCTGCTTAAACACCGATCCACTCATGGCCTGCGAGCCTCATCCCAGCCCATCCCGCTCCTTGGCAGGCCAGGGAAGATGCTGGATCGCAGGGAGACTCCCCACCACTGCAGTGTCACTCTGGCTCTTCCCAGTCCCACTGGGTTTAATGGTGCTATTAGAATAGTTATAGTCGATAAAAGTAGATTTGTTTCACTGAGTCATGACTCAAAACCAAGACTTTGCTCCATTTACAAAAGCAAATCACCATCTTGCAAATGCCAAGCACAGATTTCAGCTCCAAAAGCGAAGCCTGGGGAATATTTCCAGCCAGAGAGAGAATGGAAAAGCTGCATCTGCAAAAGCTAGGAAACCTTTTCTTTATCTGGTTCTGATAAACAGAGAGGATGACCTGTGGAATACTAGCTCCTGAAGAAACCTGATGAACTCATTCTGCATCAAGAGACTTAATCAAGCATTAATAGAGGGGAGAGCAACAGCAGGATCTGCCATGGGATCAGGGACTGCAACACAACCCACGGACAATTCCAGCCAGTTCCTGGTGGGAAGCCCTCGAGGAAAACTTGGGAGTCACAGAAAGCACCAGCAATTCTTTCTGCTTTCTGATTCATCCCTACTCACCCACCCACATACCACGGCAGAGGAGGCTGTAACTGCTACATTTAGGATGACATTTAAAAATCAAGGTTGTGCTGCTGATGGTCATTAAAAATCCCACAGCGTTTTTCAGAAACAAGTGGGTACTCACATCAGTGTCCCTGCCAAGTGTCAGCACAGCAGTCATTTTTCTAGCAACTTCAGTTAAAAGATAAAAGAAAATCGTGCCCACCTATAATTACTGTTATTACTGTTGCTGTTGGTTTTAAAACATTCACTATATACCTTTACATCTTCTAAATACAAATTAAGAAGAAAACATTTCCCCAAATCTTTCCAAGTGTCAGATTCATCTCTATTAACATCAGACAGCTACAATTAAGACATCCAGCCCATAAAAGCTGCCTGGGCTCCCTCAGTAACACATTCTGACCTGTGGTCTGCACGTCCCTGGAGACCCTGTGTCTGTTTTCCCATGGGATTTGCCCTGGCTAACCCAGAAAGGCAAGTCCACTGCCCAGAGCTTTGGAGGTCACTCTAAAGGGGGCTGCAGCTGTTCTGAAAAGCATCTGAGGAATTCAAGGTCAGCAGCAGCAAGCAGAAAAGATGATTTGTCTCATGGGAGATGGGGCTGCCTTTGACTCCTGCCTTAGCTGGAATGATTTGCCAGTTGGAGGATTCCCTCTCCCTGGCTGGAGAGGGAGCCTGGATAGCCAGCTCGGGTGGACACTCGTGGAGGAAGACTGAAGCTGGGTAACACGGATCCCATCTTCAGAGAGAGGGTGAAGGAAACACCTACAAATGCCTGAATCAAGCTCTCAAAGAGCCAAAATGATCAAAATTCATAAAATACAGGAATAAAGCAAAGAATCCATATGCAGGTGTAAGAAACAAAGCCATGGCAGGTACCAGAGAGGAACTGGGTGCTCAGGAAGAGTGGGAGCAGGGAGAGGAGCACTTTCAGAAGGGAAGATTCTGCATAAAAGATGCAGTGGAATAAGATAATTATGCAGGAAGAAGAGAATGTCAGCAGTGTGCCCTACATCACTGATGGATGGAGAGAGCGGATACCTTGACAAAGAAAGCCGATATGCTAATTAAGATTTAATGACCCTGAAGGCAAAGAGAAAAAGCCCTCCTGTGCCACAGTGGAGGAGGGAGTGGACAGAGAGCCTCAGGCTGGCAACGAAAGGGTTAGGAAAAGCCCAAAAGATCGTGAGATGAACAACATCTCTGCAAGGGGCAGCATCTAGGCAGGTTCTGCAAAGCAGGAGAGAAGGGTTTCATCAGCAGGGCAGAAGAAAGCTCCGAGAGCTGAGCGTGGTTGTGGAAGCTGAGCCGCCTGCATCCAGGAACAGCTTGAATGCGAAGGTGAAGGAGGAAGCGGGTTCAATTCATTCCACGCTCTGGAACTGTGGAAAGACATACGCCAGGCAAATGTGAGTTGTGATGATCACTTCCCACTGCTAGACTTCGCTAGGAGAGGACGGGAAGGTGACACAACCAGGAGTTCACACATGTGCTGCGAAGGCGCAGGAGGAGCCGAGGCTTGCCAGTAATTGCTGGGATGTAAAAGCCCGGCCGACTGCAGCCTCGTAAACAAATCTGGCTCTGCCTCCCCACGGCTCTGCTGCCACTGGGTCTGCCGGGGGCACGGTGCCCACCGCTGGGTCTGCCAGCCCTGGGAGGACGGGGTGCTTGCCTCTGCCTTCAGAAGCTTAAGGAAATCACTTCAGAAATCACTGGTCCTACACCAATGCTTCCTGCCCAGATGGACGCCTGTGAATCCACGTGGGAGCAGCCTGTGCTGAGCTGGTGCAGAGCATCTCCTGCCGAGGTCCAGCAGCAGCAGTCAGACCGATCCCGGGCCGTGCACACCGGGAAGCTGACACAGCCTCCAGCCGAGCACACAAAGCCTGCAGTGGGGGCTGAGAAGTCACCTGCCGTGCTGATGAGTAAGGACATGAACACATCACGCTCCCCTGGCCAGCCCTGGGGTGTGACACGCTGGCCTCTTCCCAAGCGGAGCCGCCGCTGCCTCCCGCTGACAACATCCGCGACTAATTTGTGACAATGACATCAGCGTCCACAAACATCCTGCCTGCTTCGGCCCTTGCTCACATCCTTCCCTTCCTGCTCCCCCAGCAGCAAGGACACCGGCCTGCCACCCGTCCAGGGAGGATCAGCACAGCTCCTCATCCTCCCTCACGCTGGGCCGGCTCCCCACCTCACCCCACAGCTGATGGCACCGAGTGGCACCAGCACAGCAGGGTGACACCTTCCCCACGTTGGGCAATGCAGAGTCCAGGTCACAGCAGTTGTGGGCGATGTCTGGAAATCATCACCCCATGGAGAATAGTCATCACACTGACCCACCTCCTCCCCATTCTATGCCTGCTGTGCAAAAGCAAGAAAAAAATCCTCCATCTGATCTCGATCAGCCACTTTTAAGCTCAGCAATGGACAGCAGCTATTCCACAGATTCACCTCTGCTCTGGAGACAGGCTGAAAGAGGTGGGGTGGAGAATGGAATGCTCTGAGAAAACCTTAGAGCCCCTTCCAATGCCTAGAAGGGCTCCAAGAGAACTGGAAAGGGACTTTGAACAAGGGCCTGGAGTGACAGGATAAGGGGGAGTGGCTCCACACTGACAGGGGCGGGGTTAGATGGGATATTGGGAAGAAGAGACCCGGGCACAGATTGCCCAGAGAAACAGTGCCTGTTCCAGCCTTGGCAGTGCCCAAGGCCAGGTTGGATGGGGTTTGGAGCAGCCTGGAACAGTGGAAGGTGTCCCTGCCCATGGCAGGGGTGGCACTGGATGGGCTTTAAGGTCTCTTCCAACCCAAACCATTCTGGGATTCTGTGATTCTCCTCTCCCAGGAGGGCTGACTGGACAGCAGGAGCTGGAGACAGACCAATTCTTATGTTGGGAAACAGAGCTTGGACAGCCTTTGTTTAAGTCCATCTTGCAGAACCATTACGTTCAGTTCCAGTTCTCTCTTTTGTGTGTGCTCACTGTGAATTCCCCAAATGCAGCACCATCTTTTAGCATTCCTGCCATGGGATGAATCTGGGCAGGTTCCCAGGCCTCAAACGCTGCTCTCTGTTTATGTCCTTCACGGTGTGCTGTGACAGTGCATGTTACACAATGCCTTGGACAGTCTGGGCCCACACATTTATGGCCACAGACCTCTGTGTTTCACAGCACAAATTTGGGAACCTACAGCTGACCATGGACACATCACTCATTCTTGAAATGTAGGCCACAAAGCTACTTTAGTTCTGCTTTTGCTTGTAAATCAAGGGCTTACATATGTAATTGGCCCAACCTTAAGAGCAAACAACAGCAGTGGTAGCACCGTGCCAGCAATTATTCATGCCTATAATAAACGGCTGTAAAATTGAAAGCCAGCCTTTAAAAATCTGGCTCCTCACTGCACAAACAACAAAAACTCATTTGCAAGGCTTGGCCAGGGGAGTTTTTAATTTTGGGGGAGAGACTGAGGTGGGTGAGGATTTATTTTTTCTCTTTTCATTCTCTAAAAACACCGCTCATGCCTACGTTTAGGTCACAGATTATTCCGTGAATTATTCACGGATTATTCTGGCTACATTTCAACACTGTGGAATAAACCCAGTGAGAGGCAGGGGGACAGATCTGCCCTCTGCATTCCAAGAGTAGGGCTCTGGGAACAGGCACAGCTGATCCCCATCCCTTGGCATGTGGGCACAGTCCATTGTTTGCAGCCCTTCCTGCCTCCATGCTGAGCCAGCAGCAAGCCCGCAGATGAGCCACCATCCCCGGGGATGACACAAGCACTGCCCCTCCTGCTCCAGGCACACCCTGAGCTCCTGTTCCATACCAGGACAGGGGTGCTGAGCCTTGCACCGGTCCTACCAGTTAACAACAGCATCCTGGCTGATAAATCCTCAGGGCCGAGCAGCAAACACCCCTCTGGAACTTGTGCCCTCTTATCCAACCCTGGCTGCAACGCAGCCGCTCCTGGGTTTGCAGGGCAAAAGGAGTGATGAGATCATTCCTTCCGCTGTGCACATTTCTCACTCACAATGCCAGAGCAACCCCTATAAAACTCTTCCAGCACATGGATGAAAATCTCCTTGGTGGTGCTGAGCAATGACACCAGAGCCACGGGCAGGGCCTGAGCCCAGCAATTCCCTGCACAGGAGGCAGAACTTCTGCCCTGGGCAGGGCCCAGCCCTGAGCAGATTGTGCAGAGAGGCCGTGCAGTGTCCCTCCCTGGGGCTGTTGCAGAGCTGTGTGGGCACACTGCTGTGCCCTGTGCTCTGGGATGGCCCTGCTGGGGCACGGAGGTGGGATGACCATTGTGATGATCACTGTGGTCCCTTCCAGCCTGACCTATCCTGTGATTCTAGGATTCTCTGACGGCAAAGATCCCACTGGCAACAGAAGTCTGACTGCACAGTGGCCCTCAGAGGCCTGGCAGACAGCGCCCTGCTGAGATTCCATCAGCTCTGGTCCCTGAATTGCTTTAATAATTAGCAAGGTTGAAAGATGCTGGGACAGTGAGCAAAGGAGTGAGGACGGAGTGACTGGCAGGGAGCAAAGCTGCAGCCCCCTGTGCTGGGGGGCACCATGCAGGGTGGGTGACTGCCAGCACCCCTCACACAGCAAACTGGCCTGTCACCCACACCAGTGCCCCCAAAACCAATGCCTCGAGTCTTCTCCTTGGTCCCTGAGTGAAACACAGCTATCACCAGGTCCTAGAGAAGCCCTTCCACACACACCTTCTCGTGCACCTTTGGCCAAGGGCTTCAGAGCTGGTGGCTCAGCAGCTCTGCTGGCCTCACATCCCTTCAGCACCAAGTCAGTGCTCTGCTTCCTCAATACTCACCAGGCAGGAGCAGATTTCTCCCATTCCAGCAGCAAATGACAGTAGCAGGGCCCTACCACATGCTCTGGACCCCCGAGTTTTGAAAGCCTGAGACACTGTCAGGCCTCTTTAATGAGGAATCAGCCGTTTTACATTCTCCTTTGGCATTTCTGGTTGGCTTCCTCCTGCTTAAAGCAGTGGCAGAGCATGAATGGAAGAGCTCTGTAAGGACTACTCTCCCTCCCTGCTATGGAAAGCTTCCCTCATCAGAAATCTCCTCCAACTACTAAGTTTTAGTGTCTTCTGAAGGAAGCCGCATTCATCACAGTTCAGAAGGGACCTTTTGGCCTAATCCCCACTAGAAAAACTGCCAAACTGATCCTCCCATCACACAATTAGCAGCCACAGAGACTCTACTACACCGGGCGATGCGGTGCTGCTATGACAACAGGAACGGGAGGCTCGTTAAGGGTCTCATCGAGAGGGATAACGAGCAATCAGGGCTCAGAGAGAAGGCAGGAATCAATGAGAGCTGTTGATACCAGCGCATTTTGCTGCATCGGGCCAGGTATTCGGGAGCCCCGGAAGGTTGACTCGCATTGTTACGGCACGGCCGCCGCGAGTACAACTTCTGAGGACAGGCAGATTCCTGGGGAGTAGAGATGAATATTCATGAAGGAACTCAGTTTGGGAGAGGAAATGAATCAAGTGTGACAAATGCTGCCTATTAGGAAAAGAGGGTGGCGTCTATTTTTAGTGGAGTTAAGCAAACATTAAAGCTCACTCTCTAAGAACTCCAAATAATACCACTCCCTGCTCTGCCTCCCCATCGCCAGATAAGAATTTAGCAGCACGTTCCCACCAGCCAAAACCCGCTCGCCTTAACAGAAGTTTTCCGATTTAGCCCCCGTGTGTGTTTTATAAAAATACAAGTTTTAATCTCTCATCTGCATAGGAAGATGTAACGGCTTCCACCAGGATTTATTTTTCTCCCCCTTCTCCAGCATCATAAGGCTTGAAGGAACCTTTTTAAGACGGAAGAAAACGCTGCATTCAAATCTCCTAAAAGAGCACTCACGCGGAGCTGTAATCACTTCAGATGCACAGAATTATCAGGAGGAGAAAATTCATCTCACTTAGAATCAAGCCCCAATTTGAAGCAGAAAGGAAGAGGCTTGGTTTGCCGCCGTGCCAAGCACTCAGACTTTTCACTGAAGTCAAAGAAGCTACAGCTGCTCTGAGCCATTGAAAATCATGCCCAGAATCTCTAGCGAAACTTGTTTGCAGAGATGGCAGCAGACTGATAAGGATGTTGACTATTCCAAATAGGCCCACGTTATCTCATATTTTTAGAGATACTTAGCCTGCCTATTATTACTATTAAGCAGAGGTGGAGTATTTACTGCCCTTTTCTCAGAACTCTGTACAAATGCTGTTTTTCAGCAGGCTCCTCTTTTCTTCTGGTAAACACTAGAGTTTCTGTCTTTTACTTTTCAGGCTTATAGATGTCCAATTAAATAAGACAACAGCAAGAGAATAGTGCCTAACAAAAATACCCACAAAGCTACTTCGGAGGCCTTCATCCCATAAGCTAAGGTGCTCCCCAGCCAAGATTACAACCAGAGCTTTTGGAGAGCATTATGACATGGGTGGTCCTAACAGTGAGCACTTAGAAGACCCCTGGGCAAGGGGAGAGCATGAGCCAGGGGTGAAGGACCCTTGCCACAAACTGTCCAGGCTCAGTCCAGGCTCTGCTGGCTCCTGCCATGCACCAAGGGCCAACTCTTCAATGCAAATGCCCAAATTCCTTCACCTTCAACCTGCAAGGTTCACCCCTCCCATAAAGCTTCAAACACAGTCTTAGAGTTGGTTTAAAAAGAAGCCACTCTGAATTTAGACATGTCAAGCGTTTATTATCCATTCCAGTCTCTGGCACCAGCCAGGCTGGGTGAAGGTCAACAGCAGAGGGACACAGCCTTTCCCAGAGCATCCAAACCCCAGGAAATCCTCTATGGCTTTGGGATCACAGGTGGTGTCCCTCTCTGAGGTCCCCTCCTTGGCCTTTCCTTCCTGATTGAGTGTCCTCATGATTCCCCCTCAGCTTTCAGGTTACGAGCTCCCCTTCTATCTGGAGGGGCGATGCCCACCATTAACAAAGTGTGACTTGTAAGTGGGTCCAGCAGGGCAGCCTGCATGCCCAGCACAGCCAGACCCCAGCAGGACGAGAGCCAGCACACAGAGCTCTCTGTACATCACCTCCCTGGTGCTCAGCAGTGCCATTTGTTGGGGAAGTTGGGCCCGGTGTCCTTTGGAGAGCACATCTCTGGCCCTCGCCACGCCGGCCCTCAGCAACTGTTGCCATGGTTATTTCATTGGAGTGCTTTTCATCAAGGAGAAGCTGCAACTGCTGAATTGTCTCTTGCAAGAGTTATACAGGAATAACTAGCTGATAAGTAGGAATAACGGGTTCAGACTGCCCACGGAAGCCAGCGATCCCAATTATTTTTGTTTTGATCCTACCTTTCTTTTGGTCTCTGCCAGGCTCAGGTTTAAAGCGGGGGTTAGAGATAAGCAGCAGAGAAGGAACGCTTCCTGATGGGAAACACACTTGGCTATACCAGGAGATTAAAGGTCTCTCCTCACACAAAGCCTCTGCTTTTCAATCAACCCTAAATAGGCTCTAACAAGGCACAGCAATCAACCAGGCAACAGATATCCATCCTCACCTGTCTGCTTGGGGCGAGGAACGAGATGTATTTCCCAGTTCCATCACGTTAATTGTTAATCAAGATATTATAGGCACAGCCCCAAACCCGTTCATCACTCCCAGGGAGTGATGGATGCCCTGGGCTCTGCTCCTGCCCCAGCAGCAGGAGCGGCTCTGCCGGCGGGGGCCGGCCCACGGCTCTGCCAGGGTTCGTGGCGAGAGGCGGCCGCCTTTCAGACCCACTTTCGGCATCACAGAGCGCAGGAATAAAGCCTGCTCTGGAAAGCCAGGGCCGTTTTGTTTAGCTCTCATTGAAAGCTCTGAAGAGTGACTGGGTAATGATGGAGCTGCTCTTCCCCCACTGACGTGGTCCCACAGCGCAGGCCGTTAGGCTTTTAACGACAGAAATGCCTTTTTCTGCTCTCTGCTGTCCCTGGCACGGGTTTTGGGTAGGGAGGTGCCACCTTAGACCTGGAGAACAGTGAAGCTGGAGGAGAGGCACATGGAGCCCACTGCAGCCTGCACAGCCACTGGCACCAGTGTCACCCAAATCCCAGCCTGTGACAGTGGAGGGAGCTGCCCAAGGAACCAGGATCCCACAGAGGGACGCAAAGAAGTGGGGGCAGATCTCAGCTTCATTCACAGGACTGAGCCCAAGGCGAAAAAAATCTATTAGATTTTTCTTTCATCCTTTTTGGGGGGCATCAGGCCCAGCATTGCCAGCCAGGCAAGGGAGGGGATTGCTGTGCTCTGTTCGGCACTGGAGTGGCCTCACCTTGAGTTCTGAGACAGTTTTGGGTGCCACAACACCAGAGAGATCCAAAGCTGTTCCAGAGTGCCCAAAGGGAGGAGCCGGGGCTGGGGAAGGCTCTGGAGGGGCCGCCCGAGGAGCGGCTGAGGGCACTGGGCTGGTCCAGCTGCAGCAGAGGAGCTGAGGGCAGAGCTCCGGGAAGGAGGGGATGGCTGGAGGGGGAGGTTTGGGATGGAGATCAGGGAAAGGTTCTGCTTCCCTCAGAGGGTGCTGGGCACTGCCCAGGCTTCCCAGGGAATGGGCACGGCCCCGAGGCTGCCAGAGCTCCAGGAGCGTTTGGACAGCGCTGCCAGGGATGGACAGGGTGGGGTTGCTGAGGTGTCTGTGCAGGGCCAGGAGCTGGACGGGATAATCCCAGTGAGTCCCTTAAACCCAGGATATTCTGATTCTAGCTGTAAGCCAAGCACACCTTGCACCTGGAGCTGGGCAAGCACTCTGTGCTGTGCCACGGAGGGACTCAGCAGGGCCACGGTGCTGGGTTTAACAGGGTGGCTGCCTGGTAGAGACACCTGAGTTGCTACCAGTGGACTCAAACACCCAAGCTGGACCCCCTAGGCTGGTACCAGCCCTGCCCCCCGGGGCTGAGCTCCCCTCCGTGCCCTGGCACAGGCAGATGTGGCCGCAGAGAGCCACAGCCCTCGGCAGCGCTCGGACATGAACACCCTGCTCCTCTTGCAACCACCCACGAGGGATGGGCTGTTCTTGGAGAGCACACTGTACTTCTGGAAGAGCCACAGGCTAAAGACAAAGAAGTGAATGTGGATGATGTGACCCCAGAGAGATCAGGATTCAGCCATTCTTGAGGTACCAGAAGAGACAGAAGATGACTTTGCCAATTCCAGCTGAAATAGCTGGATTTAAAGAAATTAAATTTGTCAGTTCATTAGTGTGTAACATAAGAATGAAAAATGCATTTCTAATTCCTGATCCGCTAATCCACAATCCTGCAATCCCCAGAGTCCCCAGGGAAAGAAAAGAAAATCCACAGCAGCCTTATAGTATCTCTCCATGACTTCTGGCCAGGTCCTGCAGAGAGAGCTCAGCCACAGAGCCTTCCTCCCTGTACAAAACACACCTCAGCAAACTTGCTGCCATCCCAGAGGGGCTCAGAGATAACAAAAATCAAACTGCACTTGTTGGAGTGAGTAAACACTGGATGTCTGGTGAGGTGTTGAACATCATGTTCCAGGAGTTAGCTCAGCTCCCCCCAGATCTGCAGGATCAGCTCATTTCCAGCAGTGCTCCCACTTGTCAGGACAATTAGCAAGGTCCCAGTCACATTCTTAACTGGGAGTGCTGCCACTGCACCACAGGAAGGGGTGCTGGTGCCTGTGAAAAGACTGTCCTGGCTGCACCTGGGCGATAACCCATTTATACTGCACTTCCTCCCAGCTGAGGGACCCATGGATGCCACTTGTCATCCAGTTTGCCCCAGCAAGACCAGTTCAGTGCACACACACCTGCCCAGCACACGCAGCCATGGGCCCCCGGCTACATCCGTACCTTAAACCATGATCTCCACAGCCAACTTCAGCTTCCCACACCAAATCCTTCCTTAAATTATTCTCAACACTCGGCCCCATTCAGCTGCCTCAGGGGGACCCACAGCCCTCTCTTTGGCAAGTGCCCCCTGGCAGCACAACCCGTGCACAGAGGCCAGACCAGCAGTGAGCACCAGGTGGGAAACTGGGACTCTCCTGGGGCAGCCACCACTGCCCTTGACCATCCCCTTCATGCCCTCTCCAGGTGGGTGTGCTGACATAGCTCCATAACTGATCTGGATTTGCCTTTAAAAGCAACTTTACCTTCACTCGCTGCATCTCCCCAGCTCCAGAGCTGCTCAGGACTTGCTGACTGTGAAAGCACCACCATGAGCAACAAAGGAAGGACAGGAGGAAGTTTGCACAGGAAGGACTTGCTCCCAGAACATGATGGTGAACTCTTTCTGCAACACCTTTTCTTCCTCCTCTCCAGTAGAAAATGCTGTAAATGTCTGTGGCTACAGACCCCAGAAATATCCACTAATGCTGAAGCCACCACACATAAGACCACCTGGTGTTTCTCCACTACTCCCTTCCCTCTCACAGGCAAGGATGGGAAACCTGAGGAAACTACGCAGGTCACACATGGAGCAGGAACCCAGAGCAGAGCCCAAACCCCATGCCACTTCCACACTTCTACATTCCTGTTCCCAAGTTTTTTGGAGCACGCCTCAAAACGTTCCTCCCCTCCCCGCTCAGCGCTGTGCAGTGACACGAGAGCCATCATGCACAGCTGCAGGAGGCTCGAGGCAGAAATAGCAGCTCGTTACCCAGGCACGTCATCCCACACAAGGACCCCGACACGCCACCATCCCCTCCTCACCCCGACCCACACCTGGGCCACCCCCGCCCCTTCCAGCCACAGGTCCCACCGGGAGGGGACAGCTCGGGGCTGGCTCTGCCAGGTGACATCTGGATGTCTCCCCCAGGCTCTTCATGCCAGTTGAATTGATCCCCAGGTGCTGCCAGGGTAAGACCAAGCCCTGCACTCTTGAAGGTTTCAATTAATCATAAAGCCAATTCCATTTTGGGCTCCATCTGTCTTTATTCCTTCAGGGACTAATAATGCCTCACCGTGTGTTTTCACACACTAGCTGAACTGAAATTAAGACGGATTTCAATATGAAGTACCTGAGAAGAAAATGCGTTTTTTAAAAAGAAATCTCAGAGTCGTTACTGTTCCCAGCTTGGAAAAACACCTTGTTAAGTAAAAGCAGCAGGGTATTAATTTGGAAAACAACTCAGGTGAGTTCCTGCTCGTTGCAAGCCATGCAAACAAACTAAAATCATATTTAGGGGCTTTTATGACAGAGTACATATGGAAATATGACACAACCTGCTCCCACAAGGAGAGAAGGAACATGCAGAGGAGCTCACACAGGCTCCCGTGTGCAGCCTCCGGGCAGAGGGATGCTGGCAGCAGCCACCCTGCTGCATCAGGCATGGACCAGAACCCAGAAACCCTCTCCAACCCTCCCTGTTGCACTGACAGAAATAGATAAAACACAAGAACCCTTGTGGTTCATCGTGTATGGCAGGTTTGAGCTGCTCAAGGCTTAGGGAAACCTCATTTACATGTCCCCACACTGTCGGCACCTGGGTTTTGTGTTCCTTGCTCTGCAATCCAGCCAGGGGGGCTTTCCAGCCAGCCAGGCCTGCATGTCCCCTTCAATAAGGCAATTCCCGTGTTGATCTGGTGGTTTATACAAAGCAACAGCCCTAATTATTGATCTCAGCAGATGCAGCTAAAGATTAATGACCTGTCCCTTGGAACTGCCACTGCAGGGCTGTGCCCATCGTCCCCTGGCTGTCAGTCTGGCAGCACCAGCGTGTCCCCTCCCTCCTCACCCACGTGGAGATGTTGTCCCACACGGTGACAGCCAAGGCTGACACGGGCAGGGATGCCCAAAGCCAGCTCCAGGATGATTAACAGAAGGGAACAGGTACAGCCAAGCACCGGGAGGGAATAACTGAGGGAGTCATGGCTGTGGAGAGCAGCAGTGACAGGACATTTAGCATGACCCACATTTCGCCTGGGCCCCGGTTAACACCACCTCACTGCAGGAAGAGCCCTTCCTCTCTCCCACCCCCTGTTTTCAAGGCATTCAGAAAAAAAAAAAGAGACAGTCTGGAGAGGATGGTTGCAAGGAATTATACGATGTGCTCCACATTGAATTCATAAGAGACATGTGAGACGTGAGGAGTGCAGAGCGCTGAGGGGCACGAGGCTTCTGATGGAAGCGAAGATCCTTTGATGGCAGCCTTCTGGAACTGGCTGCAGTACCTTGGAAACTCATTAAATGCAGCAGAAAGGACAAGTGACGTACATCTATTGATGCTCTGAGCAGCAAATTAGTTTTCAAATCTATTCAGGGCTCCCACAGTGGCATCGAGGGGCCGAGACTCGGTGGGAGGCGGCTGCGAGAGCGTTTCTCCAGCGCGTGTGGGGACTCCGAGCTGCCCTCGGGGAGGGGGCTGCCGCTGGCCCAGCTCCCCGGGGAGGTCGGGTGGCCACAGGCAGCTGCCCCGAGCAGCAGGGCTCAGAGGGCTGCACGGCTGCTCAGGCATCCCCTCCCAAAACATGCCAGGCTGCTCCGAGGGCCTCTGATGGACATCTCCTTTCAAGCAGAAAAAAGATCATCTAAAATAAAGGGACATCAAAACCCAGCTCACAAGAAGACACAGAATGTCAGCACCTGAGGGAAGAGCAAGTAGTTAACAGTGATGATGAGTTTCTTCAGAAAGAGATAACTTCCAGTAAGCTGTTGTTTTCTGTCATCATCCCATTCAAACACCTGGAGAGCCTCAAAGCAGCTGAGGTTGGCAGCAATCTGGTGAAGGCCTGAGGAGCTGTCTTCATGGATGAATAATGTCCTGTTTCAATGAATCTTTAAGCACATGAATAGGCAGATGAGAGAAAGCTTATCAAAGCACTGTATCAAGAGAACAGGTAGGCTGGAAGATGCCAGCCTGGAAACAAAGGCCCTGCTGGGGCTTGGTCTCTCTTCAGTCAGGACAGCCATGGGCCATTCTTGGATGCCATGGGAGCCTGCAGTTGCTGGTTTGTGTTATTTTACCTCCTTTGAAAGCTCTGCTGGCCTCTCCTTGGCACAAGGAGATGAGTGAGGGAGCAAATATGGCTAAATGCAGAAGAGAGGCCACGAGAGGCAAGGGCAGCCCCACAGCACCTCTCTGACAGTCCAGTTCTGCCGTACAGCCCCAAAGTTGGCTCTGCATGCTCGCTGTGTACAGCCTGCTGGCACAACAAAATCCAACAAAAGCCACGATCAGGAAGGGGTAGGAGGGTGCACACAGCAGGACCTACAGAGGAAGAGATGGGATCTGCATCCTCCCACAGGGGCTCAGACAATGGCTGCAATCGTAAGGGTCAGTGCTGTCCACCCCAAACCCTGCTGGGAGCAGGTCCTCACTGAGGATGGATCTTGCATTTTCCACTCCCATTGTTCATCCCCCCATCTCCCATTCTTCCTTTCTTTGTTCTATTCAATGCACTCTCTCATCTTCCCTTCTGAAACACACAGCAATTTGCTGCAGCAGCCTCCTGCACACCCTGATCAAAGAGCAGAGGCAGAGGCCTCCTCTCTGAGAGTGTTTTGCACCTATTGCTTGGAGGGAATGCAGAGAACACGCCAAGACCTGGGAAAGTCACAGCAGGTCAGGAAAATAATGTAGGTGGTTAGGGAGGAAAATCTTTGAAGCTTGTGAAGCCATTAGCTGAGAGTGCTCAGGCTGTAGTAAAAAGGATAAACAGAAAACACAGAATCACAGAATCATTTAGGCTGGAAAAGACATCCAAGATCATCAAGTCCAACCATTAATCTCACACCACCGTGTTCACTGCTAAACCATGTCCCTAAGTGCCACATCTGCACTGCGTTTAAACCCCTCCAGGGTTGCTCCATTGCTTCACAACCCTTTCAGTGAAAAAAATTTCCCTAATCTAAACCTCCACTGTCAGAACTGGAGGCTGTTTTCTCATGTCCTATTGCTTGTTACTTGAGAGAAGAGACCAAGCCCTGCCTGGCTCCACCCTCCTGCCAGGGAGTTGCAGAGAGCAAGAAGGATGAATTAATAGTGGCTGAAAAGACAGAATAATACATGTTGTGTCCAGCTACAGAACCAGGTCTGCACTGGGAAACAGCAAGTTTGGGCTGGTTTTTTTGGCAGAAAGTGATTAGGTAACCAGCCTGAACATGTATTTTAAATGGAAACCACCACAATAACTCAAAGGCGTTAGCAGAGAGCATTTACTAAACACGATGAGACAGAAACAACATGTTTTATATAATGCATGAGCTGGCTGTGATGAGTCTTTCCCTCCCCACTAAAGCTCTGCTGGAGCAGCTTCCTGGAGCTCCCTCCCCTGTCACGGCCCTGGGCAGCACTGGCTGTTCTGTGGGGCTGTGTTTGCAGGGCAGGACACCTCCCACAGCTCTGAGAACATCAGCAGCTGTGGACTGATGAGACCCTGCAGGCTGTGGGAGCACCCGTGGCTGTGGGAAGGAACCAGGAGGACAAGGGCACCTGCCTGAGCCCCAGCATAACCGGGAGGACGCAGAGGAGCCCAGTGCTTGGGGAGCCGTGTGGGAGCTCACTGCCCACGTGTGATGTGAGGGCAAACACTCCCATTTCAGCCACGGCATCCTCTCTGCTTGGCCTCACAGCACCAGCCCAACCCAGAGAACTCACTCCAGAATTTCCATGTTTTACAGAAAGGACAACGTCCTCAGCCTAAAACCAGTCCCTTGGGCTGAGGCCAAGATGTCCATCCCACCTTGTCCACTCTCCAGCAGCTGCAGGCACTTGGGGAAAACACACCTGGCACAAGACAAGGACCTGACCCCACCCTCTACCACTTCCAGCCATCAGCATTTCCCAAAAAATTTCTCCCAAAAAACCCAGGAGCAAACCTTGGATTCTAGACTTTTCCCTCCTTGTCTTCCTGAGAGCACAAGGATGGCAGTTTACTCTTTAATTGTTAATTACACTACCTTGTTAGATTTCAGAGGCTGAAAAATGTTTAGGGATTTATTCTTCTATGTAATTAACCACAATGATGAAACATCCATTTATACTGCACTGCAGTTTTTGTTAAGGTTATTCATAATGGGGAAAGGCTAAATAGGTTGAGTTCATTATCATTACAGAAAAAAAAAATGAGATGACCCAATCAAATTAATTTGAAATTAAGTGCAGTGAGGCTGATAACTCCACACAAGTCAGGAGTTCAAATAAAGATAGAGGAGACAATCTACAAAGCAAGAAATTATAAGCAGTCAAGGAGTGGAGCTGGAATTACTGCAACTGGGAGGTGGCAAACACATGGCAAACAGGGCCACTGAAAAAATCAGGGGAAGTGGATAAAGAGATGGGCAAATAGTGCAGGATGTAAAAGGCAAGGCTGGAGGAGGAAGGGATGAAGATGGATTGGAAATAAATGGGTAGGGACAGTGCTTGTTAAGCTAACCAGATTTATTTCTCTGCACAGAAATTCTTATGTCCTTACAAGACAGCATCGAAGCAAGGTCTTTAATTTTACTTTTCCTGGGTTTATTGCTTGGGCCTCTGTGTTATTTAACACCAGTGAGCACCAACCAGTTTCAGTGCACAGCTGGACCTAACTCAAACCCCTTAAATCTGGTGGAAGCTCTTTCCTCTTGACAGAGGCATCCTGAAGGAGCTGCTGCTTCTCCAACAGAGCAGGGAAGTCGTGAGCCCTGGGAGAATGGTACTGATGGACAGAGCAAGGAGACAGCATTCCCACATCCCTCTTCCCTCAGAAAAGACAATGGAAAAGCAAAGCCAAAACCAGGTGGACCCCACGATGCTGAGCTCTGTCAGACACCCCAGCACAGCAGGAGGAAACAGAGACCATCACTCAGGGAGCTTCTTTCAGGTTTCTCTTGAGAAGCAAACACATATTTTATGCCTCTCTTGGTTTTACCAAAGTGAGGCAAGCTCTGAACGAGCCTCAGAGCTGGGTAACACACGTAATGGTGAATGGGACATTCAGGGTGCACATGGTCATCCTTTAAGGGGTTTAATCTCTGGGAAGTGGTAAAGAGCATCCATGGAAAACTCTTGTGTGCTGCTACAGGATGATGCTTCAGTTATCACCTGTGATGAGTTTAGCCCCAAGCCTTTACCAAGTCCTGTGACATTATTTTAGCACTCAGGGCCAAAAGGGAACAGGGAGACCCCAGCTGTGCTGGGCCTGTGGGCAGAGGCTGTGCTGGGAGTGCCCCGTGCCCTTCTAGGACATATGGCAAACACCAGCTCGGACCATCAGTGGGATATCATTGTCCCCGGCCACCCGGCTGGGTGCATTTTTAAAGGCCTGGCCAAAGTGCCACGAGTCTGTCACTGCAGCTGCACAAGTGACTGCCCTCCGAGTTCCCCACTTTGGCCAGGCCAAAATCTCACCTTCTGAGCCTTCTGCCTTGACCCCACGAAACACAAACTGCTTTCCTCTGCCTTGAAGGTCCCACAGCTTAACTTCTCTCCACCCTCACCTCCAACTCACCCCTAAGCGCACGGGGAGCATTTGGGATAAAGCTTCAAGAAAGCATTCAACATAAATTATTATTCCCTTTCTAAACGGATTACAAAAATCCTTTTATTACAAAATACTAAAATGTTCAAATTATTGGTGTGGAAAAACGTTTCCTGTAGGTAAAGTTTTCAAAAATTGAGGTTTTAATTGCGAGTGTAATCCTTTCTGGCTAGCATTTCCAGTCTTGTGAAACATGGAGATACAAATTGCACAGAGGCCTGGCTGTGCCACAAACAAAGGGACATGCTGCCTCTAAATAGCTCAGAGGACATCAGAAGACACTTCTCTCATCAGCAATCTTTTTTAGCTTAATATAGCTCCTCTTTGCATAAAACATTGACATTTTTGTAATGTTTGGACCCAATGGTGCGAATGCTGATTGTCATCTGAACATATTGGAGTGTACCTTCAAAATATGCAGAAGCATTTCACAGACAGTAGTTTCACTTGCCTCCAAAATGCTGGATCTTAATATTTCATACTTATATATATTTAAATGTTAGTACCACCAGATAAATGCTAACATGCTTTTATGCTAATGCAATCACTGGAAATCCAGATAATGCCGTGTATTGGCATATACTGTTAGTGAATTATGGATACCTAAGTGTACAACCCCACATGCCTAGCAATCATTTTTGTTAGTGCATTTAACTTTTATTTGCAATCAGAGCACTTGAGGATTGTTCAAATGAAGTTTACTTTTGCAAACTGCTGAATGGAAAACATTTTGTTAAAGGCTTAAAAACTTTAAGACTGTGATGAGGTTTTAGCCTTGCAATAAGGGCACTGCTCAGAGAACTCTACCAGATGGAATGATGTTTGATTTGGTCACAGACTCAGCGATTAAAACCCAAATGCCTGAAGTGAAGGACATAAAAGAGAAACATGAGATGAAACCTTGATTTACTCCCTGTCAGGTGAAGAAATCTGCCTCTCCTATGGCAGAGGCTCACAGAGGCAGATGGATGCCAAGAGGTCAGATCCTGGCAGCTGGACCCCAGGACCCTGTGCCCCGAGGTCCAAATCATGCTGTCCTATGGCTGCTTTTCAAGTCTGCTTTAAGCCAAGAAAATAGGAGCAGTGTCAGGAAGGAGAAATCCTGAGCTGGCCTCATTGTGCCTTCTCCTCCTGCTGCCTTTGCTGATTCAAGTCTTGGCCAGCCACCTGGCCTGTTGGTTTAAGATGCTGATCCCCTGGAAAACCCTTTCATTCCAATGGGCTTTCAGCACAGCCAGAGCTCTGAGCCAGGTCCTGGCGGGACCATGTGCAGGCAGGACCTGGGTGCTGCAGCTGCTTGCTCCACCCCTTACCTGCTTCACTACCTGAATGGAATTAAGGACAATGCAAATCTGGAGAAGATCTGGGTATTTTTGAGAGCTGAAAAATTCTGGATGTGACCCAAGCACATCTGGAATGGCTCTGTGTCCAGTGGTTTCCTCCTGTGTTAAACACTTGTCAACAGACAACGCCAAACTCCCTCTTCCAGACTGAGCTGTGCCAGGAGTTACTGACCTCCCATGCCAGGCTCTGGAGCTGCTATCACCATGCCCTGATCTCCTCCTGGGAATGTTTGCCTGGCGTGAAACCACTGGCCTGAGCCAGCCTGGCTGAAGAGACCTGGGAGGCGGCCACAGACCCATTTGGTGAGCAGCAGACCATTGCCTCTTCCCAGGCTCAGCATCCAGCACAGGATCTGACAGCAGCCCCAGGCACACAAGCACAGAGCAGATCATGTCCCTGCAGCCCAGCGAGCTGTGACACCTCTGGGAATTTACTGGAAAGCCCTACCACCTCGCCAAGGCTCCCAGGAACAACCACGAGTGAAGGAAATAAACAACAAACCCTCAGAAAAACACAAAATGCTGTGTGAAGTACCTGAAATGCCCCTGACAGTTTAACTGGAGCAGGGAGTAAGCTGAGAAAATGTATGAACAAACGAATTAAGCAGTGAGCACACAGCAGACAAGTTGGCATGTAGGTGTCTACTGAGAAAGCTTAAGCACAGCAAGGGGGAAAAAAGCAAACTCAAACCAAGGCATAATATCCCTCATATTTTGGAACGGAGCTCTCAGACAATGTATCATCCAAACCACTCCAAATTGCCATCTGCCAGAATGTCCTTCAAAGAAAAAAAGGTCCACAAGTTTGCAAAGCAGCAGTTTAATGTTGTCATATCAGATGAGAGGTTCTGTCCAAAGAAGGTTTTTGCACTTGAGTGAGGAATACTACACAAAACTCTCTCAAACTACAGTGGCTCTCGTGGCCACTGCTACACTGTCATGTACCATGAGACAATGGATTTTTGGAGTCTTGACCTCAGGTCAGGTACATCTGAGAAGCTCTTTAACAGCCCCTGTCATTTCACAAGTTACCTTCCCCACCCTCTGTATGATCTTCTCTGTATGGAACATATAATTAAGAGTCTACATAAAGAACCTGAGTAAACCACTCCAGTATTGTTTCAAAGATTAAGATACACCAGAATATGAAGAGCAGGTTGTGTTTCTGATGTATTTTCCTGTCATCACTAAGTCAGGCTCTGTTTCAGACTAGAAGCTGGATCCTTTCCTGGTGTAAATTTGGGTACCTACTCCTGTCCACGAGGCACCATCACTTCACACATGCTGAGGGCCAACTGCAACAAGATTGCCAAATAAATGCAGGTCTGTAGACCATGTGTTAGACTAAGCCATAAATAATTTATGATGCTGGAGAAGGTGACTGTATTTTTAGGTGTAGAAATATGCAGATAAAACAGTCCTGACCTTCAATTTTCACTCTGCACTGCTGATCCTGAAGTTTGAGTCCATCCAATGCATTTCTAAAGCCTCTGCACCTCTGAATGTGCAAAACACTCCCTGCAAAGCCCCAAAACCCATAAATAAAAAAGGGGCACCAAGAAAGCCCACAGGGTATTTCCTGTAGCACTACACATGATGCCCCAGCACGAGGCAGAACAGGCTCCTTCCTGTGATACTCAAACATCCTGCAGGTCAGTCTCTTCTGGATTCTGGCTGCTGACCCTATTCCTGACCCTGCATCTAAGCAACACCCCTTTGATGTCAGAGGCACATGTCAAAAACCCCGCTGTCCAAACCCCGCTCCACAGACCATGAGAGCTGCTCAAATCAGCATCTTGCCATCCTGAAGCAGCCCAGGAGCAAGGAAGAGGAGGGACAAAGGTGCTCACCAGGGTGCTCATAACTGCGCCCTCCTCCACATCTTCCCCCAGAGAGGGCTGTCAAGGGGAGGGAAGCAGAATTTTTCCCCCCTTGGACTTTGTACAATCAGGGAGACCAGGGAAATAAAGAAACAATCATAGATTTGGCACCAAATTACTTCTGGCTAAGTCTAATGAACAGGATGAGGACAGCCTGAGAAGTTCAGGGTAAGAGGTGCTGCAAGGGCTAGGCAGGGTACAAGAATTTTGGGGGAGAGGACTTTGTGATGTGTGACAGCACAGCTTTCAGTCTCTGCTATCAGAAATAAACCAAGGGAGGCGAAGAGAGGCCCAGAGCCCAGCTGAGGGCAGGTCTCACCTGGAGAGGGCAGCTCCCAGGACGAAGGCAGCGTGTTCCTTGAGCACAGCCTCGCTGCTGTTGAGCCCCTCGATCACCAGCCGGAGCCCACCCATGGACAGGAAATCCTTCGCATTGTCCACCTGGGAGAGAGCAGGTCCTGTCAGCACGAACCCCCAGGCTCTGGAGAACACCTCCCTTCACACCCACAGCATCCCTTTCCTCCTGCTCTAACCAGCACCGAGTTTTAAAAGGAATTAAAAATTGAGAGAGAACGGCTGTGGCTGAACTCTGCAGAGTCCTGCCCATGAGCAGTGATGCCGTGGCTGCACAGGCACGGTGTCCTCGTGGGAGGATATTGTCACACGCAGAAGGCATCGCTGGAAACTCCAATACTTTGATTATAGCTATCAAAACTGCTCTTGACACGTATTTTGGTAATTCAGGTGGTGTCAAAATCTCAGTACATCTGCTGATGTAACAAAACTCCATCTCTTTGCTCTCACCTGAGCAGGCCTGTACTGGGGACCAGGGAATTGCATGTTTTGCAGATGCAATTAATTAATGCTGTAATTGTAGCACCAGGAGTCAGGGATGTTTAGGAGCCTGTCAGCACCAACAGGGTACACAGGTGGCATCAGAGTGAGAAGCATGGGCAGTTCTGGGAGTTCTCCATCAGTTCCATCACCAACTTCACATGGACAAGGCAAGAAAAAGCCAGTCCCTGCTTGGAGGGGTCAGCCAAGAGCTTCCCCATGGAGCAGCCCCACAATGACTTTTCTAAGCAAACAATAATGGATTAACTGCCAGTAGGGAAAAGTTTACATATTAGTGGGGATTCATCAGCCTCTGGCTCTAAGTGGATCAGGGGCTAGCCAGGCACAGTCCCAGCGGGCATCTGCTCTTGGAGAGGAGATCAGAAAAGGCTCTGAGTGCTCACAGATAAAATTTAGAGAAACAGCACGAAGTACTTCAAGTACAAAATTCAGTCCAAAGTCAAATCGATGCATTTTGGTATTCAATGATTTTTTTCAGTTTAAAAGGGGATCTGATGAATGCTCAGAACTGCCTGCACAGAAAAATCAGGTTTAGAAATTCGACATTTCTCCTCCCTGAAAGACAGGGAGACAACAGCAATCATTGGCAGATGGAAACAGAATATAAAAATGAGTTATCAGCAGCACAAACTGGCCCCCCAATGGGGTGGGACAGGACAAACACCACAAGCTGGGCAGCTCATGTGGGACACTCTTCTAGTCAATGACTTCATGCTCAGTGTTATATTTATCTCAACCATGTACCTTCATCAAAAATGGCCCTAAGTCAGATATTTCAGGTACCCAGGAGAAGCAAGAAGCTTTGTGTCCTACGGGTCTGTCGTCACCAACCAAAGCAGGACCTGGGGAGCTCCAGCTCGTCTCTGCTCCCCAATGGGACAATACCCACCGCTTGCTGTCCCTCTGCAAAGCTGCTCTCTGCAGGTCTGCTGGGGCTGATTCAGGATTTGCAGCAGCTTTTGTATCCTTTCAGATGCTTTTCTTTTAACTGTCCCTATAAACCAGGCCTGCCAGATCTCTCACTTTTCTGCAGACCCATCTTTGTCTACAAAGAAATCTATGCAGCAACCCAATTTCAGCTGCCAGTGGGTCCTTTTATTACTCAGCCTTTGTAAAATCTGGTTTAGTGCTGGAATTGGATGTTGACTTCTGCACGAGAGGGAATGTATGGTCAGGCAGGAATTTGCATCCAGCATCTGGTGTGGTAAAACCAGCCGTTGCTGTGACCTCAGCAGCACCAGAGTCCTTCGTGCTGCCCCAGCATCAGTGAGACACCTCAACTGCAGAGTATAAATTGTGCTGTAAAGCTTATTCTGAAGATGTATTTATCTTTTTTAACCACAGTCTGTCGTGCGAGCTCCTTCCCTCACTCACCGTTTTAAAACCAACAAAATCCCCAAACTTAACAACTTGAAGGTATTAACCTCTCTGGGGAGCGGTGGATGCTGTGAGGCAGCAGCTCCTACCTCACTTCAGTCCACTGAAATCGGCACAGAAGAAAAACCAAAGATCAAAAGAGCTCTTGAGTAAAGTACACAGGCAAAGCAGGCAAGGAGAGAGATGGGAGAAGAGCAAATATGACAGCAGTTATTCAGGGAGCAGGTTTGAATTGGAGGAGAAAGAAATAGGGAGGGAAGGTGAGAGAGAAAATGTTAGAAAACAAGAGCAAGGGAAAGCAGCATGTCAACCATACGCGATGGAGAGGAAATTAGCAGAGAGAGATGGTGTAGCATGTCAGAGGAGAGGAGAGAGGAAGATAAGGAGAGTAAATAATTGAGAGAAAGAGCCTGCAATGCCTGAGAACAGGTCTTGGCTCTGCACACTGCTGTGCAAGCACCACGAATGCTGTTTATGAGTTACGCTCTGCCCTCTCCACATTTGCATTTGGGTTTTATGCGTTACAGATAACCCAGCAAGCCAAACCCTCCTGCTCCTTCTCCAAGACGGGCTTCTGAACATGCCAAGCTGAATCGTGACTGAGGAGACGCAAACCAGAGCTGGCAACCAAAAGCTGAGCAAACGCAGAGCCCTTGGGCTGACTCTTCAAAAGCAGGAGAGAGCATCTCCCCGGGCTGGGCACCAACCACGGCTCCCGCTCTGCTTCCCACGGCGGCCTCCGAGGCACAAGCTGCCACACACCCCACTGCTCCGGGGTGCTCACCACCATGACACAGGGCAGGGAGCAGCCTTTGCTTGCACGCCCTCCAGGGCATGGCATTTTCCACTCGACAGGGCACCCCGTGCCCTGGAGGCAGCAGCAGGATGCCCGGGAGCCGAACAGTTATAAAAAGCCATGGCACAGTACTGCTCTGAGCGAGGCTGGGGAAGGTGGGACCAGCAAAGTGGTCCCACACGTGGCCTGGGCCAGCCGCACCTGCAAGGATGCCCTGCTCCCACAGCACGGCTGTGACTCGCTGCAGAGGAGTCCTGACAGTTCAGCCCTTCCAGGGTTATGTGGCACAAGCGTCCTTTGGCTGCTGTTCAGTAATTACATTAAGCCAGTGCTGCTAAAGTCAGTCCCAAGCAGAGATAATGCTCTGGACGCATTCAACTGACGGGAAGAAGAAAGAGGAGGAAAAGCCATGCTGGCTTAGAGACAAGTCATATTTCTTATCAGCTTCCTGCCTGACGAGAAGGTGCTGCCCAGCCATCTGCCCCGACAGCGCGGGCACAGAGCAGCGCTGTGATCGGCGCACAAAGGAGCCTCTGTGCTCCTGCCAGCCTCCTGCCATTCCCCCTCTCTGACCCCTTTGATGCTGGATGTGCTTCCCTTTGATGCCCCAGTCCCTGCTCCTCTCGCCATTCTGAAATTTGTTTGCCCCATCCTGTGCTGCAAGGATTTTCTGCTGGAATAGTCCAGACCGTTATGCTGGAATCCAAAGCATCTCAGGGTGTTTGGGGGTTGCTTTTTAGCACACTGGCCTGATGCTCTGGCACTCTTAATGAGGCAAGATTAGCCCTGAGTATAAATATGTAGCTCTTTGGGCGCCCATTGTTCACACTTATGCTCTGAGTCACACAGATGCCATCAGTGACACAAAAGCAGGGAGAACAAACAGCAAGGAAGCCTCTGCATGCCGACAGCAGAGATTCAGAGTAGAAATTCAAGACAAAGAGCCCTGGAAAGAACACTTATTTCAGCTGGCACATGGACTCCCTCTCTCAGCAGCAACTCTTCAGCTACCTGCCCCCAAAATACCACATTTGGTTTAACAAGTGCCGTTCCATGAAAGTACTTGCACTGGCACCTCCCAAGAGTTGTCCCATTTGCCCTCTGAAATGACAAAGTGACACTGGAAACTCTCCCAGTGCACTCCAGACCCTCCCAATCACTGGGGAGGGAGAAGCCAAGTCCTTTCCCACAAGGCAGAGCAGAGGCTGGATGCCCAGACACCCTCCCAGGAGTGGCACTGAGGAAGGCACCAAGCCCAGGGAAGGAGAGCTCTGTGCCTGCAGCTGCATCCAAGGGGAGGTTGGGATGTGTGAGCTGAAAGCAGAGCAAGAGAGATCAGAGGAAGGGGGGAAAAGTGTGAGCACAAACCCAAGGAAGCGAGATGCCAGGAAATATGTTCACCCTCACACAGAGCTAATTATCATGGCGAGGCTCTACACGCCACTGCTTACTCACACCAAGACAAAATAGGGGGTTTTCGGTGGCTGTCGCCTTCCCTGGTAAAAAGACATTCTCTGTGAACTGATGTAGGGGCACCTACCCTCAACCACGGCAGCTTTCCATGGAAGCAGCGAGAAAATAATTATTTTCTTAGCAGCCACCACTCTACTTACCCAAAAATGGAAGCTAAAACCCCATTTTGTAACATTAAGCAGATAAAAGAGGAAAAAGAGAGGATAAGAAAACCAGCCTGAGAACAGACAACAAAACAGGCAGCCCCTAGGATACTGCTGGCTCCTGGCACGACAAATGATTAATTCAAACCTGGATATGAAATAAGCCTGCACTAGCCCTCTGCTGTCTGTTATTGTCCCAGGATTATGGTAATTAAGAAATTTGTATTACCTGATACTGATAAGAAAAAAAAAACCCCGTTTATGACACTGTATCCCCTGGATTTTACACGGCAGTTACTGATGCATCCTTGTTACCTGGTGAACATAATATTCGAGATCATAAAGCGCGGCTACTTTTTCATCCAGTGTGGAGGAAGAGCTGTTGAATTTGCTGATTAATTTAACCATAATTTCATAATCCGTTTCCATCTTCATGTTCAGCTTTTCAAATTCCTCCTTCAGCTGCTCTATGGGCCGGAACTTCTTCCTCACCTCTTCCTCTCGGGCCTTGAAAACAAAAGGAGGAAACCAGATATGAAGATAGGAGATGAAGAGAGAC
>VZRO01001172.1:8332-24808 GCA_013397915.1 Daphoenositta chrysoptera | reverse complement strand
GGGACAGGAGTGCAGGGATGGAGCAGGGATGAACAGGGACAGAGCAGGGATGCAGCAGGGATGGAGCAGGGATGAACAGGGACAGAGCAGGGATGGAGCAGGGATGCAGCAGGGATGGAGCAGGGACAGAGCAGGGATATCACACCCGGCACTCAGCCCATCCCCTGGGCTCGCCCTCTCTCCTGGCCCTGCTCAATGGCAGCTTTGTCCTCTGCTCCAGCTTGTGGCAGGCCCGGCTTTGTCCCCTCAAAGATAAGCCCGGAGAAAAATGTCCCCGGCTGCTGGGATCCCAAACAGCCAGCGGCACCGAACAGCTGGAATGATTCCCGTGCGCGCAGCATCCATCCAGAAACAGGAGAGCTGGGAAGAGACCCCCAGCTCCCAGCCCTGCCTCGGAGCTGGATTTGCTCGGGAGGGACAAGCCCAGACTCCCAAGGAAGCAGCGCTGGCGTCGCTGCAGCTTCCAAGGGCAGAATTCCCAGCGGCTGGAACGCATTCCCCGAACAGCCCAGGGTGGCAGGGGACGGCCGGGCAGTGCCCCGGCAGTGCCAGCAGCACGGCAGAGCCGCCTGGCACTTGGCTCCCGGAGGAATTTCCCACATGTCCGCGCTCGGAGAAGGCTCCGGCTCAGTTGTCACCCAGCTGCGGGGCAGGGGAAGGTGACAAGTGACAAAGAGCTGCCCAGAAGAGCCTCCCAGCCCTGCTCTGGCCAGCAGCCCCAGCTCTGCCAGCACCAGAATTCATCCAAAGCCAGTTCAATTGGAACGCTTTAATTCCGCTGCCCGGCTTTGATTCCTCTCCGAGGCCGCGGAATTAATGGAATTCTTGGATTCAGCGGGAAAGGCAGGTGATAAATCAGCTCTGCAGGCACAGGGGATCCACCTGGGACAGCGGCATTACCTGGCAACCAGGAAACAGCCGCGGCTCCAGGAGAACGGGGATGAGTGGGAATCGCAGCTCCCGAGGATAACCCGGCTCCCCTCACCCTCCGGGAGCCTGGCACACACCGGGAGCGGCAGCAGGAGCATCCCAGGAACTCGGCAGCTCTTGGCGGCCCTCCCGGGCTGTTCCGGTGGTGTTTGAATTCACTGCCGTCATTAAGGGACAAAGAGGGAATGTGGGAGCCGGGGTGGGTTTGGGGCTGGGGCGGAGCTCGCTGGGAGCGCAGAGCTTTTGTCTGGATTTAAGGGACTCTCCTCAAAAGAATGCCGCTCCCAGAGCTGTGATTTCCGTCACCTCCCTCCTGACCCTTTCCATTTAACATTCCAGGCTGGCTGCGGAGAAAGGGAAGCTCGGCTGGCTCGTTAAGGAAGGGACAAAACGACTCCAGCAGGTTGGGATGGATCCCCAGCAGCGCCGACAAAGCTTTGAAGGAGCTCTGAGCGAGTCCTGCAGTCCCCATCCCACGGCTGCACCCACAACTGGCAGAGCAGTTTCCTGGCCAACATTCCTGGGGTTTTTTTTTTAGGAGAATCCCTGTTTTTCCTCACCCCACTCCACTGACTGTGAACCCCGCGCGTCAGGAATGNACCCCGGGTGTCAGGAATGCGATCCAGCAGCACCTCCCAAATCCTGGCTGTGACACCACGGCCCCGTCCCTCATCCAGCCAGGCAGGAGCCGCAGGAACAGCTGGGAAGGTTGGAATGAGCACTGGGGATGAGGCAGCTCTCAAAATTCCTACGGATCCTTCCCCGGCAATATTGGGCTCCCCTCCATCCTCCCGCTGAGGGATTGTCAGGAATCGGTGGAGCCGCCGTCCCTGGAGGAGTTTCAGGCGGGGCTGGACGTGGCTGACAAGGTCCAGCCGATCCAGCAGAGCTCGGACTCCACGTCCCTCGGGACCTTCCCAACCTTCACGGGACGCTCTGATCTGGTTTTCGCTGTCCGGGAGGGAGGGAAGGGGAGGAATCCCTGGATCATCCCCGCCCCGAGCTGCGGCAGCCCCCGGGTCCAACACGCTCCAAAGCCCCAGCCGGCCCCTCCATCCCTCGGGATCCATCAGATTCCCGTTTTTCTCGGCCCTGCTCCCGGTGGGATGGCAGGGAAGGCTCTGCCTGATCTCCCAGCAGAGCAGCCGCTCCCTCCCCTCCCTGCCAGGCGCTGGAAGGACGGGACTGCAGCATTCCAAGGGATCGATCCCACTCATCTCTGGACAGAGGCAGCACATCCCAAATTCCCAGATTCCCTCTCTCCACAGAGGCAGCACATCCCAAATTCCCAGATTCCCTCCCTCCACAGAGGCAGCACATCCCAAATTCCCAGATTCCCTCCCTCCACAGAGGCAGCACATCCCAAATTCCCAGATTCCCTCCCTCCACAGATGCAGCACATCCCAAACTCCCAGATTCCCTCTCTCCACAGAGGCAGCACATCCCAAATTCCCAAATTCTCCCTTTCCAGAGGCTGTCCCACATCCTGGAGCAGATTCCCTCCCTCTGGAGTTTTTCCATCCCTACAGGAACCCTTCACTCTTTGTTTTCCCTTCTCGGACAGGAAATGATTCCTTACCTGGTGATTTCCCTGCTCCAGGTCTTCTAATCCAGCTGCAGATCTGGATCAGGGATTTTCCTTGGAGCTGCTTCCAGTTTTCCATCTCCATCTCCAGAGTTCAGCCCTGTAGGAGAGGGCAGAGACACCTCAAATCCCAGCTCCCTTCCGGAATAAAGAATAAAGAAAGAATAAAGAATAAAAAGAAAATAAATAAAAAATAAAGAATAGAGAATAAATAAAAAATAAATAACAAAGAAAAAAGAAAAAAGAAAAGAAAAAATAAAGAAAACATAAAGCATCTCCCCTGGCAGCCTCCACATTCCCCCAGAGCTGCTCCAAGACGCAAATTCCTGGCTGAGCACCCCAAAAATTCTGTTACCTGGTACCAGCCACACCCTGGCACGAGGGATCTGCCCCACGCTCCAAAGGAAGAGCCTGGAAAAGGAAACCAAAACCTCCCAAATTCACGAGATTCCCGGTTTTCCTGCTGCTGTCTCCCAGGGCAGCGGCAGCAGCAGAGTCCAGACCAAATTTGTGGCACGAAAAGGAGTTAAAATTCCACGGACACGTCGCTGATTTAGGATTTAAGGTCCGCTGGAAGAAGGGAAGGGTTTGGGATTCCACTCCATCCCCAGGAGCTCGGGTTTTGCAGGAATATTTCAGACTGAATCAGCCCCGGAGAGCCTGGGAGGGGTGGTGGGAACGTTCCCTGGGCCTTCCCTCGGGATTTCGGGGGAACCGCTCCACGTCCAGCCAGGAATTCCGGAGATTTCCACCTGGGGGATCCCGGGATCACCTGGGACCTCCAAACCCACCCAGCCCAGGACACCAAAACCAGGGGAACACCGACCCCAGGAGTAATTTACCACGAGTAATTTACCTGCAAGGGTTCAGATGAAGTTAAATTGATTTAAAATCTTTTCTTTTCAAACATCCCGAGAGGATGGGGAGGCTGGGCCGGGGCTGGGGGTGCCCGGGTTGGAGCCTCTGGAATGGGAGGATCCTCAAGGTTCTTTCCCAAGCCAATCCAGGAATTCTCTGAGCGATTCCTTTCCCACTGCACTGTGCTCATCATCCTGAATTGCCCCAAAAGCAGCATTTTAAGAGATATAAATACACCTGATTCAAGTGTTATCTCCAGTTCCAGCACCAGCAGCTGCCTGGATTTTGGTGGGGAAAAAATTATCCAGAGGAAAAAGTGACTCTTATCACACGGGAATATCTCAGCTCTAATTAAGGAGCTGCTGGTTTTTTATCCTAAATAGTCTTCAATTAGCAGGACATTTCATTTGTGTGTGTGGTAATTAAAAAAACCCCAGAAACTTTGAAAAACAAACAAGAGTTTGGTGTTAAAAAACCGAAAAAAAGCTAAAAAAGAGGAGCTGGAACTTCCAGTCTCCCCTGCCAGGGGTTTTATTCTCTCCCAGCCAACAGGGACTAAAAATGTGTTCTGGGAGTGGGAAAAATCTGATAAATGTTAGAAATACAACACCCACTTATTTGCAAGGAGATATCTCTGATGGCAGCAGAGCAAAGCTGATCATTATCTGTGAAAAGCCAGGAAAAAAAGCACCTAATTAAATAAATTATTGAAATAAATTATTGAAATAAATTATCCAGATCAGCTTCTGTAAAAAACCAAAACGCACCTGAAATTATTTAAATGAATTAAACAGATAAAACAGCATTCCAGTGCTAAGGAAAAGGAAAATATTGGGATCCAGGACCCCAAAATTCCCCCATTGTCACCCCAAAACAATCCCCCCTATTCAGGTGCTGCCAGGTGTCCCAAAAAGTTTTGGCACCGGCTCCTGGGAAAGGTCAGAGCTGTTGTTTGCTTTGTTCAAGGTAAGTTTACACCTTTTTTTCCTAATTTTTGAAAAGATAAAAGGAAGAAAGGAAAAGAATTGTTCCATTCCCCTCTTCAAAACAGCTTTTCCCGAGCAGCAGCTCCAAACCACGGAGCACAAACTGGCAGAGACAATGAAACCCAATTAAAGGTGATTATTTCCCATTAATGAGCTGCAATAAATGCATCGAGAGGCAGAGGAAAAAGAGATTTTACTGCACGAGTTTTATTGCACCAGGCTCAAGTGCTGAGGCAGGAGCTGTGCCTGGGGGACGGGGGGGCACGGTGCCACCCCCAGCTCGTGGGGACACTGTGACAATCTGCATTTCTTCACTGATTCCCCCTCAAATTAAGGCTGGAGATGATAATTAGCACATTATAATCGAGAGGGGAATTAAGGGAGGAGGGGGAAGAACGCGAGGTTATACAGAGAGCGTTTAAAATTCACTTTATTGTCCTTCAGGAGGATTTGGGGTTGGGGTTTTCATCCAGCTCAGCAACTTCCCCTCCAATCCGACTTGGATTTGTCAAATTGGTTTTAACCAGGATTCCTTTTGCTAAAAAAAAAAAAAATCCATGTTTTTAATTTGCAGGAAGGTGGAACTTGAGGCTGTGAGTGTGGCAGGGGAAGGTCGAGGCCAGAGCTGGGAGATTTCAGCACCTTTTCCCTCCCAGCCCGGGCATCACCCCCACCACAGCCACTCCCAGCCCTCCTGGATCCACGGAAAAACTCGAGAATATTCCACAGGGAGGAGGGAACTCAGCACAGCCACACACCTGGGGATGGGGGCCTCACCTGAGGGGCTCGAGAATTACCAACGTTTTCTGTTTAAATTCCCAAAATCTCTCCCGGGGGGGTCAGAATTCCCAAAGTGCATTCCTGGTGCTCTGGAAAGGTTCCTGCAGGAGTCTGGAAGAGGGAGAAATCCTGGAAAGGCAGGATGGGCACAGCCCAACGGCCTCTGGTGCCCCAGAGCAAAATATCCCAAGGGAACAGGGCCCCAAACCTGATCCCAACCCTTCCAGGGATGGGTAGGATGGAAAAATATCCAGGAGAAGGTGCACAAGGGCAGGGCACTGCAAAAACGGGTTTGGTAAAAGCAGCCTGGCCAAAATTGCTCCTGAAATTCTTTAATTGGTTCCCTGGCAGCCCCACAAAAAGATCTCCAAAACCCGAGTTTTTAGGGTTTGCCGGGATTTGGGGTGGAATTAGGGATTCTCCCTGCCAAGGACCCCAATAAAAAAGAAGAAGGCAATCAGTGGTTCAGCTGAGAAAATCCCCCCTCATCTTCCCCTCACACCTGGCCCCAAACCCGGATTTCCTGTGCTCAGCAAGGCAGGGAATGTGGACAGCAGCAAAAAAGAAAAAAAAAACCAATAAAAAAAGCCTTTTTCATCTTTCTGACAGAGAAATTAATTTTAAGTCCTTGTCTGAATCGCCCCTCGCTCACCCAGGACACTTTGGAACATCAGTCTTGTGCCAGGATGGATTTTCTGTCTAGCAACAGAAAGAGAGTAATTAACATTTCAGCCAAATTCTTTGGGGAAAAGAAAATCAGGCTGACACAGAGAGAGAATCACACACTCTCCAAAGGGGATTCACCAGAGGGTTCAGGCTGGGAGGTTTCTGTTCCAGCCCCCCAGGAATCAGAATTCCATGGAAAACTCCCAGTCCCTGGGATGTGCCCAAAAAGGGGCTTAAAGGCTCCTCTTCGTGTCTCTGCCAGGTTAAAAACAACAAAAAACCCCTCGTTTTCCAAGAGTTTAAGGAGGAATTCATGGCTCAGGCCCTGGCTGGGGGCTGCTTTCCTCAAGAAAACACTTTCTGCACAAGCCAATGCTCTGCTGCTTTTCCTTAGACATAAAGTTGACTTTATTTCTTTTCTTAAAAAGTTAAAAATACAGAAGGTTCAGAAACTGCTTTTCTCCTTGCAGATTGCAGCGTGAGGAGAAAACAATCCTTCACTGAAATGTTTCTCTTAATTGGATTTTTTATTATTATTATTATATTTTTCTTTTAAATTTGGGGGTTTTTTTTCTCTCAATCATCATCACCCTTTTATTTTTTTTTTTTTTTTAGGACAGAGCTTGAGGAGCACTGACTCCACCATTCATTAATTTGATGACTTTTGTTTTGATTCCAGATTCACATTTCCAGGTGCCAAGAGTCCAGAGAAGAGCCCCCTGCTCACTTCTGCCTTCCTCTTTTTGAGACCATTTCTTTGTTTATTGAACACAGCAGTGACCGTTGGCATCTTTGAAGCGTAATCTCATCTTGGGCCGGTATTTCTCCAGATAAAGCAGCTGTTTGGAATTGAAAGCTCCCCTCCTTTTCCTAAAAAAACACAAGGAAGGTGGAGATCAATGGAAAAAGCACCACTTCGCTCACTTCAGGCAGGTTTAGTTGTTGTTTTAATGGTTTTTTTTAGCTCCAAAAAGCAGATTTTTTGGCTGGAATTCGCAGCCCGGGGAGGATAAATCAGCACAATATTCCAGGGGGATATTCCCAATCAAATTCCGATTTTTTTTTTCTTTTTTGTGTGGAGTGGGAGATTTTATTTCCATGCACTTGTTAAGGAACAACATCAAGGTCACCCTCCCCGGGTGCTGCTGATCAGCTCAAAGAGACAAAGAGATGAGAGAGGCCCAGGCAAAAATAAAAAAGGAAATTTCCAAAAAGGCAGGAAAATCTGTGGCCAGCAACCCAAGGGTACCTGGAGAGCCTGGGAAGGCACAAAAAGCTGGAAATTTTTTTTTTCAAAGCTGCCCCGATTTCCTGAGCTCCATTTCCTGGCACTGCACTGGTCCTGCCCCGGGTTATTCCCGACATTCCCGGGTGGGGAAAATTCCCAAAATTCCCCTGGGAGTGCTGAGCGCCCCCGCTCGTTGGCTCAACCTCCCCAGAATTGGATTTGTATTTTTATTAATTAGAAGTAATTTTTATAGTGCCTTTTTTGATATTTTTACCTCACAAAAATCAAAATATTTGAGGTTTTTCTTAACGTTTAAATCCAGATTTTAAGGAGGGAGATCACCTGATAATCCTCATTAATTAGCAGCAATTTTATAGCCCTATCCTTGACACTTTTACCTCACAAAAATCAAAATATTTGAGCTTTTTCTTCACATTTAAACCAATATTTTCAAGAGAGATCACCTGCTAACCCTCATTAACTAGCAGCAATTTTTATAGCCTCATCCTTGACACTTTTACCTCACAAAAATCAAAATATTTGAGGTTTTTCTTCACATTTAAACGCAGATTTTGAAGAGAGATCCCCTGTTAATCCTCATTAATTAGCAGCAATTTTGCAGCCCCAACCTTGACCTTTTTACCTCACAAAAATCAAAATATTTGAGCTTTTTCTTCACATTTAAACCAATATTTTCAAGAGAGATCACCTGCTAACCCTCATTAACTAGCAGCAATTTTTATAGCCTCATCCTTGACACTTTTACCTCACAAAATTCAAGATACTTGAGGCTTTTTCTTCACACTCAAACCCAGATTTTCAAGAGAAAGAGGAAAATCACTTGTGAATCCTCACCCCTGAAGAGAGGGAAAGGCACAAGGCTCAGATTTATGGCAAAGCCCTGCCACAATTTCAGGATAAAACCCCTAAAAAACCCCAAATCTCTTTTTTAACAGGCCGGTCAAAAGCACGGGAACGAGAGATTCCTGGGGAAAAAAAGGGAATTTTCACTTACTGCCTTATAAACTGAACGGCATCCTCGTACTTCATCCCACATTCAATGAGAGCAAGTGCAACCAGGACAGGAGCCCTGCGGGAGAAAATCAATATTCAAGGAAGATGCACAGAAACAATAAATTGAATCCTTCCAAATTCATCAAATTCCTCTCCCAACAAGCAGCTGAAGGGGTTTTTTTTTTTAGTATTACCCACAGAAAGGAATTTGCCTGATGTAAAATGACTTTTTGGAAAGGAGTTCTGCTTCCAAAGGAAATAAAAATCAATAGCAGCTCTTTAGTGGTTGGGGTGTGAGATAATAATTCTGGGTTTTTATGCTTTTTTATCTGGCTTGAACCTGATTTTCTGCTTTTTAACGTCGCCTTGAATGCTTTTGAGTGTGGATTGAGCTGTACAGAGACAGAGCTGTGAACACCTGCCTTTATATACATTTATGTATTTATTTTTTTAACTACATTCTGTAAAGCAACAGGACTAAAGAGAATTTTCTGCTTTGGCATCTTCATTTTGGAAGTCAGTTAAGTGGAAAAAAATGTGATTTTAACAAGCAGGAGTCCCAGAATACATTGATTTTCTCCTGGATTGATGTTCACCCCACAGGGCAACAGGCACCTCTAAGGGTGGAGTAAAAATGATTAATCAAGTACCAGGAATTGGACAATTTATGTGGCTAAAATTAAAAAAATCAGGAGAAATTACTCCCACTATCACCCTGCACCTGCATAAGTACAATTATTCACTCGCCAAATGTGAATCTGAAACTCAAAGGTCACTTGACTAGAATAGAATAAAATAGAAAATAGAATGAAATAGAAAACAGAATAGAAAAGAGAATAGAACAGGAGACAGAATAGGACAGAAAAGAGGAGAAAACGGAAAAGAGGAGAAAATAAAAAATAAAATAAAATAAAATAAAATAGAACAAAATAAAATAGAACAAAATAAAATAGAACAAAATAAAATAGAATAAAAAAATAGAATAAAATAAAATAAAATAGAATAAAATAAAATAAAACAAAATAAAATAAAATAAAATAGAATAACCAACTGTCTCTTTTCTAGAGCTGAACTCAATTCCCCACTCCAGGTACCCAATTTTCGGGATTAACCCAGGATTTCTGTGCAGCTCCTGCTTTTCCCTGTGCCTGGGAACAGCAGGGGATGGCCCAGGGGAAGGAGCAGATGGATTTGGGCTCTGGAGGTGACACAAAAAAGGAAAATGCCCTGGTCCCCTGTGCCCTGCAAGGAGCTGGAGCCTCCCGTGGGCCGGTCCTGGAGATGTTCCCTGGATAAAAACGGAGCCCACATGGAAAAACCAACGTTAATGGCTCCTGGGCCATGAAATGTTGGCCATTTCTCCTCTGGCTCCTCCTCTCTCCTCTCCCAGAGGTGGAAATTTCAGAACTCGATGCACTCCTCACTCTTTATAATCTTTGTTTGCCACTTCTTAAATATTAACGTGGCCACTGGAGCAGCACCAGCGCTTCCATTCCGTTTATCCCACAGGATAAATACAACATCCAGGGATTCCACTGGGGAATTGCAGCTTCTTTTTTTTTCTTTTTTTAATCTTGAAATAAAAAAGAAACCTTTATCTTGAAAGGTTCTTCCTCAAAGCTGGAATTTGTGTTTGGAGGGGTGAGGAAGAAACTCCAGGCTGACTTCTCCAAACTGAAGGGAAGCCACTTGAGAAGAAGAAAAGTAATTAAATTAGTGCTCCTAAATGGCTTTTTTAAAAAAAATTCCACAGGGTAGTTTATCAGTGGAAAACAGCAGGAAATTTAAAAAAAAAAAAACAACACTATAAAAAATTGTATTATATTTGTGTGAAGTAGCACTGAAGGGTTTTATTGTTTTAGCACAAATACTTTTAAATTAATGAATTCGTAACACTTTTAAATTAATGATTTTATAATACTTTTAAATTAATGAATCCACAATACTTTGAAATCAATGACTTCATGACTGACAGAAGTGTTCTGAGCCATCTCTCCAAGGTTTTTATCAGAGTTATGAAATCACTGAGTATTTTTAAGCTGCACTAAGTCCCTGGTGCTTTCCTGACACAAATTTGAGGCTGTTGGTTTAAATTATTGGGGAGAAACAGGAGAAATTGGGGTTTGTTAAACACCTACCTGCCGAATAAATGAAATTTTAATCCAATTTAGAGCCAGGAGAGCAGAGCACTGACCTTCCCAAGCCTGCCACGCAGTGAACAGCCACGCAGCATCCAGGCTCCTCCCGAAATTTGGTTTTCAAAAGGTTCAGCCAGTCCTCCACGATCTGACTTGGGGGTGGTGCTCCATCATCAAACGGCCAGTCCTGAGGGGGGAAAAAACTCCATGAAATCCCCAACCTCCAGCACCGGGAGAGGAATCCTGGATTTAGCTAAAAAAAGCAAAATAAACACAGTTCTGGGGGTGTTTTTCTGGCAGCACAGGAGTTTGTGGGTCGATACAATAATGCAACATTAAATGTTTAACAACCATTTAATTGCACTTTGCAATAAACCCCACATGAACTCGTCTGCAATATAGGATTTTCTAGAAAAATAGCTGCCCTTGAAATCCCATTTTATGAAAAAGGATGTGAAAATCAATAGGTGTTTTCGAATAAACACGGGGGAGAGGAGAACTCTGCAGAGCTCCTTTTAAAATCCTGTTTGTGCTTCAGGCTCCGTGGAGGAGAAGCTGCTCCCAAAAATCCCCAATTCCAACGGAGCAGCTCCTCCAGCTGCCAGGAATCAGAGAGTTACCAATCACCTGGGTGGCTTTTATTTGAAAAAAACCCACATTCACAAGCAGAAAGGTGTTTAAATAATGGCAGAAAGTCCCATTTTTGCTGTTGAAGGGGCAGCCCCCATTAAATCCAGGCCATATTTAATATCAATAATCAAAAAATGCCATGGAAGCAGCTTCCCATTTTCCCGAGGACACACAATTCTCCTGGAATTTGTGCTCCACATCTTTCCTTTCAGGCCCAAGCACAACATCCCACAATTTATAATTTTCTTGGTTGTGGGGAGTGCTGGAGAAAGAATGTAAAGGGGGGAAAAAAATAGTATTTTGTAGTTATTTAGCACTTTTCTTTAGATGATTGTGATGTATTTTACCACAAAAACTCCTGAATTATTCCACAAACTCTGGAAATGGAAGGAAATTGCTTTGAAAGGAGCCCTCTCCCCTCAGCAGGCACCAAAAACCCTTTCCTGGAGCACTTTAGGAACAGGTTCTGATGAAATAATATCCTCTGAAACCCGAAAACCACCAGAGTTTTCATTTTGAGATGCACTTCAACACTTCCTGAGCAGCAAACACAGCTCGGAAATGTGCTGCAAGGTGGGAGTGAGTCTGAGAGCCACAAAACCCCCAAAAATGCTGAAATAACTTTCTATGGGATGAATTCACCAAGCCTGAAGAGTGCAGAGAACTCCTTTGTTAAAATACTCGGAAAAACAAAAATATCTGGGACAACACAGCAAAGTGAAAGGCCACAGGAACACGATCACGAATCAAAACTTGTTCTTTCTAATAAAAGGCTTTTATGGGATTTTCCACCCCACCCCACAGTGCTGCCTGGATCCTTTTAGGGCCGTGGTGTCCCAGGAAGAGAGGTACAGACTGCAGGATGCTGCTTTTGAAACAGCATTTCTGTGTTTAATTTAAATTAAATCTTCTCCTTCACATCCACACAACTCCTGGGCTGGCCAGAGTCAATCCCAGACTGATCCCAGAGCATCCCAGCACTGATCAAACACAGCCCAGAATGAGGAACGAGAATAATTCTGGCACCAGGGAAGGAATGGCATCGAAGTTTTGCAGGAATTCTTTCCCTTATTCCGAGTTCTGCCACCTCTGGGTTCCTGCTGGGCAGGACAGAAAAGCAATTTCGGAGCTGCAGGGTGAAAGCAGTGATTAATGGCCAGGGCTGCACCAAGGGAAAGCACAGCTCTCCCTGCAGCAGTGGGGAGGGAGAGGCAGGAAAAAAGGGATTTATCCTCCTCTCCCTTTTTTGGGAATAGCACCACAGCTCCGGGTGGTGAAGAAGTGACAGAACTTTGTGGTTATAAAGAACTTTTTCCTCAAAAGCACTGGAATCAGGAAGTCCCAGAGCTGCCTGAATCCATGCAGGGTGAGCCCAGAGCTCCCACTCCCATCCTGGAATCCCAGGGCAGGGAATTCCCACCCCCACCTGCCTGTGGCATTCACAGAGGGGAAAGAAAATCCCGTCCAACAGACCAAGGAGTGGGAGAAGGAGATCAGGGAAATATCCCTTGGATCCTGAGGGTGAGCAAAGCCACCACAGCCCCCCTGGCTGCCAAAAAGTGCAAAAAATCCACTCAGAAAAAAAATCCCTCCTGGTTTTCCTGAATTAAGAGCTGTGATCCGAGCCCTGATACACGAACACAACGCAGCCCACAGGAACCAAATCCATCCCCAGCTCCTGGATCCCATCCCCAGAGCTCCTGGATCCCATTCCCAGCTCCTGGATCCCATCCCCAGAGCTCCTGGATCCCATCCCCAGCTCCTGGATCCCATTCCCAGCTCCTGATCCCACCCCTGCTGGCACACACGTGCAGACCAGAGTACTCCTGTTCCCTGGAACAGCTCATTCCCTACTTTCTCACTCTGCCATCTGGAAAAAACCTCCGGAGCCGCCGCACTCTCCCCGTGATCCGCTCCCAGCTTTGCCAAAACACTCCCCTTTCCAGGGGGTTTCACCCAGTTTTTGACCTCAGCAGTGCTAAAATAGACATTAAATGGTGCTAAAAGAGGCACTGATCTCCCCCAGGCTCTGTGGTTTTAATCTTTAATGTTATTTTTTTTACAGGCAAATATTGGCTTTAAATAGCGAGGTGTTATTTTCTCGGCCGGGGGTAACTCAATCCCATTTCTGAGCAGTGACAGGGCTCTGCCTGGGAAAAAAAAAAGCAGGAATTCCCAGGGAAGAGCAGCTGGATTGATCTCCCTCCTGGAGCAGTGTCCTGAGGCTTTTTAGGCTGAGGGAAAAGTCTTCAGACAGGAGATTCTGCTCGAAGTGAGAGGCTCCACACCAGGGCAGAGCTGCAGGAAACCCCATTTCCAGTCTTTTTAGCAAAGCTTCCTCAAAGAGCAGCTTTCTGTTCAAAATTGAGGTTTTAAAGCTTCCTGAGAACCAAACCCCGATTTATTTTAGAAACACAGGCTCCAGAGCACGGCCCAGCTCCTGCAGCTGCCCCACAGTCTGGAAAAGGTGGGAATTCCATCCCAGCTCGGGAAGAATCTCCCCTCTGGCACAGGAATTCTCTCCCAAGCCCCAGCTTAACTCAGGGCTCAGAGGGATTCTAGTCAGGCCCTTAATCCTTCCAGCCCCTGGCAGCCTGAGCAGCGTCCCAGGGAGAGGTTTCACAGCAGCCTGTCCAAAAACACCTCCGTGCCCCAATCCCAGAGAGCTCGGGAAGGAGGGAAAAGGCAATTCCAGAGGGCAGCCCTGCAAGGAGCGACTTTTCCAACCACACCGAGGCCCACGTGGCTGCCTGGAACTGGAATAAAAGCTCTGCAGGGCTGGAAGCCAAGGAACCTGGCTGACCTGGCCGTGGGGCTTTCACTGATATGCCAGGATTCAGGGATTTTTTTCTCCTCATGGAAAACTGCAGGAGTTTTCCTCCGGCTGAGCCACGGAAAGCAAGAGGGACTGGAGAGCTGCAGCAAGGCTGAGGTGGCACTTTCTGCCCTCACAGCACCCGAGTGTTACTCACTCCAGCAAAACAAACTGATTGTATCAGGCACACTCTAATAATTCCCAAGTATTGCTTGGAAAAACACTGCCTGGAAGGTCGGGGTGAGCACACACCTCTTAAAAAAACCTCCCCTGGAACAGCCAGACACCATTGCACAATGGCAGCTGTGATTAAGCAGGGAAGGAATTCCACCTGCTGAACTGGGAAGTGCCAGTCAGAGGTCAGGAGGGCAGGGTTTGATGGGATTTTGGGAAGGAATTCTTCCCCGGGAAGGGTTGGGGTGGATTTATCAGAGAAGCTGTGGCTGCCTCAGCCCTGGAAGTGTCCAAGGCCAGGCTGGAACAGTCTGGGATAGTGGAAATGTCCCTGGCCATGGCATGGATGAGCTTTAAGGTCCCTTCTGATCCAAACCATTCCAGGATTCCATGGCTCCTTCCTGCTGCAGCCATTCCACAGAAATTTGCATTAAAGGGTCACCTAGAAGCTCAAAAGTGGCACTTTCTGTAAGAGCGAGGAAAAGGACTTTTATCCTGAGAAAACCAACAGGAAAGCCAAAAAATGCTGTGGCCAGAGACAAAAACCAGGCTTCAACCACAGGGCTGAACACCAGATTCTACCAAAATAATCACTAAAAAGCAAACAAAGTACCTCAAGAAACCCAAAAATACACAAAAGTCCGATGAGTTTCTCAAACCCACCTTCACCTGGTGCTGCTTAGCTTTTGGCCAAGCTGGACCAGCCCCAAGCTCTTGCCCAAAGCATGAAGAGATCCCCACAAGTTCTAGACATGAAAATTCACATTTTCAGCCAGTTTTCAAGGCAACTCACTAGAACTTGGATTCCTTCTTTCTCGATTGGAGCTTGATCATAAGTGGCATCACAGACTCGCACCAAGGTTGTCACCCCGTACTTCTTCAGCTCCTTGAAGAGAAAGGAAAACATGTGAGCACTGCTGAATTAGAAATCTCTTTTTACCAGCTCTAAAACTCAACATTTCCCACAGTTTCAGGGCACTGAGGTGACTGCCCAAGGAAGCAGCAAGGGATAAAATCTGTGAGGACAAATTACGAGTGAGGGGAGAAATAAGAAACATCTCTGCGGGGAAAAAAAAAAATTGCAATTATAAGAGCAAAGTTAAAATAGCTGCTTAAATCCTCCAAGCAGCTTCTTCTCCTCTTTAAATAGAAGCCTGGGACTGTTTGCTTCAGCCAGTGTTGACATTTGGAGGCAGGGAGGAACAGAACACACACCCCACCATACTCCAGCTTCCTGGTAATGCACTATAAGTAGCACTCGGTGCCAGATAAAGAATCAGAGGATCAAACAAAAGCTGCTCCAGCTCACTCTGGAGGTTCATAAACCAAGCAGAATTTCCTCTGGTGTCTGAGCTGAGTCCTTACTGCACCTCACAATTAGCAGGAATATCTACTGCTGAAAAAGGAAGAAAACTCTCAATAATTGTGGGGGGAAATAGAAACAAAAGGACGTGGCTGTGAGGGAGGATGGGGCGGTGACATCTGAGCAGATCCGTGTGAGGGGACACTCAGGCAGCAGCTGGAGGTGACAGGCTCCCTCTGGAATGACAAAGACCTGCCCACAGCAGATAAAAGCCCTCCTGAGAGCAGCCAGAAGGGCACAGAGATGTGAAATGCACCGAGCTGCTGCTCCTCTGCTGAGCCCATCTGCCACTCGCCCAGAAAACTGGATTTTGCTGTATTTAAGGTGTCACTGGGGCAGTCAGTGACCCACAGCCCTTGGCTGCTCCTGCAGGCTGACCCAGCAGAGGCCACTTCTCATGGGTCAGTTCTGGCACCCGAAATCCCTGACAGTTCTGGGATGGACAGGGGGCTTGGAGAACTCATCCTGTAAACTAAACTTCACTTTGAGTCTTGTACTTGATCCTCTGAGGGAAGGCAAAGCTCAGTTCTGACTCTTACCTGCTTCTTGAAAAGCAGCAGCTGAGCAATGGGTTGGTTTATTAAAAACAGTGCATTATTTAATGAAAAAGAACGTTTGGAGTCACAGAATATTCAAAAACCAGGGCAAGAGCAACAGAATCATGGAATGGTTTGGGTGGGAAGGGAACTTAAAGCCCATCCAGTTCCACCTCCCCTTTCCCAGATCACTCCCAGCCCCGTCCAGCCTGGCCTTGGGCACTCCCAGGGATCCAGGGGCAGCCACAGCTTCCCTGGGAATTCCATCCCAAGCCCTCACCACCCTCACAGGGAGGAATTTCCTGTATTTTTAACCTAAATTTTCCCTTTCCCAGTTTGAACCCATTACTCTTGTCCAAGGAGTAAATCCTGGATGGCAAGGGGGGTGTGTTTGTATCCCAAAACTGAAGCTCAGCCAAGCCAAGAAATGCAGGAATTCAGAAAAAAAATCATCAGTGGCTCAGAAAAAAAATCATCAGTGGCTTCTCTCCTCACACTGTGAGGAGAACGTGAACCATAAAGACAAAAACCCCTTAAATTTCAGGTAACAGGCAAAGCACTGAGCAGCAGAGGTGAGGAAGGACTGGTCAGCAGCTGAGCAGGAATTCTGAAGGCATTTGGGAATTTTTTTGGCCTCCTTACCTCGATGAACTTGCTGAGGGTTGCATTGGTTGGGTTGTGAGTGATCAGGAAACGCAGATTCTCGTAAGTAATTTCCACGGGGGCTGGACGGTTCATAATGGCAAAGAAAATGTGTGAGGGGCCAAAAAAAA
>VZRO01001171.1:275528-307171 GCA_013397915.1 Daphoenositta chrysoptera | reverse complement strand
GGCCGGGAGGAGGCGGGCGGGTCCGGGGGGTGTTTCGTTATTGTTGTTTGAAAACTGCTCGCGGAATAAAGAGGGCGCTCGGCTGGGTTCCCCCTGCCCGCCCCGGGCCGCCTCTGCAGCCGCTTCCCTTCCTGCCTGGCCGGGGCGGTGGGGCAGCGTTAGAGCCGAGCGCCCCGAGAGTTCAGCCCGCGGCTTGTGCTCCTCTCCCCGAGCGGCTCTCGCTCGTCCTGGCTGGGGCTTTGGGAGAAGCTCTTGGGGACCGTTTGTCGCGGTCGCAGGCGGCTGCTGGGCTTAAGCTTCGCCAAGCACTGCCCAACCTGCTCTGCCAGAAATCTGAGTAAGGGACTGTCAGGTATTCGAGCCCAAGACTTACATGCCTTTATTTTTTTGTTTTAAATAGCACTTAAAGTCTTGTGGGTAAGGGGAAACATTCTCACCATTTAAGGAAAAAGGAAAGAAAATAATTTTCTGTATCTTTTTAAACTCAAACCTCATACTAGTTTATGAATTTTGGCTCACTGATTTGTAGTTGAAATAAAGGCTCAACAAGGGGATATCGAAAATTGTTGAGTTGTTGCTGTTGAAGTTTTCATCTGTCACTCAAATGTGGCAGTAGTTGGATATCTGCTTCACAACCTGCTTGCTTGACTGAGGTGCTGATTTTTTTAATATACTAAACACATTCATCCTGTAGAAATGTGGTCTCAGGACCTTAAGTTAAGAGTCCTGGAAAAGTTTACTGTATGTCCTTTGAAAATGACAGCGCAAGGCTTCTTCATCATCCACCTTCTCACCTTTTTAGTGTCCTGCTTAGATCAAAAGTTAATTACAAGTGCTTTTGCCAAATGTGAGATAGCAGTTTTCCCAGGCCCATGTGTTCTGCTTCTTGCTCCTTTGCTGTAAAGCAGTTTCCCAAGAAAGCCTCAAGCAGTGTTGTTACTGAAGGCGTGTGTGCTATTCAGCACGTTTTGAGGCAACCTCTGAATCCTCTTACTGTAACAAAGACTCAAACTGGAGTTTTCTTATCTGCCATATGTTAAACAAAATTAGTGTATTGGTGATCTCTAAGTTTTGTCCCCATGTTCCTTCGTGAAATTTGCTAATCTGTATGAAATAATTTATTGTGAAGAGGTAGATCAGTTTGTTGGCTGTACTGCTGTATCAAACTGACTGTGTTAGTATTTCTAGAAAAAAAAGAAGCTAAGTGACTTATCAGCTACTTCATGTATCTTGGAAGAGGCCAGGCTTAAATTTCACCAAAAAAAGACGAACTAATACTGTTCTGTGAACAATGGCAGGTTTTGTTAGACTCCTTCATTCCCCTTCTCTCCCGCCTTCTAAATAGGGCAAAAGTATTTGTTGCTGACTGCTTGGTTTCTTTACAGGTGCTAGTGAACACTGCCTGCTGTTTTCTGATGCTGGTTGCTAAGCTAATCCAGTGTATGGTGTTTGGTCCTCTTCGTGTCAGTGAGAGGCAGGTGAGACAGCAAACAAGGAAACTATGGAACATGACAAATGTGATTTTCTACATGGAATGGCTGAAACTGCACAAGAAAAGTAAATTTTACAATATATGTCTTACCATTTGGTTAGCTAGTATATCCATGGCCACAAGCTTCCAGTATATTTATAAGGGAATTTTTCCTATTGTATTTTAGAAGCCCACAGTCAACTTGAAAATCCTGTTTCTTTAATGAACTCTGTCAGATTTCTTACAAGTGCACCTCACTTCAAAATACTTGTAATGTCTTCTTTTCTATCCTGTCTGCACCTGGCAGCATTTCTCCATTGTGTTTTATAGTTGTCAGCACTGGCAGCCCTGAGTTCCCTCTTCTTTTGTACCTTGACTGCTGGAGAAGTGCTTTCCATCCTCATACACTGAGCGGGGATGGTTTATCAGCCTGCAGGTTTAAGAGGGAGTAGGCAAGAAAATGCCCAGAGAAAGGAGGTGAGCAGGACTGAAAACTGAGGCTGTTTAGTCCTGCTTTTGGCTATGCGAGAATGTTTGTAAAAATTCAGCTAGGGAACCATGAAAGCCCAGAGTCTTTAAAAACAGGATCCTGCAGAAGATGAAAGCAGCAGCAGGACTTTGAATAGTATCTCTATATTTTTTAAGAAACCAGTAAGGCAAATGCATAAGTTGCTTGTGTAAATGCAGTAGCAGTGGTTTGGAGTGTGTTCACATATGAAAAAAAGTCTTTAAATGCAGTTCTTTAGGAGGAATCAGGCCATGATGATTTTTGACATGCAGAACTGAGACACACAAAGCTTCATTAATAACTGTGGATCTCTCAAAGCCTATTGTATTTGTAATTCATACCCTGTAGAGTCGCTTAGTGGTTTGTTAGAACCAAGACAGTATCAAACTTCAGTGGGCCAGATTTTCTATCCAGTCCATGTTGACTATAAGAATGTGGAATTTTAACTGGTGATAGTTTCCAGGGTATTCTCTACCCTCCTAAAAACTGAAGTGAAAAGCAGGAGCAGTGTGGATCCATTTGTGTTTGGACAGTGGGAGTTTGCCTTGGTTATCATGTAAAGGAAAGCTGCTTATTAATACTGGTGAGCCCAAAACGGCAGCATCATTGAGGAATTCAGGGCTTAACTAAACTCCTGGTGACTTCATCGTGCACTTTAACAAAACATTTTGTTTCATAAATTTTTTTCCCCCTCCAAGCTGGCTTGCTGTCTGCTGCTTGAGATCATCATATTGTTTCTTTCATACTGCATGTGTGTGGGAATAGTTTTATTTTCATTGCTTATCCACCTCATTCTCCACTGTAGGCATTGTGATTCTTACAAACAGACTTTGTCATCTTTTCTTTTGGCAGGTTTTTGGCAGGTTTTTGGAAGCAAGGTGCTAGGCAATTTGGGCATCTTGAATAACTAACTAACTGTGGCAGCTCTTCCAGCAGAGAGGACTCTGTGTTTGGAGCCTGGTAGCTGAGTTGCTTGGGCATGAAGAATCAAAGTGAGATCAGACTTGCTTTGTGCTGAGCACTGTTTTAGGAGTATAGCAGGAAACTGCATTGTGTGCTGTGTAGCACAGTTATGCTGCCGTGGTACGAAAGACTGGACAGATACTAAGATCTGCTAATATTTTAATACATTTCTTAATTCTGTAAGGGTAATAACAAACACTACTGAAGATGTGTATGCAGCAGACTTTAGCTAATGTATTATTGCATTTCTACTTCCATCTTTTTTTTTTTTTTAAATTTCCCTTTCTCTTTCTCTTTTTGTCTTTACCCCTCCTTCTCTCCCCTGTGTGTGAATTGTCAGTGCTTTCACTACAGTAAGCAAGTGTCTTCCATTACAGCACCTTAAGGACAAATTCTGGAATTTCATTTTCTACAAGTTCATCTTCATTTTTGGCGTGCTGAATGTTCAGACAGTGGAAGAAGTAGTGATGTGGTGCCTCTGGTTCTCTGGACTTGTGTTTCTCCATCTGATGGTTCAGCTCTGCAAGGATCGCTTTGAATATGTAAGTTTTGATTAAGGGCTGTCTTTTGGGACATGCAAATTTTGTTTCTGGTTCAGGCACTGGCTCATGATAAGGTACAAACAGATCATTTAGACCTTTTCCCCACCCTGTGGTACTGAACATGTGCACTTCCCAGTAGCTTCAAATGCTTGCTTTAAAGTACAATGTCAGTCTTACTCCTTCAGTTTTCCCATGAGACAAATGGAGCTGAAGATACTTTCTTTAATAAATTGCTCCTTATATGTGCCCTGTAATTACTATTACATAACTGCATGAGATGGCTTCATAGCTCTCCTTAGTAGACATCTTAACAACAGAACATCCCTTAGATTGGTGCCCTTTAGGATTGGCCCATGGGGCCTGTTTCTGCAGATTCTGTGCTGAGGTTTCACACTTACTTAGATATACTGAATTTTGACTGCCAGTGTCTTTACAATATACAGTACAATTTTCTCTCCAAGCTACATTCTACTCTCTGTTAATACCAGGAATAAATTAGGTAGAGATGCAGAAATTGAAGGCTAGGCAAGGAAGAAGAAACTGTAATTTAAACAGTAAATCTTGGCCTTTAAACTATAATGGGCCTGCATTTTCCTAGGCTCCTCTCTCCTGGAATAGAAGTTTGACCTAAATTGAATCCATGAATTTCTTTTTGGTGGATCTGGGCTTTGCAGGGTTTTTTAAAAAATAATATCCAGTAAGGCCTGCTAATTCACAGGTAGCTAAGCACTTAAATCTGAAACTGGATTGGCTTGGCTTAGGAAAATTGAGACAGCAGTGAACAAGTCATCTGGTATTTTTAGTGTTTTTCAGAAAGCTGTGAAAGAACAAAGGTCACGTAGGAAGAAATCCTTGTTATATTCCTTTTATATTCAAAGCTTGCATAGTCAGTTTTTGCTTGGACAAATGATACTTGTGTCATTTGCCTTGCAAAGACAGGGGCATGTGGAGCTGAACCAGATACAAAGAAGTAAGAAAGAACCCATTTAAAAATAAAACATGGGAATCAACTTTGTTAATCAGACCAGAGTGAAGCTTTGGGCAACTCCTTCTTTTCTTATCCTGTTCTTTCTCATCCTGCCCTGGAAAAAAGAGGATGGACCAACATCCCCTTGGGTTGCCTTTGATTTAGACAGACTAGGTGTAGCCCTCTATTAAGGTAGTTTAGAGATTTAACACACTTTGCATGCTATTAAATGAGACAACTGTTTTCAGTAGAGTCTGTCCAGCAGTCTTTAGCTGCAGCTTAAATATTTTTTTGGGTAGAAGTCTCTTTCTTCCAGAAGAAAATGACAATGGAAGAACTAGAGGATGGAAGACCAGGCTGGACAAATTCAGATCAGCTGTTAGGTGAAGAACTGGCAAAACGTTGCTCGAAGACTCTGTGTTAGGTTAGGTGTCTTTCTAAAGTGCATATTAATCCTAAGCAGTTGGTAGGGAAACTACTGTGTCTCTGGTTTTCTTGCACAGGTGATTTGAACATTAGCTTGAATTATCATAATAATTGTAAATAAAAAAGTTGTAACTGATTGTTAAGTGAATGTAAGTGACAGTAACGTGAATGAGGCTTTGGGATAATGTGTGGGTTTAGCTTTATTCTTCATCATTTATTACTATGTTGCATTGTGAAATTGATTTTATGCTAGAAAGCAAAAGGTTTTCCTGAAATAGGTCTTGTTTGGTGAGGTGACAGTGGAAGGCAGGGTGGATGAAGTACTCCTTTAAACCTGTTACGTATTTATGTATTTTGTGTTGCAGCTTTCCTTTTCTCCCACCACACCCATGAGCAGCCACATCAGAGTGCTGGCCCTGCTCATAGCCATGCTCCTGTCCTGCTGTGGGTTAGCAGTTGTCTGTGGAGTTGTTGGCTACACCCATGGCATGCACACGTTGGCTTTCATGGCAGCAGAGGTGAGACTTTCTTCATACGTGTTGTGGTTTCTGCTTTGCCTTTGACCCCTCACTTGGGGATGTCCTGGTACACAATGGATTTGCTTTTAATTCCCATAAGAAAGAAACTTTGAAGACACAAACAAGTCCTCCCCTGTTTTCCAGAAGTTGCCATGTTGGCATGCTTTCTCTCTTTAGCCTTTAACCCTGAAAAAAATCTTAGTCTGAAGAAGAGAATGAGAGGATAGACCCATAAGATGATGCTGAAATCAAATGACATCTTATGAAAAAGTAATGATTGTGCTTCATGAGCATTGCAAGAAGGGTTGGTGAAATAGTGCTTGAGAGAGGGAGAGAGTGTGTATGAAAGTGTAATGTGCACTTCAGCTTCTTTCTTTGAGGTTGTATTTTCTATTTCATTTCTCCCCAGAAGGAGTGAGACTAACATCCTTTCCTTAAGGCATACTCAGGGGATTTGCTTATGTTTGTGTCTCAGCTGAGATGAACAAGGCATTTTTGTGCACTCCTGAGCACTTTGCATTGTGGAATACACATCAGTATGTTTGTGGAGTGAATATCAGTATGTTTTTGATGTTGTGATGGGTTGTTTCACTCTGCCTGAGGAAGTGATAATCTTAAACAAAGGAGAGGAATCCAGTAGAATTGCAAGTATGTTGTGGTAGCACATCCTTAATTCAAATAACAAGTAACATGTACAGTTTATTTTTCTTCTTCTATCTTGAATTCATACTTGGAGTTAGGGAGCAGGAGAGAAAACAACTGATAGTGGGAGAATATGATGCTTGTCACACCACAGTTCGATTATTTAATATGTCGCTTTATTTTTCCCTGAATATGAGAATATGCAAGACCAGATTCGTAATTAAACAGTGGAAGGGTATTGGAAGATTTAACAGTGTCTCTAAAAGGTGGGGTTTCATTGGTGTCATGTCTCTTATCTTGGCTTGGCAGAAGGATTATCAGCATTGCACCAGCTCGGGGTAGGTTTATCAGGGAGTGTTGGGGTGCCTGTGTTGCCTCCTTAGCACTGTGCTGTGTGGTAGTGTGAGTGTTTGGGGTGGGAGCTGTTCTGTATGCTGATTACGGAAGGAGTGGCTCAGTCAGTGTAAGTGTGGGGTTTCCAGCCAAGCCATGGATCCCCTGCTGTACTGTTGCTGGGCAGTGAGGAACTTTGTGGGGAATGCAGAAGAAAGGGTCTCCTAGCTTTGCTTGCATCTACTGGTGTTTGAGAACATTCCTGATCTGAGGGCTGCACAAGCCCATTGGGTTTGATAGCCCCAGATGTACTCTGGAAAGTTGTCTGATCATTCATTGAACTTGTTTGTATGTCAGCCTCTACAATATCCAAAGGCAACAAATTCCACAGTTACTTCGCTGTGTGTACATGAAAGAGCTCTTTGAGTTGTTCTGAATCCTCTGTTTGATAATCACAGAATGATTTGGGTTAGAAGGAACCTTAAAGTTCATCTAGTTCCACACCCCCTACCATGGGCAGGGAATAATGTCCTTAGCTATTATCAAATACATTTATGGTGAGAATAAGCAAAGAGTCATTCACTGTTTAATATTTTTCATAGAATTTGTGATTTTATCATCCTCTTTTGCCTTTTCTTTTGCTGCCTTTCCTTCTAAGCAAAAGAATTCTAGTCTGTTTAATTTTTCCTCATACGTGATTGTCTAATATCTTGACATTTTTGCACATAAATATTCCCTGGATTGGGGAACCATGAGTAATCTCCTTGATTTTAATACCCAGCACTCATGTGAGTGGAATAAAATATTTAGATTTCTTTCTGTATGGGTACTGTCAGTGACACCTCATAGCGAACTTCAAGCTCTTAGTAAAAAACATTAAATCTTTCAGACTGAAATGTTTTTCTGGTGGTGGCTTGTGTGATGCTCCTCGAGAGGGACCTTGCCAAGTGTCTTCCATTATTGTGAATGAATTACATTAAGTTACATTAAGCTATTAATTTCTCTTCTGCAAATATTGATTTAGCTCAGGGTTTTCAATAAAGCAATATAGATGTTTTTCTTGTGTTTTAGGTAGACTTCCCCTTGTTCTCTGCTGCTTGTCAACATTTTCTTTATTGCAGAGGGTGGATGTGAAATGTGCAAATGCCCAGAGAAAGTTGAGTAAGGACTTGTCTGTATTTTTGAGTAGACATTAATCTTTTTTGCCTTAATATATGGTGTTTGAGAATTTTAGTACAGCAATCAGTGTCCAGTCTGTCTATCTTTACTTGTTTTTTTCTAAAGCCAGCTAGTAAACAGTTGGCAGATATGTAGGGTATTGCAAAGGGTTAAATATGCGTAGAATTATTTTAAGAATGTTTTTTACAGATGGAAAAAATTATTCAAAACAACCGGCTTATTGCTACTTTGGGAAGTTAGTGATTTTAATAGTTCTTCTGTCCTGTTTGTAGTACTTATGCTGAAGGCATGCCATCAGACCAGTTTCACAGAAGAGGTTTCAGTTGCTCATTGTAAATCCCCTGGATCTCAGTGTCACTTGGCCCCTGCTAACTACAGGGTGGTGTGGGCAGTCTCTGGGGGAAGCATGTCTGTTTTTTTTCACTGGGAGGATAGAATGATGAGATGGAGCACTGTGGGCTTGATGGATTACAGAGAGGTGATGGGGCCACTGTCTCTTAGATAAGAGCCCATGGAAATGTAGTTACCTTTTTGGTGACTTGTCTTGACACTTCTGATCTTACACTTTTTGATATACTCAGGTTTTTTTCTCTGTACTTAGCCCAGAAACCTAAGTATGATTAAAGAGAGAAGTTACTTTAGCAGCATTTACATCTCAGCAAAGGGGGGAATTATTTAAAATTAACTTCCTCAAATTTCTGTTATTATTCAGTTCTTCCAGGTTTTTTAAGAAGTGGGATGAGGAGAGTTAGTTGATGGGATTGTGGTCTCAACGCTTGCTGAGTGATAATAATTGAAAAAGGCAATATGTCCTGTGTAGTTGGGAAAAAATGACACTTAACAGCAGTAACACAGTGGCTGCTTTAATAGCATTGTGTCTTTGGCAACAATTTCTTCCATATTTATTTATAAGCTTCATGGTTGTCTCAGATATATTGTGCACACAGTCACCTATAGTGATCATTGGTTCACAGGAACTTGTTAAGCTGCAACAAATGCGTTTTGTGTTTTAGCCCTTGAGCTCCTGCATCTGAACCACTGTCCCTGCCAGAATGTTGTTAACATGTATGGTTTTTTTCTTCCTCTTTTGCAGTCTCTGCTGGTGACAGTCAGAACTGCTCATGTGATTTTACGGTGAGTAGTTTATGTTTTCCAGGTTGGTTGCTCAGGATGGTAGTGCACATAGCATGCTGATGTAAGAGGTGTATGTAATTACCTCATTGAATTGCAAATACATGTTTGGAGATTGAGAGCAGCCCTGAGGAGAGACTTGGGGGTGTTGGTGGATGAGAAGCTTGACATGACCCAGTAATGTGTGCTTGCAGCCCAGAAAGCTCAACCGCATCGTGGTCTGCGTCCCCAGAGTGTGGGTAGCAGGTCCAGGGAGGGGATTCTGCCCCTCTGCTCTGTTCTGCTGAGACCCCACCTGGAGTGCTGCATCCAACTCTGGGGACCTCATCATGAGAAGGATGTGGACCTGCTGAAGTGAGTCTGGAAGAGTCCTTAGAGATTTTCACAGGAATGGAGCACCTGCCATGGAACACAGGCTGAGAGAGCTGCGGTTGTTCAGCCTGGAGAAGAGAAGGCTCTGGTGAAACCTTAGAACCCCTTCCAGTACCTGAAGGGGCTCCAAGAGAACTGAAGAGGGACTTTGGACAAGGGCATGGAGTGAGGGAATGACTTCAAACTGACAGAAGGCAGAGTTAGAGTAGATACCAGGAAAAAAAATCTTCCTGTGAGATTGGTGAGTCACTGGCATAGTGAATAGTTGCCCAGAGAAGCTGTGGATACCCCATTCTGGAAGTGGTCACGGCCTGATTGGATGAGGCAGGCAAAGGGATTGGAAAGAGGTTATCTTTAAGATCCCTTCCAACCCAAACCATTTCAGTTTGATGAGATGAGCAAAGGCAGTTAACTTTAGCCTGTGCTGGTTTTAAGCACAAGTTTTGCAATTGACTTTTTTTGTTTTATTTGAGTAATGTGGGTGTTTTATCCTGAAGCCTTTATTTGAATAAAAGATTGTACTGGTGTTTAAGTAGTTACAGGAACATTTATTTTAAAGCCAGCTAGTAAACAGCTGGCAGATATGTTGGATAGTACAAAGAATTAAATATGTGTAGAAGCATTTTAAGAATGATTTTTACAGATGGAAATGCATTTTAGGAATGCTTTTTACAGACGGTGGTTGAAATGCATGGATAGCTTTGGTGGGTGGTGATAGCTTGAGGCATGGATTAAAATGGATGGGTGCTGCTGGATGAGGGTTGATAGATGCTACTTAATGTTATTCTGCAGGGTTTGTTTTAAGGTTTTGGTCTCTAAAAGTTTTGCTTTGAAAAAGTCACATGCATGTGTACCTGTAACACCTGTGAGTGCATGGGTGAGACATGGTGTGTGACACAGGAGCCTGTCAGCTGGCAGTGTCTGTAGTGTCAGTGTGGGCTAAGCATTGACTGATTTTCTCTTTTTTAAAATGTTGCTGTTTGAAACTAGTAACATGAAAAGAAGTCCCCCGGAGAGAGCACAGACTGTGGGCACAGGGCCTAGGAAGGGCAAAGAATCCATATCTAGAAGTTTTTTGAAAAATGGACAAAATAGTTTGAATTATAGAGATGCTATTTAAACAAAAAAGTAAGAATAATGTTGATTTCACCACTCTTGCAGATACGTAGTTCATCTCTGGGATCTCAACCATGAAGGAACGTGGGAGGGCAAAGGCACTTATGTCTACTACACAGATTTTGTCATGGAGCTAACCTTGCTTTCCCTGGACTTGATGCATCATATTCATATGCTGGTATGAAATACTGGACATAATGCTGAACAAATAGACTGGTCTTAAAATAAAGGGTATTGGGTATACATGTTTTATGTATTTTTTTACTTTGCTTATTTTAGTAATCAGGTATTACAGAGAAGTTACTTAAATAGAAATTAAAATTAGAGGGGGATTCTGGCATTCTTTCCTGCTGTGTAGTTGGGGTCATCACAAATAACTTTGTTAAGGAGTATTAACTACTGTGTGTAATTATCTGTTTAGTAGGTGTTTAATTTGCCTTTTTATTGAGTAATATCAGACTGAATTATTTGGCGGGGGATGCTAAGCTGGACAGCACTGAATACAGTTTGTCCTCATTATAAATGCTGTGCTGCCAGAGTTGTACCTGAAGAGATAACGAGTACCTTTGAACATGCATGGTTGGTCTGAATGGACCCAACAAAAGAGAAATTCTTCAGGGCTGGTTTCTCGATTTCTTTGTCCCTTAAGACCTGATGCAGCTTCTTGTTTCCCATGGTGCTTGTTTCTAATCCCCGCTCTGTTTTTTTCCCAAGCTATTTGGCAATATCTGGTTGTCAATGGCGAGCCTGGTGATTTTCATGCAGCTGCGCTACCTGTTCCACGAGGTGCAGCGGCGAATTCGGCGGCACAAGAACTACCTGCGTGTGGTTGGAAACATGGAAGCCAGGTGGGCCTCTTACTTGCTCTCCAGTCTTGATGTAGATCTAGTAGAGAGGACACTCTTTTAAGTTTTGACAGATACATAGGATTGACTTATAGAATGGCAGTATTACTGGTAATGTATTAGGTGACAAAAAGCGAACTCCCCTGTCTAGTGTTTCTTCTCCTGTATTTTCTTGCATACTACCTTAGTGGGGTGACAGAAGCTCTGCAGAGCTCTGCCTATTTCAGCAGTTGAATACTGGCTTGGCTGGGATAGAAATCAATACTCTTAATTTCATTAGGCCATAGTATTCAGTTACTGACTGAAATGAAATCAAAATATTAATGAAAACCTGCCTAGCTTTACCTGTGTCTTTACTAACCTGAAATCAACTCTAAGACTCTGTACCCAAAGTGGAGCTGAGAGCACCTTGGCAGTACTTTAGTCCATTCCCTTTTAGTGAGGTAATATGGAGAAACTGGGAGGCCTGCTAAAACCTAGTATTATACCAGATAGTGCTGCACCTCTGATCTGATGTTTTCAAAATTCAGGTATGTTCTTAAAAATTTTAAGGGCCACAGGGAGTTTTATTCTTTCTGTACATCACTGTACTGTTTTAATTTTGGGCCTCTGTGGGTTTGATTAATTCTGATTCCTGCTGCTGTAGTGCAGGTGGAGAAGGCTGGCTTGTCTAGAAATTCATGAGGTTTTCTTTTTGGAAAGTCATTTAATGGCTGTGATATCAGGTTAAGAGCTGCTTAATAAAGTTCAGCCACAATGCTTTGCTTCATTTCAATAAGATACAGCCACTGAACCCCTTTGAGCTGCTCACAAAGCTGTTTGAGTTGCATGTGTCACAGACTTCTTGTCTAAGTAACTTGATGTGTTTTGGTCATTCTGATTGTGCTGGAAGAACCACATTCTAACTTCCTTCTGAAGCTGCCATTGGCAGCTGTCTTTATGTGGTTGTTCTTCAGGTATATTCCACACCAGCAGTGCTGTGAAATCTTGTTACATCACTCATCTCTATATTGTCCATGTTTGGATACTATGTAGTAACTGCTTACATGGCACTGTAGCTTAAAAAAAAAGAGAAGAAAGTCAAGACAAATGGGAATGGCAAAATCTGAGACCAAAATTAGTCAGACCATAAATGCTTATGATCCCAAAGAGACAGCTTAATGGGTACAGCTATTAAAACTCATTTAGAGAAATGACATAAGCCAAATCTATACAGATTATAATTTAAGGATCTCAACAAAATGAGCATATAATTGTCTCTTGGAAGGTACTAAATCAAAGCTTTTTGCACTTAGGATGTATGAACAGATATGCAGAAAAGTGCCTGCAAAAGGCATCAGAGGGATGTGTATGTGTGTGTTCCTTTGCAGTGTAGCCTGAGTTACCAAAAAAATAACAAATCTGTGGGCATAGCTCTCTTAATGAAAAGTTAACATGGAGGGTAAGGTTTTCTCAGTGCTGGATTCTTTAGAGAGGAGGCCATGCTGAGCTTGTGTAGTCATTCCTTCTTCTATTTCCATTTCTTCTTTGTAGGTTTGCAGTTGCAACACCAGAGGAGCTGGCAGTGAACAATGACGACTGTGCCATTTGCTGGGACTCCATGCAATCCGCACGTAAACTCCCTTGTGGCCACCTCTTCCACAAGTAGGTGTCCAGGCTGGGGAGGGTGCACCTAGCTGACAAGGGAAGGGGTAGATGGGCATGGCTGAAATTTACTGTGGGATGACAAGTAACAAACTACCAGCAGAGCTGTTGAGTGCTTGCTGCCTGGGTTGTCTTGGTCTGCTTCTGATAACAAAGTACAAGTCCTGTTCACTCTAGTCATTTTCATGTTTGAGTTGTTCTATCTGGTGCACTTCTTTTCTCCCAAATTAATAGTGTGCCCCTTGTCAGCTAGTGGGTAACCAGTGTTGAGTTTCTCACAGGTCAGTAGGTTTGTTGTGTGGAGGTTGTGTTGATTTTCAGGTGAAGAAGAAAAATGGGAGCTGGATCCTTAAGTACCTTCCAGATATCAGCTTTAATGAGAAAACAGGGAATATTTTAATATAGTGCATCCTCACATGGTGGTGAGTTACCCAGGACAGTTGTGGAGGCCAGGTCTGAATCTGTGGTTTCAAGGGCAATGATTCCATCAGGGCTGTAAAAGAGGTTAACCAAATCAGCAGAAATGGTCCCTAAGCAGCTGGTAGTTAGAATGGGGAGACATTGGGCCAAAGAACCTCTATACACTGCTTCTTACACTCCCTTGGTATTGAATAGTAGCAGATGCTTGTGGACACAGTGGGCTGAGCTGGATGTGACTTTCTTTGGATCTTTTGTAGCAGTGCTTACACTTCCATGCCTGTGCTTAAATATGAAAGGAGATACAAGGATTGAATCAGGTGTTTCTGGAGGGCCATGTGATGAATATGCAGGTCAGTTAAATTGTCCCTGTGGCATTACTTTCTGTAAATAGCTTTTTACTTTTCTGGTAACTGTCAAACCAGAGGTTGCAATCTGTGTGCTAATTTGCTGTCATTTATGACAAACCTTGCCATAAATATTTATCTGTGTTCCAAGAAGTCTCTAATGAGATAATGTGCCTCCATAGCAGAAACTCCTCTTCCAGTGCTACAGAATCATGTGAATATTTAATCACCTGCTGAGCACTTGAGAGGCCTAGGGTCTTCTTTTCAGAAAGGCATTTTCTCTGTATTTTAGAGGATCCTTTTGTATTTTTTTATGAAGCAATTATAGTTCTGAAGCAAGTTACACTCCGTGGTGCTTTTAGGTAGAGAACATGTTACAGTGGATGGCTTGCATATAAAACCAGATGTAACTAATAACCCTATTTACAACCTGAGAGTGGTTTCTCTCATCGTAAAAGCCTGGTGATTTTGTCAACAGGCTGAACACTGTGTCCATTCTCAATTATGTGGGATTTTTTTTACCATCAGTTATTTGGAGTGAAAGAGAAGGTGGCAGGGAAGATTTGTGTTGCTGAGGTCAACCCTGTGCCTAAATATTAAGGAAATTTAATGGGAGTAAGTGAATCTTCTAGGCATGTTGAAACTCTCTCTTTTACGTTCTAGGAGGCAGGCAATTTCAAGAGTTGTTGCTCTGAAAGGTTGCCAGCCTTAACCTGGTATTGGCCCTCCTCCTACTGAGGTGCTGTGGGTGACCAAGCCCTTCTGGCTGTGTGGTACACAATGGGTGTGACCACAGCTTTTAGGGCCTGGTGCTGATGCTGCTTACACAGGGTTGTGCCCATTCCACCATCTCGGCTGTTGAGGAGCAGCAGCAGCAGCGTGGTGGCAGTGTGGTGGCAGCTTGGGAAGCTCTGGGTGTTTCCTAAGTGACCTTTGGAATACAGCTCTAGCAGAGGTTTGAGTTGGCTGTGGGCAGGGTGGTTTTCCTGTGGTCAGGGAGGTGATGTTGGACAGCAGCGCCAGTGCCAGCATGCTGGTTGTGCTTGTGACCAAGGTGGTGGAAGGTGTCAGGTTTTTACTGTGGTGCTTTGGTTGTTTCTGGGATACCCATCACTGTGTATCCCTTCATTGCAATAAGATGGAAAACACTTTGGCAAAGTTTCAGGAACTGGACAGAATGCTTGTATCCTTGACTTCACTACAGTCTTGCAATTAGGGCTTTTCCCTTGCTCTCTCAACCCAAACCTGTGATCTGCGCCTTCATTTTGTTTACAAATACACAATTTTGGGAAGAGGTTTATTTGATCTTTTTGTATGGCTTTACCTTTCTAAAGTGTTTTGAGAACTTCTGGGAAAAAAACCCCATCCTGCAAATCTGAAGTATGTGTTATAATATAGGGAAGTGTTCAACCCTGTGAAATTCAGTTCTTCCACACTGAAAATTAGGCTTAACTTGAACAAATACTGCAATTGGGTCATATCAGCATGAATCAAAAAGCATGCACATCTTTGAGTGTTTCAACCTGCATTTCAAACACTTCTCACTTTCTGCAGGATAGAAAATGTTCAGAATTAAGTAAGGATTGTAATGGCACAGAATTTCTAGTATTAATAAATCTGTTTAGAGAGTTCCTGGAGTGATACTGACTTTTGTGGTTTGGGTATTGGTGTTTTGAAAAGCTATTTGAAAACACTGGAGGTGCCATTGCCTCATCACAGGCAGAACTGCTATGAAAATGTGTCAGGATACATTAACTATGTGTTCAGTTGGTTTTTGCCTTTTTCAGTTTGAGAATGGTGAGAGAAAAGAAATGCTTTCTTTTTCCTTCCAGGCAAAACTTGCTTGTTCTGAGCTAGAGGGACAAGAAGCTTGGAGAGTGTTTAAGCTTGTGATAAATCTGCATGCATGTTTATAAAAAGTGAACACTTGAGTATTTTATTTGAAAGAAGTAAGAAACCTATGCCGGTGTCATCAGGAGCTCATTAAAGACATCTCTGAGCAGTCCATGTATTGATGTTGTGTACAGAATATGCTACAGCTACTGGATGTACTTGTGATAGTGGTGTCTTGGAAAAACACTGCAAGCTCACCACAGTATTACTGTTTTCGTGTCAGCTCGTGCCTGCGGTCCTGGCTGGAACAAGACACATCTTGCCCCACCTGCAGAATGTCTCTTAATATCACTGACAGCCATCACGTGAGGGAGGATCACCAAAGGGAGAATCTGGATGAGAACCTGGTTCCTGTGGCAGCAGCAGAAGGCAGACCACGCCTGAACCAGCACAATCATTTCTTCCACTTTGATGGTGAGCTGAGCACGTTTGACATCCGCTGCTGTTGCCCAAATAAACAAGGGGAGCAGCCTTCTGTAGAAGGGAATTCTGTCTGTGCTTCAGCTGAAACTCAAACCGCGCTCTGCTTGTGTTTGTCAAACACCTTTCTGATGGTTCTTTTGCAAGAGCTCAGATGTGTCTCTTGAGGTTTCCCAGAGCTGTGGAGATTTCTTGAAAGATTTTGTACCAGTGCTCCCTTTTTCTGGATTTGTTATGGTCAGCAGCTTCAGTTACTGGCATTTATTCATTGTGTGCCATGTTGACAAGCATAATGGGAAGTTACTGTGTCTTTTTTTGTTACCATGTGGTGGTTAATCAATGACAGTCAAAGAGGGGGGGAAAAAGCCCTCTGTGGTGCAGTCTAAAAGTCAGTCTTTCCCCTGTTCCCTAGTTAATGTGTGGTTGTCAAAAGTCCATTTGCCACTCAATTTACAGGACACTTGTAATGCTTGGTTAGGTGCAGAAGATTAGTCTCAGAAGGAATCATGTAAACACAACAGTTTTACATGTTTGGGGTTTTTTAGTAGTGTGTTATAAGTACTCACAAAGCAGATGTAACTCCAGGCCATGGTAAGTTCTGTATATAGAGACAACTTGTTTTGAAAAAGGCAAATTATGTTGTTTGTCTTCCAGAATTTTTTTTGATTTTGGTATTGGTGTGTGTTTGTCTTCCTCAGTTTCCCAGGTTTTGATGGCAGTCTTGGTGTTCCTCAGTAGATTTCAGTACTGCAGATATTCAACTTTGGACTTTGCCCTTGTGGAGCTCCCATGAGGCAGTTGAGATGCCTCAAACTTACATAGTGACCTGTTCCTCATCTGTGCTTGCTTTGAAATCTTTGGAGATTGTGGGGGCAGAATAATGGGCAGAGAAGGGTCAGACAATTTCTAGGTACATAAGAGACTGGCTGATAGGTTCTGCATGGCTTCCACTTCTGAGGTGCTTTAGGTTTCCAAAGGACATTTATGTTTAGAATAACACTGTATTTTTGATGGCTTGTCTCAGTGCTCTCCGGTGGCTTGGAGACCTGCAGAATTACCATGGAGATAGAAGGAGAAGTGGCATAGAGCAAAGCCTGTGTTTATTTAAGTAGCAGCACAGAAGGAGGAGGGAGCCACCCATGTGCCCTACTCTGTTGAGCTGAAGCACACGATTGCAGCAGTCACTTTGTTCAGTTACTCTCTGTCACTGAAGTAATATTTCTCAGTGATGACCCATTTTGGGCCTGGGTTCTGATTGCTTAGAAGCTGTCCTGTCTTTTGTAAAACTGCTGGATTTATTAATATATTCCAGAACTGGATTTGACTCTGGATTATTTTAATTTTCACTTTAATAGGAACATTAAAAAAAGAAAACAAGGGTATGTTGTTTCCTTGATCCTTTTCTAGCCCCCACATTGTTAAACCGCTATGACAGTGTGTTTGAAGAGAGTATTAGCAGTTACTGATTCACTCCAACCATATCCATGTTTGGGACACCTTAGGGATAGATTGCACTGCAGAACCCCCTGCATGTACCTTGTGAAATATGAAGAATATTAAATACACATAGAAGCACTTGGCCTGCTGAGATCCTCATATTCTTTCTTGACTTCCTTGGTGATTTCTTACTCCCAGGCTCCCGAATTGCCAGCTGGCTGCCCAGTTTTTCCGTGGAAGTGATGCACACCACCAACATCCTCGGAATTGCACAAGCCAGCAACTCCCAGCTCAATGTTATGGTAAGACTGCACTTCAGCCTTCCTGTTTGTGTTGTGTGGGGGAAAGGATTACATGGAGATGGAGAACATAAAGGGGAAGGAAGTCAAAACAGTGGTTAGACACTAGATGAAAGCCGTTTTCCTGAGTGAGAGAAGCTTTATTTTCTCTCTAAAATCACTTAATTTTATTAAGTGAGGGCTATATTTGGGTTCAAATGTGCCAGCATAAAAGAACAGGTCTGGAGGTAGGTGAATGAGGTAGAAAAATGACGTGTACTTCCTGGGTAGATAGGCAGACTTTTTCTCAGCTTGCTTAGTGCAATTTCTTTAGCTCTTTTTCAGTACCTCTGTGACAACTTGGAGCACCAAAGGGTGTGAGTCTATAACCAGAGAATTTAACTGTTGGTCAAGTAGTAACTGATCAAACTCATTCTATAGCTTCTGGTTTGTTTTTTTAATCTTTAATAGCACTAAGCTGCAAGCTAGCAATTTCAGTGTCTTACCAGTGTGAGGAGGGCTCTCTAGCACCCTCAGCTTTTGTTGATTCATGATGATGATAGAAGTGTAGAGGATGAAATTCCAGATTTGTTGAATTCATCCATAAACATTCTAATGTAGTACAAAAAGAAAAGGATGTGTCCTCATGAAACACTATTTTTTTTGAGAAGTGCTATTTCCTTTGAGTTCTTCAAGGTGCTGTGTTTTATACCATGTTAGTAAATGTTCAGTGAGGTGTCTCATGAAAGTGATGCAATTTTCTGAATATTAGGTCTTTCCCATAGCCTTTACTTCTGTTTAATCATCAACAGGGTAAGGCCACTATTTTCAGGGTGTTTGAGGCAAGGAGGGAGCAATAAGGTGTTGGCAGATGATATATTAGTTAAATATGCAGGAACTCTTCATCTGAGGTCAGTTTAATTTTTCTTTTACTGGACACAGTGACACAAATGGGCTTTTGTTAAGGATGAGTAATGGTTTTTTAGGTTTGTGTATTATCAAATGTACAGTAGCAACTTATATTAAAATGACTGCTTTAATGGAAAGGCCCAGGTTAGCAAATTGTTAAAGTGTTACACATTTTTAATAGAAAGTAAGTGAAATTCTCCTTTGTGTTACTGAACAAAAACCTAGGGAGGTATTTTGAGGGGAAAGCCAGAGGCTGAAATGCTAAATCAGTTAGTTTGGTCACAGGTTAGTACAATGGAGGGTTAGGTTTGCAGTAGTTGCTTGTGTTGGAACTCTCTGTCAGTTGGTGTATAGTTTTTGCTTTGCTCTCAAAACTCCTCCACCTTTCTTTTCTTATTGCTGTTCTCATTCCCCCCTGCCCCCCATGACTTTGGGCATTAGTGAAAATAGAGATTTTTAATATTTAATGAAATCTAGTTGTTGGACTGTAAAAGAATATTATTTGTCTGCTCTCCTACCTTTATTTATTTAATTTGGATATTATTTAACTAACTTGAAAGTCAATAATAACAGTTCCCTGACAACTCAGTTTAACTTAATTGAATTTTCAGACCCTATTAAAAAACTAGTTTAGGCAGGATGGCTGGAGGGAGTGGGTTATTAAAACTTGCTCCACTTGTCCTTATTGGTACCATTTTGGAATCAATCTGGCAAAAAGGAAAATTTTTTTTCTTCCCAGTGTTGATCTAACTTTCAGTCACCCATGAGTTTTGTATAGATCTTTATTAGAAAGGCTGTCCTAAGAAGAGGGTTGGGAAGCTTTTGAAGCCTTTGTGCACCTACAGGCACTGTTGAAGGCCGTGTGGTGTCTCCCTAGGAGCTGCAGTTTTGCTGTTGACTTCAATGGAGGCAGCATATTGCCCTGGAAGTCAATGCCAGCATGGGTTTTCTTTCTCTCTTCCTTCTGTGTGTGGGTTTGCATATCATAAGCAGCATCTTTGAGCCGATAATATTTTTAATCTCTTTCTGTTGACATACTTATCAACTAACTTCTATTAACTGCTGATACTGACTGTATTGCTTTCTCCAGGCCCATCAAATTCAGGAGATGTTCCCTCAGGTTCCTTATCATTTAGTTCTGCAGGATCTGCAGCTAACTCGTTCTGTAGAGATCACCACTGACAACATCCTAGAAGGGCGCATCCAGGTGCCTTTCCCCACACAGGTGAGTTATAAGACTGTGCACCTAAAAATTACTTTCTTTCTTATCACAGCACTGAGCCTTTTAATAATGAGTGAGGGGAATGAAGCAAGTTGAAGCACTGGTGAATCTGGGATTTGTTTTTCCCTTTGTTTAAATCTCTGTAAATGCAGTGTATTCAGTCATGTACCAAAAATATATTGAAAATATCCTAGCTAGACAAGAGACAAATATTTGCTCAGTTAGAGCAGCTCTTCCTGGTCTCTCTTGTGCAGAGCTTCTAGAACATTTCCAGTTGATTTCTCTTCTGACAGATAATTGAATTATACCACTTAGGAAGATTTTTTGCAAGGAAAGTCGGCAAAATGATGCCTTGTTCTTAATTAGTGCCAGCAGATTTCAGTAAGGCAGTCTGGGGACAATGTTTCTGTTAATAAGAATATTGAATTCTGGTTCTGTGCACATCAGATAGCACTGTTATCTGGAGTCTGCGTGTGGGGAAGCAGAGAGAATTCTCTCTTAACACAGAGCATTCTGTTTATTGCTAACTTATCTGTTTCTAAATTGAACACAACGCCTGACATTGCAGAGGGCAGAGTTCGAATGTGTTCAAAGAACTCAGGTTTTTTTGCCATTTCCCACACTGTATTAAACTCATGATGTTTGCATTTCAGCGTGCAGATAGCATTAGACCCACATTGAACAGCTCTGTGGAAAGGCGCAGTACTGATCAGGAGGATACTGGAACTGTCACACAGGTAATTTGGCATAAAAATGGGCAAAACACGCAATTAGAAGCTGCATGGACTGGTAGGTGCCTGTGGTTCTGTACCAGGTCAGGTTGGTGGCAGCCCTTCCCTGCATTTCACATCAGAGCTAACACGGTCAGGCAGATAAATCAGATATGAGTATGGTGCCCCTGTAGAGGATTATCTGTGTGCTTTTCTTTTTCTTCCTTGAGGGAAAGTGCTCTCAAAATGGTACAAAGAACAGAAGATCATCATGTCTCTTTTCATGTCTGGTCAGCCCATGCCCATCTGTGGAATATGAAGAGCAGGGTGCTTTGCTCTTCCCCATTTTCTTCTCATTCCCATTTGGTACATCTCCAAACACTCCCATTAAAAGGAAGAGTATTTCTTTTCTAGGTATAAGAATTCTTTTTGTGTTCTGGAGGAAGCACTTTAAGACGTGGGAAGCTTTGGTAGGAATGGAGTGAGATATGAACAGGACCAAGAGATAACAGTCCCTCTATATGCAAAGCCAAATGGGTTTTGCTGTTCTTCTCTAAGGGCTTTACTAAGCAGCATGTGCTAGCTAAAGTGTGGCAGGGAAAAAAATTACCGTGTGAGCAGAGTAAGATCTCATTTCACTTTTGTTTTCCCTAACTGTAATAATGGCATCCTGAGGGTTTCTGTTTTATAAATCCCCCTTTCTTCTGGCTGAGTGAATTTGTGAGGTGTGTGACTTTCTCTGCAGACTTTAGTGACCTGAATACCCAACCTGTTAGTACCTAGAATTCAACTCTGGCAGTTCCCTCGTTAGCAGGTTGCAAGACAAAAACCCCTTTGATTTGGTTTGATGATGCAGTTGAGGCTGAGGAAGAGATGGTAGTGATGGTACAGGTGTTTGGTAAGAGCCTGGGGTAGCAGCTACAGAACTGCAGGAATGAAAATCTTGGTCTGGATCAAGCATTTTTGGGTTTCTTTGAAGGTTTTGGAGGCATTTCCCCTGCTCTTTAATGAGAGAAACCTCTCTTGGGACAAATGGTATCTAACTAATTATCCTTACCTTGCTTCTGGCTTCAAATCCCGCTTTGAATGATTGTATTGCTGTTCATCTCTCTTCTCTCCTGCCTGGCACTGCCTGTATCTGTCCTATAGAACCTGAAAAACCTGGGAGTGGTGTTCGTATATCACAGCACTGAGCACATGCTCTCTAACAGAGATGCCTTTTTGCTTTGCAGTGCTGCTGAGCACTGCTCAGGTGGTATGTTTTGGCTGGAGTGAATGGTGGTTTGGATGGAGAACCAGTTTTTATCATTTAGGATAGCACAGAGATAGCCTGGAGACAGTGGAACAGTTGTGAATATCCTGCACTTTAGTCGGGCTGCTGGTGGCTGCTTGTGTGGGATGAACTGGTGGCCTCTGTGTGGGTTTTCCTGGGTGGATACTTACAGTGCCAAATGGGAATCATAGGCAAGAGCTGAAGTGGGAGACTGAGACTGCCATGCATAGAGAGAAATGTGCTGCTGGGTAGTGTTGTGGAAGCTGGAAGGTGCTGCTGCCCTTTTCCTGCTTCATAAATGCTTTGTGCATTTAGTGTTAGTTTAGCCTGCCTTGGGACAAGCTGCTCACCCTTGTTACAGAGCTCAGAGTTCTACCAGGGAGTCTTACTTAACTCCTTGCTGTTGAGAGTATTTCTGTCATGAAGAGGAGCCTTGGGAGCCTCCAGCTCTAGGAACCTCCTGTCACTTTGGTGTTCCCTTGATTTTGATTTTAATTTGTAATCTTTGTATCTCTTTCTGCTTGCCAGAAGAATCTGTTGCTGTAGTCAGTCTAAGGCTTGACTGTGAGAAAAGGGCAAGCAGCAAACAAGCTACTTCAGCAGGGTGCACTGGAGTTTCGAGATGCTTTTTAAAGGCAAGTGGGAAGGGACGTAAGAAGCTGACATCATCTCCTCTAAGTGTGACTTGAATTTCTAAATTGTGGATAGATAGACCTTGACACTTTATGACACAGTCTCTGAGAGAGACCATGGAAACTCCAGTTCCTTTGTGCTGCAGCCTTAGAGTAAGTTTTACAAGTATCCTACCTCTCTTTTTTTTTTTTTTTTAAATCAACATGCCCACTGGGAATCTCTGTAGATCTCCAACAGCAAGTGGAGATCACAACAACCCATCAGTTCTGCTTTTTGGAAACAACACTTCTCAGGGCAGCTAAGACGCTCAAATAAAAGAACCCTTCTTCATGAGTAATGTTGGTTTTCCTAGTGCCTTATGTCATATTATGGCTTCATTCTACTTTGAGTTCAAAGGTCTTAAGATAGAGATAATGACAGCTTTTTTTTTTTTTTTCCCCATTTGTAGCTTGTGGTTTTGGGGAGTAAGTGCTGATACAATGTAATGGTAGTTGAGAGGCATCTCTGAGCATCATCATGCTATAAATCATGTTACAAGTTTGTGAGATAATGCTCTAAATACTGACATCCTCTATCAGTCCTGGCCTGTACCCTTAGTGAGACACTGTGCAGGTGCTTCTCTCCAGCTGTGCATTGGAATGCTGATGCTTCCAGTGATGTGCATAATGCTCTGCCTCCTCTCCATCCCTATCCTATGTGCCCTCCCTTGCTTAAGTACTTGGTGGCTTTTTAGAGACACTTCTGAGGCATCCCATGGCTTTCATGAAACTTTCTCTTGGAGCCTGAAAGAGGAATAGTTTCTGTAGTATATGGGTTTCTATATCTGTGATCTGCTGCATTACTGAGGCTTGTCATAACCTTTACTGCAATTAGCTGTGATAGTTTTGTCTCTAAAACCTCCTTGGTAACAGTTCCTGTGCTCAGATAGAGGACTGGGCTCTGGGAATTGACTTTTGAATCTTTGTAACCTTTTTGGAAAACCCCAAACCTTAGGTGAGCCAACTTCCATATTCTGATACAAATGGCCCAGGGGGAAAAACAAGTGATCTTGTCTGAGCAGCGGCTGCAATCAGTGGCCTCCTCCCTGCTTCCCCCAGGAGAGCTTCCCTTTTCCCTGCCCACCTGTGTGGTAATCGGAAGCAGCAGTTGAGTTGCTCCGTACCTGTTTCACTGGGTCTGCCAAGGTCACCTTGGCCCCAAGTACAATCCATGGGATCATTCTGTGGGACTCTCCCTCCCTTCTCAGGGATGTGGCAGTGCTTTGAGGCAGTGCAGCAGTGTCCCCACATTATCCCAGGGCATTCGTGTGCATGGTACTGGAGCCCTTTGTTAAATTCCAGCCCTGGCGTTTTTGCTGAGGGAGGCTGAACATGTGTACTTGTGTTTGGGGTTGCAGTGTCCGTACTGTGCTGACTTGGGCTCTGGGATTCGTGCTTGGCTCACCTACCTAATGGGAAGTGACATTTGTCTTGGTGTTTGCTCTCTGAAGGCGTTGTGTTGGGGAGATGGCGTTACTGGCCTGTCTCTAGGGCTTTGGGATGACTCAAATTGTTTTGCCCATCAGCTGCCTAAACCTGTGTGTTGTACTGTGATGCTGCTGTTGTCTGGGCTGTTGGGGCTGGAGCAAGAATCCCTCAATCCCTCCGTGCTGCCCATGGAAGTGGCCATCGTGGCTCCTCAGCAGCTCTGCCAAAGGCCCAAAACCAGGCAGTAGGGGCTGACTTGGCCAGTACTTCCCTGGAGCATCCCACTTGCTTGAGTCATCTTCTGGGGTCGCAAATGATGGCTACACCCTTCAGCCCTTCACTGAGGTAATTTGTTTCTTGACCCCACCAAGCTTGGCTATCACCGTGGTTCTGCATCGCGGGGCTGATCTGATCCTGTCTGACAGGGTGTGATCAGGATGTGCTGTTTCACCTCTGCTGCTGTACCCAGAGCCATCATACATCAGCTCAGCTTTTGGGTTAGTGTTATCAGCTGGCTGTCGGGGAGAGAGGTGCCATATGGGGGCTGCCAGCTCCTCTCTTGGCACACCGTGCTTGGGACAGTTGCCAGCCTTGCTCCAGAAGTCTAAAACAGGATAATTTGGGTGCTGCAGAATCCAGTGAACTGAAGCCTCATAAATTCCCTTATTGAGCACAAATAATCTTTGCAAATACATTTGTTATTCTTTCCTTAGTATGTGGATTTCTGCTTTTTCAACTCTTTACTGTTGCATCACTTGTCAAGTCAGCTGCAGAATCTGACTTTCAAATGCCCCATTTTCAGAGAGCATTAATTATGTGTAATTAATGTTTGTCTTTGACATTACTTTCAAACATAGCATAAAAGATACAACGTTATAGGATACAGAATCTTTGAGCATGGTTTGAAATATTTTTGTTCTGTTTTTCGGCTGGGCTTTTCAAAGGAACCCAAGGGAATTGGGTACAGCAGGTGAGACTCTGGTTTCTTCCAGTGCCTCAATAAATGATGGTTCTTTGTAGCTTGTTGTTTTGATGCAAAGAAGCCCAAATTTTGCAAAGATTTATGCCTTGATTCCTTTTCTTTTAGACTGAGCGAGTGCCTCTTGAACTGAGCTCCAGACTGGAAGAAATGGTGGAATTCAGCGAAATGGATGCAGAACCTAATGAAGCAGAAGATTTTGAGGCCAGGGGAAGTCGCTTTTCCAAGTCAGCTGATGAAAGGCAGCGTATGTTGGTTCAGCGGAAGGAGGACTTGTTGCAACAAGCTCGAAAGTATGTTCCTTCCTGAAACTCCAGCCTGGCCCTTCAGGTGGAGTCCCCCACAATGGGTTTCAAATGGATTAGGACCACTGAGAGCCTGGGTTGATGCGAAAAGGAGTAAGAGGAGTGAATACATCTACTGTAGCAGGCTCAGGATGCTGTTTGACACTGCTAAACCCAACTCTGAAATAGCATCATGTGTCCCAGCATGCACACAGCTTCCTGTGCAGTTGATCCAAAGCTCTTTGAAATCAAAGGCAGATTTTTCCAGCTTTAGTGGGCTTTAGTCTGAGCATTTACTGAGAACAGGTTACTTGGGCTAAGTCCTTTAGTAATCTTTAGTTTGGCTTCTGGCACAGCTGTCAGCCCTCGCTGTCTGTGCTCTTACAGCTGAAATTCTTGTCAGGCACTGCTTTTTCCAAATACAGAGCCCAGAGCAGCGCAGATCTGACAGGTGACCCTTACTAGACCTCACCAGAGGAGCTCAGCACCAGCCAGTCAGCACCGCTGAAGAGAGAGGGACCAACTTGAACTGTTTCCTTTAGCCCAAGCAGTAATAGCTGTTACAGGTAGAATTCAACTTTTTTACTGGTATTCCAGTTATGTTGGTGGACTCTACTAGCATCCAGTTGCTGATTAAGCAGAGCACTTTAGTGATGTAGAAAACCCTTTGCAGTGTTTTTAACAAGTTTCCCCTTCCTTTGTATCGCAGGGACACTGCTTAGAGGGCCTACAACAACTCCACTGAGTTTTGGGTCCTTTGGTGTTGTCAGGCTACTGCTGCTCTTTTTCTTTTCCGCACTGAAATGCCTTATAAATACCTGGGCACATGACACCTTTTATAAATCTATAAACAGACTTGCTCCTAGACTTAATTTTTCCTTGATGTTTGAAAAAATGTCTTTTAGGGAGACAGAGTATTTTTGACTTTCTGGTTTACTGGTTTGAAGAGCTGTTGAATTTCAAACTACCGTTTTTTGCCATTAAAGTGTAAAAATTCACTGGGATGTTAACTCTGGCAGCAACTTCCTTGTTGTCTGGCCTTACCGTGCACTGTGCAGCCCCTAGTGCCCCTTCTGTCACGGGCTTACCTGCTGTCATCAGGTTGTGGTAGGCAGTGCCAGAGGCCAAGGAGTGGAGTAACAGGAACAGAGGAGTCGTAACTCACCTGCTGTGAATGGCTCCGAGTTGAGAGGACAGCCCTGACCTTTAGAACTGGCTCCTTCCCACAGGCACAAGGATCTTGCACAAAACCTAAGAGCTCCTGCCAACTCTGCAGAGCCTATTGTAGGTGACGTGGGCTTTTCTTAGGAGCACATAGTTTGTGTGCACTTCTATTGAGGCATTTTCCTGCTAGTTTGCCTTCCAGTCCTCCGTGATTGCGGGGATGCATTTTTCAGAGCCAGAATGAGGTGGGTTGTGCTCACTCATCTTTTCCTTTTTTCCCTCAGGCGTTACTTAAACAAAACCTCCGATGAGGAGCTGAGCACAGAGAAGCCTTTGCCCGAGGGAGCGACGGCCGACGCCGTCACCCTGCGCCGCAGGACCCTTGCTGCTGCCGCCGAACGGAGACTTCAGATGCAGCAAAACTCTTAGCGCTCGCTGCCCCTCCTTCCTCCTCCTCGTGAGCAACGTTGAATAAATAAATTAAATACAAAAAACCCTGCGCTTTCTATACCAGCAGGAAAGTGTGTCTTCAGAGTTCAGCTGGCTGTGCTGCCGAGTGAGCTGGCTGCCTCTCTGCTGTATAAAGCATGTGGTCTAATAATGTTTGGACAGCTGACAAATTAACCTTTTTTGTAATATTTTCTATGTGACGTTGATCCTCTCCACAACAAAAGGCAATTTCTAAACCACGGGCATGATTTCTGCAGCTGGCATGAGCTATGGGGCTGACTGCACAGCAGAGGCTGGGGGAAGTGTGTTCTGAGGTAGCTGTAGGTGCAGGTCACGGAGTGCACGGGCATGTTCTGCTTGAGATTGGGGCAGTTACTCCGAGGGAAGGAAGCTTAGAAGCTTGCAGCAAGCCCTGTGTTAGACGAGCAGGCTCCTCAGTCCCTGTTCCTTCAGCAGCCAAAGGTGTTACGTAGGGCAGCTTGAAGGGCTGGGGGAGCGTCGCTGGGAGGTTCTTACACTGGATGAAGTTGTCTGGCTACACAGCACAGGAAAAGCTGAATTCATGAATTGTGCAGCAAAGCGCTGATTCACGCTGATTCCAGCATGAAATAGTTCACTGTTGCTGGGCTCTTCTGCACTGGCAGAGGTCTGGCTCTGTTCATTCCCAAGGCTGCACTTTTCCTTTGCCTTTTTGTCCAGAAACAAGCGAGGGACAGAGGGGGATCGAGTGAAGAAGAGGGACCTAAGGCGAGGTTACAGCGTTACCATGAGCCGAGGGAGTTGAAAGTAAAACCTGCCTGTCCTGGACTCCAGCGCAACACGGATGGGATGGTGCGGAGACCGCTCCAATATGTTGCTTTTCATTTCATTTTTAACCCCACAACCTCACCATGAGTTTATTCAGAAAGACTGGAGGAACGGGGGCAGCTGGACCTTTGCTGACTGTAGCCCAACCTGCTAACCTGGATTTTCTTAAGAACTTTTGAGATCCCCTTGGTGCTGCCGCCGCTAGCTTACATAGTTGAATTTTACATGGCAGTGACTTAATTTTTAAACTTCTGAAGAGTGAGTTCTAGTTTCACCATCCTTTAGAAGAAGCCCAATATTATCTAGAATTGTTGGTAACTTTTCACTGTTGGTTTTTAGGTGAAGGTGAATTTAATGAGAGGAATTGCATTGATGTTTAGGTGAAAATAATTTATTTCAATAAAACTCTTTGGGAAGCCTTACCTTGCAATGCTATTAGTAAACCTCAAAAAATTTTTTTGAGATCTTTGATTTTGCCTAGAGCACAGCTGTATTGTTTTTATTGTTAAAAAAACCCAACCAAACAAAAATAAAACCTTGATCAGTGTTGGAAATTGTTTGTAAATTTCTGTAATGTGATTTCTCATGTTCCTGGTGCATGTTTGGTCTGTAAAAGGGGTACCTGCACTTTGGTCCCTGTTGGTTCCCCCTTTCCATCCGATGAAAGGGAGCACAAACACCTGACACTGGGTTTGGGAACATTCTCCCAAGCCTCGGGTTGCAGGGTAGTAATTGCTACTGGAATTTGGCTGTGCTGTGAACAGGGAAATTGAAAGAGAAACAGTGTCTCAAGGGACTGAAAATCAGGTGGGTTTTGAGCTGTCTGGCAGTGTGTGGATGGATGAGAGCTATTGTTTCTGTGAGCAATGCAGAGTTTGGGTTGTGATCCAGGCAGCAGAGTCGATGTTCCTCTGGGAGTGCAGAAAACAGCACAGAAATCCTCGAGGGCTCCAGGTCTCCATCAGTTCCTCCTTGCTACATTTCTGGATGCACTTTGTACATGATGAGGCAGAACGATCCCAGCTCCCTCTCGCCAGAGGGGCTGCCTGCAGCCGGGATAGGTTTTGAGCTGGCGGTGGGCAATGTCCACCAGCTTGACCTGTTCTCTCCCAGCCCACCCACCTTCAGGGCGGGAGTGCTGTGCCCTGGCGCAGTTTCCTGCCCCCTCCTCAGACTCAGAAGCTGAGGCGTCCCCGGTTCCCCAGGGCTTGGCTGGCAGCAGCCGCGGTGCACAAGCCGCCTCCTCCTCCTCCTGGTGCTCTGGGAGCTGTGACATCCTGCCCCCCTCAATTGCACCGCTGCAAAAATGGTGCCTGGGAAGACACCGGCAAAGCAGCTCCTCCCCAGCCCTCCCTGCCTGCTGCAGGACCCTGCTGTGGACTCCAGGCCTCCCACCAGCAGCAGATCCGTGGGGAAGGAGAGGGTGTCGTGAGCCTATCCCTGCCAGAGGTCCTAGGGTTCCTCGGGCTGCAGCAGAGAGAAGGAGCTTCCCGGCGTCCATGGGAAGAGGAAGGTTCCTGGAGCTCCAGCAGGGAGGGTGGGGATGTTTCAGAGACTGGGGCTGTTCTTCCCGGACTTCTGTTGCGCTCCCGACTTTTCCCGGCAGCTCCCTGAGGAGTGGGCCCTGGCCAGCCACTGGATGGCACCTTTGCCTGCGGCACCGCTGCACAGTGACCTACTTGAGCCATGAAAGGCTGGTTTGTGCAGGGGAGCACAGGACCAGTGGTGGCCTCTTGGCTGGCTCTGCCTCCCTGGAAAGGGAGGTCATCTGAGGAGAGGCCTGATCGACTTTCCCAGTGCCAGCTTCTGGTCGCTGTAAACAGCAGGAACCTTGGAAAAGCCGTGTTGGTCAGGAACTGCTGCTGCATGCCGGAGTCTCTGCCACCCACCCTTCCCTCCTCGGGGCTGGCCAGGGGACACACCAGGGGTAGCACAGGGGGGTCCTGGGTGCCTGGGTCACCTTCTCTATGGCTCCATCGCCGGGCGGTGCCGCGGGGTTTGGAAGCGTTCCCGTGGTGCGGGAGGGGATGTCAGGTGTGGGGCCGAGACCCAGCCCTGTGCCAGGCAGTGCTGGCGCCGTGCCCGGGGCTGGTGGCTGTGCAGGTGTCCCACCTGTGGTCACGGTGCCCAGAGCTGGCATGCACAGGAGCTGGGGACCTGGGACAAATGAGAATGCAGGAAAAACCCAAACCGTGGGAAAAAATCCCAACTCCCCAAAAATCCAAACAAACCCTGAATTGCTTGAGCAGCAGGAAGAAAACCTCAACTTTCCTGAAGAACCTTCCTCTATATCTTAGGGGAAAAAACCTGAATATTGTGGGATTTGTGATGTTGCCATAAACGAAGGACTCACCCTGGTGATTAGCTTTTCATTCCCCAAAGAAATAAAAATATTTTCTTGCCTGGGGAGGTCTTTTGGGGGGCCTTTTGCTCACAGTGACGTTCTGAAGCACCAGAGGGCTTCCACACACTGCTTTTCCAGAATTTACACCCAATCAATAGTTACACCAATCTGTAGTTCCCTTCTCCATCTGCTACCAACAGCAAATCCCCTCAGAATGCGATTTTTGGTATTTTTTCTTCCTCCCTTTGGAAGGAGGCAGGCAGGCACGGGGGGGAAAGAAGGAGACAGAGGCGCGGGAGGGGAGAGCCGGGGTACAGACAAACATTCTCTTTATTGAGCTACACATGAATTTTTCCATTAGTCAGAGAAAGAGATTGGCAGTGTGTAATATATCACAGAAACCTCACTGATTGGTAATAGAAAGGCTTAGAAAGACCTGGCGCTTTTTATATATATATATATATAGTATCTTTAAGTTTCCTCTTTATTTATTTATTTTCTTTTGAACAGGTGTGACTGCTCTTCTTCAGCAAAGGTAACTCGTAAAAGTGAAACCGTGAAGACGTCTGGTTACTAATCAAAGTAGAAATGACGAGGGATTGGTCATGAAAACGGTGGCTTCAATGTAAACACTACATTCGATTTTTGTCGTTGGTTTTTTAAAATTATTTTTAAAATTATTTTTTGGTGGTTTTGTGTGTGTTTTTTAAAATTTTAAAATTTTTTAAATTCTTGCTTTTTTTTAAGTTTGTTTTTAAATTTTTTTTTGCTTTTTTTTTTTCCTTTTTTCTTATTTTGCAGCACAAACATCCCCACATGAGAGAAAAAACACCATTCACTAAAAGGGAGAGAGGACTGGGGCAGGAGAGGGGGAGAGAAAAGCAGCACAAAAAAGCATTCACTGGAGAGAGTTAAAAATAATAAAAACAAAACAAAACCAAAAAAATACTCTAAACAAAAAATAAAATAAAATAAAATAAAATAAAACAAAATATATATCTGTATAGCCCTCCCTGATGTCCCTGGTCGGCCCTGAAGGGGGGATGAAGGGGAACTCTGGTTGTGGGGGCCGAGCTGTGCTTTTGGATACGGACCTGGAGAGTGAGCAGTGACCGGGAGCAGGGAGTTGTTAAACCAAGAGGGAGGGAAAAAACCGGGAAAAACCCACCGGTTCCGGCTGGTGAGGGCTTTGGCCTGAATTGGTGTGGGAATTCAAAAAATCTGACCTAAACCTCCCGGAAACCCTAGGAAGGGAGCAGGAGGAGGATGCCCCCACTGCAGCCTTCCCCCCAGACAGCCAGGTTGGGAAACGGGAGGAGATCTGCTTGCTGCTGCTGTTACCCTTTTTAGCTGTGACATGTGGCCGGGGGCAGTTTTCAATTTTTTCCCTCCTTCTTAAAAAAAACCCAAAACTAAAACCCAAAATACCTTTTTCTTTCTGAAGGTGGCAGTGGAGGTGGGGGCCCGGCCTTGCCCATGCTGGAAAAAAAAAACAACAACCCATAATAATAATAATGATAATTTTAAAAAGCCAACCCACAATAACTAAAAAATAGCAGCCCATGGTCAAATAACTGCTGGGAGGAGAAGCCCCTGTCCAGGGTGACCCCGGGCACTGCCCTTTTCCCCCTCTCCCTGCCTGGTACCGGGGGGAGCTGTTGGGATGTTGGGGCCGGGCAGAGCCCCCCTGGCCCTCGGGGTGTCCCCAAGCTGGGACACCGGGGGCCGGAGTGAGGAGCCTGATGGTGGAAGGGGGTTCAAAAAAACAAACTAAAAAGGTGGGCGTGGATTTTTTTTTTTAATATATATATACGTATATATATAATTTTTCCTTATGCCTTTTTATTTACCAACTCGCATGATTATGATGACAATTTTTTTTCTCTCCTTCAATCTGTTTTTTTCGTTTCTTTTTTTTTTTTTTTCCCCGCGCGTGTGTGTGTGTCTGTGTGT
>VZRO01001171.1:134787-275493 GCA_013397915.1 Daphoenositta chrysoptera | reverse complement strand
TTTGTTATTTTTATGTTTCTTTTCTCTCCTGGCGCCGGGATCGCCACCCAAGCAGTCGCTGTGCGCCGGGGGTTCAGTACAAGCCGCAGCCCCGCAGGTTGTTGGCAATGATGATGTCGGTGACGGCGTCAAAAACCACCTGGATGTTGTTCGTGTCTGTGGCACACGTCATGTGGCAGTAAATCTCCTTGTTGGGGGAGCGGTTTTTGCTCTCGAATTGTGCTTGGATGTAGGCGGCCGCGTCCTCGTAGGTGTTGGGACCTGCGGGCACAGGCGGGGGCAGAGGCGGGTGTCAGGGCTGAGGGCCACCCCCCACACCCGGCCCCACGCTGCTCGCGGAGCGCTTTAATTATAACAGAAACAGGCAAATCTATTGATTTTAACCACCCCCTTCACCCCTCAGCAGGGTCCATTTACCCCTTTCCCCTCCCACCTCCCTCCTTTCCACCCCCACTACCCTTTTGCTCCCCCTCTGCCCCATTTTCCCCCAAACACATCACACCTGGGCCCTGGTGAGGGCTCCTCCTTCCCCAGGTGTTGCTGCTCTGCCCGCTCCGCCCTCTCCCTTTTCCCCCGCAGGAAGGGCCGGGCTGTGCCCGAGGGGTGTCCCCGCGGCGCGCCGCGACCGCGCTCATCGCCGCGGGGGGAGGGGGGGAAGGCCGGGGGGCCTGGTGACCCCCTGGCCAGGCAGGCAGGGGGAGGGATGGCCAGGAGAATTGGTGGCCGCCCCAGTATCGCCCATGGCCTCTGGCTGTACCCCCTTGGTGGGACTGAGCCCCTCTGTGCCCCAGCTGGGGTGGGTGGGCGTCTCACCCCGGGCACTGGAGTGGGCGAGGGGTGGTGGCCCAGGAGCCGTGTGGGGACGCACGTGGTGCCTGCTGGCTCAGTGACGGGGAGGTTTGCTTTGGGAAGGTGGGCTGGAGAGGCGCCAGATGCTTGAGCCAAAAAATGTGCATTATTGCATTAAGCTGCTTAGGGCAGCGAGAGAGGCTGTGCTGGCCCCTCGTGGGAAGCCACAAAGCTGAGTTACGCCCCTGAAATCGCCTTTGCAAGAGCTGCTATTATCTGGAGATTTATTTTCCTTTTCCAGCTCGCTGGTTCCCCCTCTTCCTGATGTAGTGGGTGGCCGAAGGAGAGGGAAGATGGGCTGGTGCCACTGGGCCGTGCCTCTCCATGGGGTAGCCTGGCTGTGCCATACAGCTCCATGTGGGATAGTCTGGTTTGTTCTGCCAGGTGGCTGTGAGAAAAGTGCTGGTGCCTTCATGATGGAGAAGCCTAAACACATCTGGTGGACATGCTGGTGCACTGATGCTGTAGGGAAATGGGTGCCATCTTGCTGGGGGACTCCCTTGTCCCCAGGGTTTGGCATCCAGGATGGGTGGAATAGTTCAGAGACATCTCAGTTATCTGTAGGGCATGCTGGAGTCTGAATTTAAACTGACTTTTTTCTTTCCCTTAGAGAATTCCAAAGTATCTGTCCTTGCCCCTCTTCTTGCTTATTTATTCTTTTCCCCAGGCCACGTTGGTTTTGCTACAAAATGGATGATTCTCTTGTGGTTCCACAGATTCCTGCTGTAAAGGGGGTCTTTCCCCCCCCCAGCCATACCCAGTGTGAAGGCACTCCTGGGAGGATGCAGCCTGGAGGACCACGTATCTTGGTTCCTCTTGCAGGAGCTTCTCAGGAAACCACCAGCGCACAGGATGGCTCCAGTGGTGGCCACTGAGCTCCTGCCAAGGCTTCTTCTTTCCACAGCTCCCTGTGCCCAGGCTCATTCCAGCTCATCTCCATTTGTCTGGACCCCCTCTCTGTCCCACCAGCTGCTTGTGCACCTTTGCCACAAGAACTGCCCCACCCAGGACACAGCCCCAGCCCATGAGTGGGGTGCTGGAGCTGCATCACAGCTCGTGAAGGTGGACAGTGCTTTTGCCCCCCTCTAAAGGCACTGTCTCCCCTCTGTCCCCCTGGCCCCGGTGGCACAGGGGGTGCATCACAGCGGCTGTGCTGGCCCCAGCACCTACCTGTGTACTCAGGGAAGCAGATGGTCAGAGGTGACTTCTTGATCTTCTCAGCAAATAGGTCTTTCTTGTTGAGGAAGAGAATGATGGAGGTATCGATGAAGAATTTGTTGTTACAGATGGAGTCGAAGAGCATGAGAGATTCGTGCATGCGGTTCTGCAAAGGGGAGCACAGAGGGAGGAGAGGGGAGAGAGGAAGGCAAAGACAGAGTTAGAGGAGAAGAGAACATTTCTGTGAATTGAAACAGTTAGAAAGCAAAAAAAAAAAAATCTCTATAATAAGACAGTGATAAATGTGAGATGGTTACAAAGGTGGAGGAAATGGAGTATTGCCCTCCTCTTGGGCTGGAGGCCAGGACAGGTGTGGGGCTGTAGCTGATTCTTCCCCACTTCCCTGTGGGGCCACTCTGGCAGGGCAGACACTTGCAACCTCCAGGAAGAGCAGGAAAAGAGTCATTTGCTCCTCCCCTGCCTTACCAAAGGAGTAGGGAAGGGGCCCTGTCTCTCTTCAGGGACTGGGTGCCCCTGAAGCATCCTTTGGAGAGCCCAAATAAAGGGTGGAACAGACAGCATCAGCCAGCAGCTCGGACACACTGGGCATGGGGACTGGGATGGAGGGGGCTTTGGCCATCCTAGGGTGGTCCTATGGACCTGTCTGGAAGGGTACTTGGCACTGAGTGGTCTCACTGTAGTGAGACCAGTGCCAAGGAATTGCCCAGATGTTGGGGCAGGTAAAATCTCCCTGGAAAAATCTTCAGCTTTGAAAATACCAGTGGTGGCTGGGTTGCTCCTAAGGAATCCCATGGAGGTAACCAGTACAGGTGCCTCTGCCAGCCCACTTCCCAGCTCTCCTGAGTGTTCTGGGCTTGCAGACTGCTCCAGGGAGACTTTAAGTTTGAAAAACTTTGGTAGGAGCATGAGAGTAAATTTCTAAAAGCTGTAGTTTTGTTGGGGTTTTTTTCCCTTTTTTTTTTTCCCATTTACATGTGGACAAAACAAATAAAAAGCCATTTCCCCCCTATGCTACTGAAGTTTAGGAAGTGGAGAGCAGACAGCAGAACAGGAGGAGGTGGGGTGAGGTTGTCCTGTGCCCCACTGGCTGCCACAGGGCCCCACAGAGCAGAGTGTTCCCATGCCAGGTGCATGCACTCACTGATAGTGTGAAGGTGCCACTGGACAGGACAGATCTGGCTCTCAAGGAGCTCCCAAACATTTTTCTCCATCATTAACTTGCTCTTAGAATCACCAGAAAGCCATTCCCTGCTAGTCCACTGACAGCTTTGGGGGGTGTTTCAGGAAGTCCCTCAGTCCCTTTCATTGTTTGTACTCACCTTGTTCCTACTTGAACTTGCAAAGCTTCTGGTGCAAACCCAGGGCTTGGTGAAGTCTGAAGTTGCTGCCCCTCCCTGTAACCCTCCCTGAGGGCTGAGCTCCCCAATTCTGGCTTGACTGCCTGAAGCTGACATGGGGGCGCAGCTGTGAATAAAGGCCTTGTGGAAATCTCATGGAAAGCTGTGCTCTGGGGGCTCAGCAGCCAGCGGGGAACCCTCCTGCAGCAAACGTTCCCCCACAGCCCCTTTTTTTGGAGGCGCAGCAAAAGGGGCTCTGGACTCACTGAAGATTCACAAGAACACATGTGTTTGCTAATGAAATGATGACCCAATTACACATTTTGGAGTTTTCCATGAATGTTTTATTAGTGAGTCATTTTATTAGCTCCACTTCAACGGTAGCTTTTGCATGCAAAATTTAGCAGCTGTCTGATTTCATCTTGAAAGGCTTTGCGATTGCACTGTCGGTTCCTTGACAAAGAGTAGCTGGGGAAGCCAAGCAGGCGCTTTCCAAAGCCTCGAGACTTCAATTTGATCCTTATCTTGAAATAAAGAAGGCCTTATTCATAGGGAAACCAGAAACTGCCACAAAAGGATGCAGTTCTTCTTGACTTGTAGTTGTTGCAAAATTGCTGGGTTGTGAGATTTTCATGGAGAGTATCTGGATGGGCTTTTCCTTGTTCATCTCTGGTGTTGTCCTAGATATGTATTATATTTAAACAAAGAAGTGATGCTGATGGTGGAAGAGCAGCTGAAATAAAGCTTCTGCCCAGGGAAACAAGAATCCCCATTCAGGCAAAATAACCCCGATGACTTCTGGGTCCTGGACACCTGTGCAGAAGATCTGGGCACAGGATGGTATCCTGGAGGAAGTTTTAAAAATCCCCAATAGCAATACACAAAGCAAAATCCTTTCTCTCTCAGCCATTTGCTGTTCTCAAGGCTGGCCTCTAGTTCTGTTGGATTCATAGGATGGGCCATGTGGGAATTTGTGTTTCAGGATGAGTCCAGCTGAAGTCACATCACTGGAAGATGGTGAAGTCAATAGGAGCAATAGTTCATTTTCATTTGCTGAGATTTATAGAAAATTTTCTCTTGGTTTCTTCAAGTCCCTTACTTCTATTTTATGCCCCAAATAATGGAAGATCTTTAGTTTAAACATAAAAGAACAGACTGACTCAAGCATTATTTTAAAGGGAGGGAGGAATGCTTCATGTTTTGTGCTGCTGCAAGGAAGAGAACACACCATTTACTGAATTGAACCAGCAATGGGTCTTCTGACTCTGTGCTCACACAAAGAGACAGTGGAAAAGCAAAGCTTGTGATTTGTAAAGGATTTGTAACCAAAATGATGGAGGAAGCAATGGGGCAGCAAGGATGCTCTGCCCTGCTGCTGCCTCTGGTGAGCAAAGGAAAAAAATTCCTGCCAAATACTTACATAAAATGAAGTATCTTTTGGTTATATCCTTTTCAAATTCCTTATTTCCAGGTGGATGAGGCTATGGCAGACAGCTGGTGCTGTGTCTTGTGCAAGAGTTCGTGGAGCAGCCATAGGGTTAAACAGCAAGTTTGAGAAGCTGGACGCGCTCAAGGGAGACACAATAAAACCACTCTCACACTAGAAAAGAGCTGGCACTTTATTAACATTTTGTAACTAATAAATACATTACCAACAGCCAATAAATTATTACAATAACTAATGCTCTATTAAACCAATGGACAGTCACTCTTCGTACAAAATTACAGTTAATACAGTTTGGGCCATCAAACATGCAGGAAAAATGATTCAGCGGGAAACCAGCAAAAGGAAAATGGTGGCGGCCTCCGGCGATCCTTTGGGAAATGTGGTGGGGAGCCCAGAGGCAGGGTGATGGTCACTCTTCCCTTGTTGAGCTGAAGTGGGAAAAAGGAGGTGGGGGAATAGGGCTGAGGAGCACAAGTTAGGGACTGGGCTATTTAACAGGGCAATGGCTGGTGCTTAAACAACCCTATTTGCTTGCCCAGCACCACCAGGTTAGTCCAGCACTGGAAAAGCTGGTGAGACTCAGGCACTGCTGAAAATGGTGTTTTACCTGCCATGATCTCTTCTCCCCACCTGGAGCAGGGGCTTTAGCTCTGGAGCTGCTTGCCTGCACTACAGTCAGGACTGGGTCTTGACATTAATTTCCAAGACACTGGGGAGAAGAGGGCCTGGGACAGTGAGCATCCAGCTGGCTCCCAGCCCCTCTACCTCTTCTCCTGGTCTCTCCTCTCTGTGCCTACTGCACCCAGTGTCCATGAACAGAGCCCTCTTGGGGAGATGGGCCTGTTTCTTCAACCCAGCCCCCTTTCCCTCTGCCTGCAGGGTGCCAGCCGGAGGCTTTGGTCCTCCTCTCACTAAGGCATTGGTGTTTAAGGGTTGCACTTGCTTGTGTTTGCACACAAATAAAGATCTCAGGCTGCTGGTTGGGGCATGAGTGGTCCTGTGCAAAGTCCCTTCCCACAGGCACATTCTCAGTATAACTATATAGGTCATGTACCTATATCTGTCAGCATCAATTACTTCATGTCAGTGCTGGAGCTCAGAAATGACACAGTACCCTCGAGTCTCGGGGAGCCTCGGGGTGTGTTTGCCTGCTCTTTCCTGCAGTGAGGTAGAGGCAAGACCATGGTCTGCAGTTTTGTGTCACTTGGACCACGAGTCTGCTTTCTCATGTCTGCAGTGGGGATGCAAGTGAGTGATGAGTCTGGGTGCTCAGGTGATGCTCAGTAGCACCATCTCTACTGACCTTGATGTGTCAGATCACTAAATGAGTGTTTTAGTCTCCTTGGAAATGGTTGTGGAGTTTTTGGTGCTATGCCTGAAGACAAACCTGGCCCATGGAAACACCCAAGCACACTAGTGCTAAGCTTCTCTGACTTGACAGATGGTCAGCCTTCTTCCCAGGAACTCAGCAACTCTCCCTGGCTCCAGGAGACTTTGTGACCACAAAAAGCTTGGGACATGTCACACGAACGAACAGTGCAGGGTTGGTCCCTTTCCCAGCACTGACTGCAAAATCCCCCTGGGGCGATGTCTGCCTTGCTGAGCTGCACAGTGAGGCTGGGCACAGGGGGACCTTCTGGCAAAAGGACATCTTCTATGTCACATCCTGACCTCTTGGAGATTGCACTCCTGGACTGAGAACAAGGTCTGTTCCCTTGCAGGCAAGCACTGGGCTCATGCCATGATAGATTAAAACCATCAGATACATTTTAATATACATTAAAGGCTGCCCTCATTAATACTTTCAGTGTCCTGTAAAACAAAATCACATCAATAGAGGAGACATATCAGTCTCCTCCTGAGGATGCTCTCCTCTCCATGGAGGGACAGGCTGGCTGGCCATCCAGGAAAGCTGGCTGAAGGCAAGGAGCTAATTCCGGTACAAAACTCCTGAGAGAGATGTAGTTGGAAGTGTTTCTGGGCAGGCAGTGGGAATGTGACCATCCAGGCCCGGCAGGAGGGCGGGGGCAGCAGGGAGCTCTGCGCTCGCAGACGGCAGGGCCAGATGGCCATGCTGAGCATTCCCGCTGTCCTGCCGCTCCGCTGGGCTCCTCCAGCCCCCTGTGACAACCGGAGTGTGTGCGAGTTCTGTATGTAAGATTAAAAACTGTCCGTGGCAGTCTGGGGCTGTATTTCAGTGTGTACTTTCCCAATGCGTGGTTATTGCTCGTTCTCCCAACCAGCCCAGCTCCTGCATCCTCATAAGGAGCTCTGCAGCTCAGCCCTGCAGCTCTGCAAGACTTTCCTTGTATGGGTTTCTCTATTTCATTTAAATTATTGTTTAAATAAAGAAGTTATTTGCATTTTTATGATCTCATGGCTCCCCACCCGACCCTCTCATTCACTATGGAGCAAGCCAAGGGGGAGCTTCCTTCTTTCATTTTGCTACTGTCTGAAGCTCATCATGAGTTGCTAATGCTACTTTCAATGCTGACATCCCTCGGATGCTTCTGCTGCTGGAACAGTGACCTGAGTCACTAAAAACCTTCTGCATCCCAAAAAGAGCTTTTTTTTTTTTTGCAAATTCCCACATTAGCTTTGAAGGGCAGCAGGGTTTATACATAGCTGTTTCAATTTTGTGCTTTTAAAACCTATCCTCCATGCCCTGGCACGATTTCTGATGCAGCCGTACCAGTTGCAACATTCCTGCTGTGTGGTGACTGCAAATGAAACACAGCTCTGGGTCTCCAAGGGTCTGGATTCAGAGCATGGCAATTGCAAAGCACAAGGGGCTGTTAAGAAAAGGCTTTTGAAAGCAGGCGATGTATTTCAAGGTACTTTTTAGGTAACTGCTGCAAGAATTGCTGGTGTTTAGAAAAAGCACGGGGCAAAAGATTGCCTGCGGAAGGCACATCTGTCAGGAAAGGCTTTGGAGGATGCAGAAGCCAGCAGTGAGTAATGATTTGGCAGGCGTTCTGGAGACAAAATCTATACACAGCCATCAAGCGGGAGAAATAGTAGTGTTTAACACTGGAAGTATTTCATCTTCCAAAGGCTGTTTCCAGCATTTGTCAGTGAATCCTCATGACACTCGTGTGAGGGAGGGCATGTCAGCAGCAGCAGCTGAGATGAAGCTTTAGACACATAATATGCCAAAGAAAATGAAAGAAGAGGCTCTGTGTGGTAACATTTCCTCTGCTTTTTCTCTCTTTTCTCCCCATGGGGCACCAGCTGTTGGTTATCACCAATGTGCTGGGAACCTGCTGGAGCTGCAAAGGGGGTTTGGACCTCCCAGCTGGCAAAGCTGGGAATGGGTGACCTGAATCCAGCCTGGAGAGTGGTAAGAATGCATTGAGCCAGCACTGGCCACTTGACTGCATTTGGCAGAGTTTGGAGTTGAGTTAATTTGAATTGTCTTTACCAAAATATTCCTCAGTGCTTTACGCTGGAGCTCACAAAGCCTTGGCATGGTGCTACCTTCCCTGGGAACAGCTTCTGTTACTTATTTGCTTGGATAAAACGTCATTCACAGCCAAGGGTGGGAACAGAAGATCTCCAAACCTCCAGTGCTTTCTGATTAAACTCTATTTACAGAGCTTTGTAAAAGACCTGCATCCCTGCCAGCATCATCCTTCATCACTCTGGGTCCAGTGGTTACAGAGTTTACGTACCAAACGTAACCAACATGTGATTTTTCTGCCCTGAGCTTGACACAACACCCACGTGGATGCTGGGTGTTACTGCTGGGGCTCAGACAAGATGTGTGCGTGGGCTGTGGCACGAGGAGCAGAGAAGAGCTCCTGGTTTTGCTGGCCAGCTCTGGAGCTCTGGCCACCTCTGGAAGCTGATGTCATGGGAGGCATTTTAAGGCTGAGATGGTGGAGAGAAAGGTGGGTACTGGCTTGTGCCAGAGCAGGGGAGGCAGGGCGTTGTGTTATTGCTGTTAGTGTCCAGCAGAGCAGCAGCAGGTCCTTGCTGTTCAATAGTAAATGCATCATTTAATGCTGCTTAGGGGTTACTGACAGTTACCAGCCATGCTGGGCTGTGAGCTGGTCGGATGGGTGACAGACACCTCGTTTTCCTCTGCAGGCCTTCCCTGCTTGCCCCAGGGTGCTCCTGCTCACATCCCTGGCTGGGGATTTGTCCCACAAACACTGTCCTGGCAGAGCACAGTCTCTGATGGGGACTCTTCTCTGGCTCCCAGGAGCCCTTCTCTTCCCATCCTCTCTGCTGTCTCAATCTGCCTCATCTCCCTTTTGCAACTTCTCTCCCAAACCATAACCTAAACCTCTCCCACTGCTCTCTCCCTCCTGTGCCACCATATGTGTTCCTGTCACTGCCTCCTGCACACTGATGCTCACCTGGCACCTCCCCTTGGGCTGTGCTGCTCTGGGCTGCTCTCACACCATCTCTCCTAAATGGGCACAGTGAGAGAAGAGATACTGTCCCTTTCCAATACAGCCCTGGAGAGACCTCCTGAGACCTGAAAGCCACTCCTAGATCAGGCTCCCAAGAGAGGATAGTTGACTTTGTGGCCAGCCTGGAAAGATTTGTGTTTTCCAAGATAATGGACTTCTAAGAGAGGCAGAGAAGACGCAGGGATCACCACTGCCTACCTGCCCCCAGGTGAGGTGGGCCCTGAGTGGGACCTCAGAGGTGCTTGCCTCACCCAGACAACAAACAAGCTTTTGGGGTGGACTTCTAAGAGTCCCTCCATGTCCACGGAGGTGACACCCCACTTCTCACATTCCCTTCTGCCTTTGTCCCAGCAGCATCCAGAACTCTTGGTGATGGCAAGCAGGTGGCCACATGTACCTCAGCCCACCTGCATTTGTCCTTGTCTCTGAGCCCCAAGTTTTGCTGTGCTGGGTGCTACCCTTGCCCTTCCCATTCCTCTCCCCTGCCCTTCCTTCCTCCTTTCCTTGCACTTTTCCTTCCTACTCCATCACTTGACTCAAATCAGCTCCCTGAGCTCTCCTTTGCCAGTGTTAACCATCCATCTTGCTATAGATACTGGTAAAGAGATGCCCTGACTGGAGACACCAAGCTGTCTCTCTGGGATGCCCAGGCAGGAGGTGACACAGGAAAGCCACTGGCTTCTGCTCAGCCAAGGAGGCTCAGAGCACAAGGCTGGGCTTCTCGAGGGGTTTGGATGCCCAAGGGGCAATGAAGGGCTATGAGGCTCTCGCACACTTTGCTGCCACCCACGCATGGGGATGTTTCCCAAAGCACCTCTCCCCATCTCAGGCACTTGAAGGTCAGATTCTGCCTACAAGAAGCCAGAGATAAGTATTTTTCATTCACCCCAGAATTTCAGGGCTGAAGTTTGAAAGCGATGCTGCGTTGTTTGCAAGAGCATCACCTCTGCTGAAATCACTAAGGCTAGGAGGTGCTGTGGGAAAGGTCCCCAGGCTGGGTTCCTTGTCAGGATGCCACCGAGTGTGAGGTCCCCATCAGGACACCTCCCAGGGCATCTTCACTGCCTACGCTCCAGGGGTCCCAGCACAGCGGCTCCATGGCCTCCATGGAAGTGCCTCAGAAACGGGTTACAGCAACCACTAGATAAATTTTATCATTAATTCTGAAAAACTTGAGGTAAAACTGCTACCAGTAATGAATGCTTTTAGACAAGGCTTAGTAGGCTTTGTTACTGTGTCCCTGTCACTCAGACACCAGCAGAACTCGATATGGCTGTTTTACCTGTTCAAATAGCTGTCTGGAAAAAAGGAGAATGTACAAATCCAAGCTATGGTGGCTGCATTCAACACCAAACCCTCCAGCTTTGGGGTCAGAACTGGAGCTGTAAGGTACCTTCAAAATGATCAGGTTGTATCTAGCACTTCCCAAAGGAACAGTGTTAAAAAAAAAGGCAGATAACCATGAGAATGAACAATATCCCTTAATTTTCAAGGCAAAAAAAAGTTTTGGTTCTGAACTACACTGTTCCTGACCAGTAAGTTAAGGCTTTGATTTTTTTCCCTCTCTTTAAAACTGAAGTATTTTTGTCTTTTGGCAGTTGAGATGCACTTTGTAGGAAATGCGTTAGCTCCCTGCACAACACTGTGAATTGGAGCGGAGGAGTAGAACAGGGCAGAACAAGGGAATGAACCAAAAATGAACCAAAGTAAAATAAAATGGGTCTGGGGAAAGCAGAACTTGCTGCAGAGTTTTCTGGGACAGGAGGAGGGATTTATGTATTTCTTCCTCGTCATCTTCTGAGGAGGAAAAAACAAGGAAAGGGAGGACCTGTCCGCAGGACTGGAGGATACTCCGGGCAGGCGCCAGGAGCGGAGGGAGGAGGTGCTTTAGTAGAGTCCACATCCCCGCAGGTTGTTGGCAATGATGACATCCGTGACGGCGTCGAAGACGAACTGGATGTTGTTGGTGTCGGTGGCGCAGGTGATGTGAGTGTAGATCTCCTTGTTGGCTGACTTGTTCTTGCTCTCGTACTGGGTCTGGATGTATGCCACCGCTTCCGTGAAAGCATTGGGACCTGCAAGAGAGCCGAGGGGAAAGCAACAAGAGTGGGTTAAAGCAACCCCATGACCTGAAACCCGCAGGTTGTAGGGATGTGGAGAGCTCGTGCGCAGCCGCTGCAGTGCAGGTGCCCCCTCTCCATCTCAGGGAGGGGCACTGTTACCAGCCAGGATTGCTGCCAGGCAGGAGATGCTCCCTGACTGTCAGCTCAGCTGTATTTTTATTCTGAGTTGCTGTTTATAGTCTATAGAGATTAAATGGATGAGGGAGCTGAGTGTTAAACAGGCTATGATGGAAGAAATTCCATATCATGGTGACAAAAAAGAGAAGAAACCTGCCAGGAATGCAGTAAATGCTTGACCTAGGGAAAAGACTTAGCTTTTTTCCATTTTTAGATTTTTTTTTTGATTAAAGCTTCAGTTTTTGATAGAAAAGAAGTGTTAACAAGAATTGAGGGCAGTATTGGTAGCTGTGCCCTCCTTTTCCTAAATCATTAAGAGAAAGGGACATGAAAAGATCCAGCCTCTGTTACAGGGCAAAGTGGGCTTTTCTCAAAANGTGGGTTTTTTAAAAAAAAAAAAAAAAAAAAAAAAAAAAAAAAAAAAAAATCAAACCCAACAAAAAGGCTGATACAGAATGTCCTTTTTTTTTTAGGAATTAGGATTGCAGTACTCTTTGCTAGAGCCATGGCTAAAATGCCACTGTGAGGAGTTTCTTGTTTGATATTTGGAGATACCTGTGCCAAACCTCATTAACCCTCAAATTTTGTCTTAAAAAAGCTTAGAAGGAGTCATGCAAAGGAGTAGATCCTTTCTCCTCTGGCCAGCTCTGACACTGCTCACACACACGGCTCCACTTGGGCACCTGCTTAAGGCTGATGAAGGCCCTGGCTGGCCTGGAGTGCAGCTCCCAGCACTGCCAGGCACTGCCTGACCCCCAAAAGGCTCCACAACAGTAACGCTGCTACTGCTTTTGGGTCCCTTTCCGTCCATGATGCTTTACTGATGGGAAATGCTGTTACTTGCTAGAGAGAAGCTTACTGGGGCTGGAGATGTGCTGTGGTGGAAGGCAGCTGCTCTGGCAAATCCCACTTGCACACACATGCACTGCTAGTTGAAGACACAAGTTCATGAAGACCATGGGGCTTGAGAATATGCTTGAAGTAGGAGAAGCAAAGTTTTTTCTGGGAGCAGATTCTTGCATGAAGAGCTGTGTAAAGAATCTGTGAACAGTTCCACATGCTGAGGACAACCAGGAGGGTATTTTATGAACAGGAAGTTGGTTGTTCAAAGACATGAGGATTTAGATGCTTGATGCCGTCTAGGAGAGCAGGGAATCACTAATGCCAGCTTGGTTTAAAACAAGCCCTGGATTCTGCTGCTGCTGCTTTACTAAGTATTGTGGATTAGTTAAAAGCATGAGTGAATTAAGGGGATGGAAACAGTTAGTGCTTCAGCAAACAGCAGGCAAATTTGTGGATGCAGTCTTCTAATAATTCCCTGTCAACAGAACTAATGGACATCAGAAATTTCATTTCATTAAAAGCATTTTGTGGAACCTATTTGTGATGTTGAAAGTCTGCTTGTTCAGTTTATAGGCTTTTATCAAATAATTCTTTTTAACTCCAGGGCAACATTCTAATAATGTTGCTTTTTCATGAGGCCACGAGGGCTTCATCCTGTGAGCTGTGGCCAGCAAAGCAGGGGCAAGCAGGCTGAAGTGTGTGCTTGGGTCTAAAGCCTGGGCTGAATGTTAGCACAGCTAACTTGTAAAAGCATTGCAGAACACCTGGGGATGAGATACTCCTTATCTCAGATCCCTGTTGGATCATTTAAAGGACTTTCAGTGGTCAGACTTCCTGCCCTCTCTGATGGCACAAGAGAGACAGCAGAGATGTTGAGGGTCTCTGGCATTGTGAGAACTCCCAGCTTCCAGAAAAGCATCTTGAAGGAATTTAGAGCATCTTTAGGGTCCCCTGAGACTTGGGGAAGATTGGTTTGGTTCACTTGCGGCTGAAGTGCTCCAGACAGACACTTTGTTTTCCTCTGTTAATCAGCCAAGGGCTTAGCTACATGTGTACGAGGGTCTGCCTCCCCCACTGAACTCTTAGGCTGGGATAGCTTGGGAGGGAATATCTAAATTGACATTCCTTCTCGTTCCAATCTCTCTGACATCAGGGATTCTGTAAGAATGTTATTTCAGAGAGAGGTTTCTGGGAGACAACAGTGAAGATCCACAAAACCAGGTGCTCAAAATGTGATCGGGAAGGAGTGAGAGGTGAAGGTTTGCTTCACTGAGAAAAGGAAAGGGAAGAGGACATGACAGAAACCATCCAGTATACAGAAGCACTGCTATAAAGAAGATGGTGATGAGCTGCTCTACAAGCCATCCAAAAGCAGCAATCTAATTTACAACCAGGAAAATTTGGGGTAGGCATTATTGTGAGCTTTCACCTGTAAAGACTGAAATTTCCATGATTAGATCTTTTCAGACAAATGTGTCGGGAGTATGTTGGTTCTGTCTGGACCAAGCAGATGAGTAGATGGCTGAAATGTGTTGGTAGTGACAAACACCAAAATCTTCCCCAGAGAGGAAGTCTGCAGATGTTCTGAATTCAGCTGGAGTCATTCAGCTCCATGGCCACAGACCGTTCAGCCCAAAGCAGCAATGAGGGATCACTTTTGTCTATTCACAGTGAGAAATCAAGTGCTCAGAGATAAGAAGGTCTGGTTAATAATTTGTTGGCCTGCCCAGAAATGTGACACTCTTGGTGCTCCTGGTTCACAACTGTGTTTCCTGACAAAGAGATTGGCTTCTCTGTCTGTTGGCTTGATTCACCTGGATGTCTGCGGTGAGTTTAAATAATTCATGACGATAAAAGTTTATTTTGTGCCATCTCAGAATGGTAATGAGGGTTTGTGGAAGCTGGCGAGATGCAGAGGGAAGCAGCGGGGTGCAGCTGCAGCCTTTGCATGGGTGAAGTATTCCCATCATTAGCGGGTCAGATGCCAGGCAGGCAGCATGAGCGGGGGCTTCTTGCACACTGCCCATCCCAGAGCTCCTGCTCTCACCTCCTCGGATCACCAAGGCCTCCTTCTCCCCAGCCAAGCTCAGGGCATAGCTCACTGTGGCTCACCTCTGCCTGCACTATGGGTTAGGAGGTGTGGGTATACCAGAAAATGAAACACCTTGTTTTCTACCTGCATTTAACTGGAAGTGTTTCCATGTCCGGATGCTTGATGTCGGCAAACCTGAGAGCAAAACTGGGGAGTCCTCAGCTAATGTGATGAAAATTTATTGCTTGAGCTGAAGCAGCCAAGCTGTGAGACCTGCTGTCTGCACACTGGAGGACTGATCATGGAATCATAAAATGGTTTGGGTTGGAAGTGATCTTTAAAGATCACCTAATCTAACACTCCTGGAGTGATCAGGGACATCTTCAACCAGATCAGGTTGCTCAGAGCCCCATCCAGCCTGGACATGAATGTTTCCAGGATCATGATGATTCTACAGCCTCGCAGTGCCTGGAAGTGGGGAAAGTGGCTAGGAACTGCAGAATGATTCTTGTGGCCAAAAGGGAACATGGTCGGGTATGAAAGAACAAAGCTGTACTCCAGCTGAGGACAGCCTAACAAACCCTGTGTGTTGGTCTCTTGGACCAACAATGGTTACGCTCACTGCACCTTTCTGAGAGACCTACAAGAAGGTTCATGATCCTGTGTGACACAGGGAACCAGGGTACTCGGGTTTGGGGAGTGCACAGCGGCCCCACACTTGCAGGTGCTGCTTTGGCATCAAACCCACCAGTGAGGTGGAGATCAGACACCCTGCTCAGTGGTGGTGGCCAAAGGGCCAGCAAATAACTTGGGTCAAGTCATCCTCCTGCTTTAAGTGGATCATAGTGGGGGTGATCCTTTGGCACTTAATGAAATAAAACCTGTAGTGAAGCCAATGGGAGCTCTAGCTCTGCATCTTTAGCCTCATTGCCTGTGATACTCTACAGCATCAGCCTGGCTGGGGAGCCCTCTGTGGTCCCTTTGCTAAGCACTCCTCTACAGCCACATTTCTCATTACCTGTGTACTCAGGAAAGCAGATACTCAGTGGAGATTTCTTAATTTTCTCCTCAAATATGTCCTTCTTGTTTAGAAACAGGATGATAGATGTATCTGTGAACCATTTGTTGTTGCAGATGCTGTCAAAAAGCTTCAGAGATTCATGCATGCGATTCTGCAATAGAAAGGAAAGATCACATCAGGCCAAAGCCAGTAACCGAGGGATGTTCAACATGTAGGGAAATCTAAAACAACTAAATTAAGGAGGAAAGCAACAAAAAATAAAATCTACAATATACATAATAAATTTATGTATACATACAACTGAACATATACATACACAGATGCACTCCCTATAACATTTGACATACAGTTAGTAACTTAAGGGCATTTAACAATACAGAGCTGTTTTGATTTTGCATAACATTAATTTAGAGGATCCCAGCTCATATAAATCATCATGCACCATGCATGGATGGAGAATTATTTTTGCCCTTTGATCAGATTTATGTGTCGGTGTAGCTCATGCAGATTTTCTAAAACGTTTTCAATAATTTTTCTAAAATGTTTTTTCCGCTTTCTCAAATGTGTGCGGCACACAACTGTTTGGATACATTAACCAAGGACTGGTAGATCCTTGAATTAATCTAGAGTTGGAAGCAGACATCAAGGTGACATAATTTTGGAAATGACCTTGCCGTGACCTTTGCCTGGTTTTGTTATTTTGTTTAGTGTTGTCTGTTGTTGGGCTTTTAATTTTTTCATTTTTTTTTTTTAGTTCTCTTGGAAGATGGCTCAACAGAAAGTGTCTTGCAGAGAGGGAAAAAAGTGAAAAAGGAAGAGGAAATAGTATAAAAAGGAAAACATAACAAAGAACATCTAAGAACAACAAGACTAGAAGTCAGGCAGCTACCACTGGTGTTAGCTCATGCCTCTAGAAGAAGATCAGCTACTCGCCAGCAGAAGAGCCATACATCCAAATGTACGCACAGCAAGAAGTCAGCTTTTTGGTTATAGGTCATGCAAAAAAAGACATAGAAAAGGAGAGAGATAAGAGGAATGAAAAAACCAGACCAGTTAGAGAGTTGCAAAGTCCGCCACATGGGTTTATGGTGGTGGAAAGAGCTCACGGCAAAGTCAACCAAGAGTCATGTTCCCTGCTGCTTTCAACTCTCAATTCGGTTTTTCTTTTTTATTTTTTTCTTGGTTCAAGAGAAGCTTCATACCTGCCAAATTTGGTTGGTCTCTCAAATGCTCATTTTTTGGCCTTTGTTTGGCTAGATAAGGTCAGACGGCCGAGGAAAAGCTGTGGAGGTGCCGAGGCTGGCGACGTTTGGCGCCGAGGCCGACGCCGGAGTGCGCACGCCGGTCGCGTGGCCATCTCTCAGCCGGGAGCCGGGTAGCACAGAGAGCAGGCGCGGTGAGGACGAAGCACACCCAAGAGTCAGGGGGTTATCAAAGGCAAAGCATGGTACAGACCAGACCGGCTCCTCGGCTTTTCCCAGCGGGATCTCCTTGGGACAGCACTCCCCAAACCCGCCAGTGCACGTAAGAAACCGGTTACAGCCATCACCATAGAGACACTGGAGAGAACAGGGCTGCACAGGCTTGTTACTGGAGGGTTTTTTGGGGTGGGTGCAGCATGTCCTGTTGCCCCCAGCCCTGGATTTGGGAATGTGGAGTGGTTCATGAGTCAGCTGGGGACCTTCACCCTGCTCCCACTCCATTTCACACCTGTGCTGGCAGCACAGTTTAGCCCAGCACTTCATTGATTAACACATTCCTTTTCATTGATACACTTTAGTGCCTACTGAATGTTTTATACAGATAGAAGAGGCTCCCTGGATGAAAGAAACATCTGATCCAGCCCAGAGTGAAACAGGACGCGTGTGATTTGCTGTGCTGTCTTGAATGACCACGCGTTTCCCTGCTGTTTGTATCGACCCACGGGGACAACGCGACCACGCACAAACGTAAAAATGCATTTGCTTATTGGGTCTCAGTTGCAACACGTTGCTTATCTGGATCATCCTGTGCCTATGGGCTGTTTTTTGCTAACCCATTTGGTACTGGCTGGTGTGGGAGCCCCTGGAGCAGTGCTCCTCTTTGCTACTTGTGGTACCAAAATTGTAACCACAGAGAGACCTGGTGTACAAAGGTTTTGTAAAGGAGATCCTCGGATACCCAAAGCCTTTGGGAGGAGAGAATGAAGTGGAAGGTGGTCAGGGGAACAGAAAGCAAATACAATTAACCTTTTTTTAAGCAGGGTCCCTCACAGAACATTTTAAATGACGTTTTTATCATCCTTGCTGATTTAAAATAAAAGCATGGAAAAACACATGAATGCTGCTCATGGGCTAAACCCACAGCTCATCTGCAGCAGCCATCAGCCACCTGGGCAGCCTCGTGCCACAGCTGCCACACTGCACAGCCCTGGAGTAGAGCAGAGGGGTGAAACTGCTCTTCATGGCATAGGGAGCACGACAGGCGACATCAGGTTTGTCTAAGAAACAGGAGCTGAGGACTTGTGAGCTGGGCTTCATAGTTATGTAAAGCCAACTTCAACAGTTGTAAGACTATGTACGGATCCTACAGAAGTCCTCCTACTTCTCTTACACAGTTTGATCAATTTGCATTAATGCATGTTAGGAGATGAGATTGTTTTCCCAAGAAATAGTGACTCTTAGTGTTCAGTCGTAACCAGAATATAGAATTACAGAATCATTTACACACAGCAAAAACCAATCCCTCTACAACATGAGGGTTTCACTAAATGTCCTCTATTCCTTTCAGATTCCAGAAACAAGGTTCAAAGCTTCCTAAGGCTTTCTGACCTGGCTTTCTGATCTCTACATGTTGATTTTTCCTCCAGCTTTGCCAGTTAGACAAACATAATGAACTACTCTGCCCACTCATCCTTATTTACGTGGGAAATGTTTTGGTCTTAAAATCCACCTTTTCTTTCCCCACCACTAAAGAGAAGATGACATTATTCAACAGCCAGAAATTGCTTTCTGTCTGTGGCAAAGGTGCAGAGCAATATTCTGGTGAGCAGGCATGGATGCTTCTGTTGTCATACTTGGATGCCATATGGGAAATGCTACTGCATCCCAGGAAGGCTTCTGGGAGCCCACGCATGGACACAAGCTGTCCTAGTGCTGGCTAGCATCAGGAATCCTCACTATCTCCCTTTTCTTTCCCTTCCTAACTGTTACTAGATCAACAGATGTTTGTAGGAGCCCTCCAACAGCTCAGACAGACCCAGGTACAGAGGCGAGGATGAGGAAGCAGTGTCTGAGTACCACATGTAAAAGGACAGGCTGCTGCCAAAGGAGGAGTGAGAAGTTAAATCCCCCAAATAATCCCCCTCCTCCCCATAAATCCACAGTGAAAGACCAGTTTAGTCCCTTAGAACTTGCCTGGGGCCCCTTTCAGGAGCAGAAAGTGCTGCTGTGATGGGGCAGATGTGCCTACTCTGCTACGAGGCACTGAAGGTTATGCTCCTCATACTTTTAGATGAAGTGACAAATAACTTCACCTGCTTTTGGACCTATCATGCTGCTTTTTCTCACTTTATGTTGCGTCTATCAAGGGAAGAGCTCTTCAGATATTAATTTCCTAATGTCACTTTCTATTTCAAAATTGGTATTTTAAATCCTTGTGCCTGCAAATACTTTGTACCCCAACAAGAAAAGCAGCCCCACCAACCATGTTACATAGGAGTAACCACTCGCCCATGCATATTCAAGGTCCAGTTAACTTTTCATGCACAGGACAAGAGACAGAATTGCTCATAGCTGAGTTCAGATGTCATTGCACAACCATGTTCCCGTCACTGATGTGAAGAGCTGACAGTTTTTCACTCAGCATGAGGGAGAAAGGATGCTGCGGTCAAGACTCTGTCCAGGCAGAAACACACTCATAAAAAACATCTTTTTTTCACCAGAGCATGGGAGGAGACCTGCTGATTTCTGCAACACACAGTTGATTCAATATTTTCTGTTTTCTTTGGTGATTAAGTGCTTGCCATCACGCAAACTATAAGGACACTGATAGTTATCCTATGCACAGCAACTCCCTATTCCTCCTCCTGCTTATATTTCCTAAGATGCCCAAGGCACTTTGGTTGCTTTGTCACTCCTAAGGCAATTTCTCAGCACTGCAATTCCATTTTCCTTGCCCAATGACAGCAGGGAGAGCATGCTAACGAGGTCATGCAGTGCAGCATGAACCAACAGGCCAACATTAATGCACACCAAGGGTTACCAGCACAGAGCCTTCAACCCGTCCCATCCTCAGCAACGGGGACACAAACAATACTTGCATGTCTTGGCTAGATATGGTTGACCTAAATATCTTAGCTTCAGAGGCAGCAATGTGCAGCATCAACACCTCTCTCTCTTGCCATGACTCCTTTGAATTTGCAAGGTAAAAAACAGAGGATAGTCTCAGTTCCCATGGCAGGTCCCATTCCATTGCTTTTTAAAAAAAATTTCCATTCGGAATTCTATTTAGAAGGAACAATGGAAATCTACCTTTGTGAATCATCTTCTCTAGTTTTACTGAGTGATATGACTGCCCCTCTCTCTTCCCAGATTACAGAGCTGAGGCTTTTCCTTCTGTAACCTCAATTTATGAAACAAAAAGATAACTCACAAATGAAACAAAATCGCCTTGTTATGCAAAGACATAATCCAGGGAGATGTTCTGCCAGTTAAAGCAGGATGTTCCCACTGTGTACTAATATGGCAGAGAGCCTGGCAGCTCCTTGTGAAGGACTTGGTAAAGGCACAGGCAGGTGTAATACCTTGAGGGCAGTGGCTTGTGCACTAGATGGGCTAGGCAGAGGGTACTGTTTTGCCACATGAGCTCTGGCTGGGCTGTGGCTGGCAGCAATGGGACTGATGAAGGCACTCCTTGAATCTCTCTCATGCCTTGTTCCTCTCCCCTGGGAGCTGGGCACACAGGGACACAGTTTAGATCTGCCAACAGCAGCATAAGGTGTTGGAAGCAATGGGAGAAGTTGGATTCAGCAGTACTGGGAGGTTCTGTGAAAAGTGTGATCTTTACGGGTGTATGGGCCTAAAAATCACAGATGCAGGAAGTTTTCTTTATTTTCTTTATGTCTTTCTGATCTGGACATAGGGAAGTATTTGCTTTCCTCGACTCCTGCTGTGTGGCTTTTTGTGACAGGGAATTAGAGAGAATATACATCCCTTATAAAAGACTGCCTGCCCTTAAGGAGCAGGGACAGCTTCAAACACAAGAGTCTTGTTTTAGCTGCTACAGGAGGATGAGTGCTCAGTCTTTTAAAACAAAGAGCACAATAACCCACAAAACAACTTTACAAGCATAGAGCTGTGTTTGAATTTTAAGGACAGGGACAGGTCAGAGAGTGTTCCACCCAGCCTTGTTTAACCAGCTTTTTGGAACGGATTCACAATAAACCTGTTTGTGAGCTTTTTTTCAGTGAGACAAGCTGACCCTACACTTGTCCCACCTGGGGCTTACCAAGGTGAGCCTGTCCCTGGTCCCATGTGATGCTGACTGCATCTCAACTGCAGTTTCCTCCACCTGAAGTGTGGCTTGACTTAGAGAAGTGCAAAAAGCACCTGTGAAATCCTGTGCTCATTGACAACAGGGTGCTGAGCACAGGAGGAAAAGCCGTTCTTCATGTGCACCCAGCTTTGGAAGGGTTTTTTTGATCTTGATATACAGTAGGTCTCTTTCCCTCTCATGGATCCATGCCAGCAATGAAAGCTCTCTACAAGTCCTTTCATACTCATGGACAGCCCCCAAACCTTCAGCAGATCCACACAGCTGGAAGTGCCTGGACTGTAGTAAGTAACTCTAAAAAACGAAGCTAGAGGAGCAGCATCCAGCTCACTTTCTCAGCTGCCTCCTCTTTGTGTTTTCCAAGTGAGAAGCAATAAAAGCTGATTGACGTCATTAAAGCTGGCAGATGTGGCAGATGCACACAGCAAATCAGTTGACTGAAGAGATGCTGTTTTACTGCTGGGTTTTTGGACAGGCACCACATTACCAAGAAGGGGACCAAACGCTTGCGAGTTCACCTGGGAGGGGTCAGGGTCTGTGGGTGCCACGTTTTCCACCTGCCATTTGTGACAGGGATATAATAGGGCAGGCAAGATCCAACACCACTGTTTTATCCTGATTGCACTGGCCTTGCTCAGGGTTGTTTATTTGGGTTAGGCAGGGGCGTCCTGCCGGCATGGTGGTGGCGATGCCTAATCCTTTCCCCGTTTACGCCGAAAGTGTAAATGAGCAGCAGCTGCCTCTGCCCTCCTGTTGCTCAGCATCCCCCGAAACATGTTGTGAACAGGGACTGAAATAGCAAGCAAATGTCAGTGCTGTGCCAGAGCTGCACCAGGCTGCTCTCCTGCTGCAAAAGGAAAGTTGGAGATGCATAAATCCCAGTTTCTGCAGCACAGCATTTCAGGGGGGAGGCTGAGCTGGCTCCGGGGTGGTGCTGGGTGAAGGACAATCACTGGCAGGGCTCTCCCCAGGAGAGATGCTCTAACCTCCAGTTCAGAGGAGCAGAGTTAAGGCTGACATTTAAAAAATGGCATTGGCATTCAGGCCCTTCCATTTTGTGCTCCACGGCTTTGAATCACAGGCTCTGACTTGTGTAGATGGGCACCCAAATGTGACCTTTATTAAAAGCTGCCTTTGGCTTCACAATTTGGGTGTCACAGTCCAAGTTATACCTACAGAGCACCTTGCCCTCTGCACATATCCCAGCTTTGCTCCCTGTCCCGTGGAGGTGCCTTCTCCTTGTGTGTTCTTTTGTGTCTCCTGGTTGATTTTGCTGCCCATTTGCAGAGCTCTATAGTGTTGAGCTAATGACTGGATTTTTCAAATCACGTCAGGAGATTTTGGTTCCTTCCCAGTAAATCCTACAAGGCTGAGCATTCTTGACCGTATCAAGGCCAGAGTCAGAGGGAGGAGACAACTGGGGATTATAAAGAAGTGGACATGAGAGGATGTAAAATGTCTCAGTCAGTCAGAAGGGACACACTCATGGTCACAGAATCACAAGAACCATCAAGTCCAACTCCTGGTCCTGCACAGAACAACCCCAAGAGTCACACCATGTGCCTGAGAGCATTATCAAAATGCTTCTTGAATTCTGTCAGGCTTGATGCTCTGACCACTTGCCTGGTGAGCCTGTTTCAGTGCCTGATCACACTCTGGGTGAAGAACCTTTTCCTAATTTCCAGCCTAAACTTCTCTTTGACACAGCTTCATGCTGTTACCAGTCCCATGACTGGTAATATTAATATCACCCAGAATTCTGGCATCAATATGATTCAAACAACCAGGTGGTTTCATCAAAGGATTTGCTACAGCTCATAAACCTGGCTCAGAGGCTAGAAACCACAGTCCCCCATGTCTTTTTGGGACTAGAAAAGCATCACCTAACAGCAATCTTTCCCTTGATCCCATCCTCATCCACAGCTTTCTGTGAGCCTGACATCTTTACCAGCAGGAGAATAAAAAGCCTCAGAGAGACAGAGCTGGCAGGAGCGAGCCCTCCATGCTGCTGCTGCTGCTGCTGCAGATTGGGCACCAATGAAATCATTACTGAGTATGGCCTCCAATTCCTTTTCATTAGACAAATGTAACTGGGTGCCCACAGCAGTCGTCATTAGTCCCAAAAACATGCATCCACATCATACTGAATGAATGGTCAGAATACAGTAATGAGTCTTACTGCATCCTTCCTGTGTATTCAATTCACTTGTATTAATTGCACTCTAATACCAGGGAGCACACAGGTCCTCACCAGATTTATTTCCAGATAGTATTTTGAGCCTAATGTCACAGTGAGAAGTCATAAAATCTCTCCTAGAGCAAATTACCTGAGGAATCAAACAGTTCCATTCTCACTAAGGAAAATGAATTTCTGTAGCCTGAAGAAATAGGTTCTATTCCTAGGCAGAGCCCCAGGTGTGCACTGATGTCCTGCACCTCTGCACCACAGCCTGACTGCTTCCCTGTTTTAAAGCCCACCCAGCTGTAACCTCTTGCTGGATATAGGGCCCTGTAATGCATTTTGAAAACACAGGTTGGCTAGAAAGGAGAAGCAAACCACTATGACTTTACCAGTGTAAGAAAGCATTACCTGAGCATGCAGACTTCATATCAAAAAATGTGGAGGAGGACAGATCTCCCCAGGATTTCAGAGTCAAGGGGGAGCGACAGACAAAAGCACATTACTGTAGCATCCCAGGGAGAATTCGGTGATCTCTGAGGAGTTGCTGGCTATGCAGTATCCCACAAAGACATGTTGGGGCCTCCAAGACCCAGTTAGACTCACCGTGGTTTCGTCTTCATGGAGCACCTGGTCGTAGCCACTCAGCGCGACACAGAAGATGATCGCTGTGACATCCTCAAAGCAGTGAATCCACTTCTTGCGTTCTGACCGCTGACCCCCGACATCGAAGAGCCTGCAGCACAGGGGAGGATCATCACCACCCACTCCTCCCTAGTTACCAGGGAACTTTAGCATTCTTGGCATTTTCTGACCACCTGGGCCCTGGGAGGCTCCAAACACAAAGCAGTGGGTCTTTCACCGCTAGCTTGGTCTTTTCCTCCAGAGCCTGCAGCTGAGGACAAGGAGGAGCAGTTACAGACAGGGATGCGGGGACTTGTGGGAGAGCTTTAACAGCGTGCTGGGTCCCAAAGGGTCTGTGGAGGTGGAGACCACACACTCTTGACTTTTATATGCTCTAAATACTGTTTGTGTGTAGCTTTCTGTCTTTGTGCCCTCTTCTCTCTACTGGATGGCATCATGAGGGTCAATGTATTAACTACACGTGACTGACCCACTTAAGAGAAAAGATCTGGCCAAATACTTTTGCATTTATGAGGCTTGATCAGATTTGGGGGTCAATCTTGTATTATACATTCCAACAAAGAAGTGTTGTTTGGGTTAGAAGAAGCTGCCATGAGCTTCTATCTTACAGGCAGTGACTTTCAAAACAGGATTGCCAGACATTTCATATTGTTGACCCTCCAAAATGCTGTGTCTTCTGCAATGGGAGCTGTCCATGCATTAACCAGCAATTTAACAGCTTCTCCTTTAGGAACTATGGGGAAACCCTGTGATAAATAGTTGTTCTGAAAATTTACTGTACAGTTTAGACTAACCTGAAGTGGAGATTTTTGAATGTGAAATGGGTTTCTACGATGCCAGTTGTTTTGACCCTGGTTCGGAGAATATCCTGCTCCGTGGGCTGGTAGTCTGCAGCTCCAATTCGATCTAAGCTGTCTAGGTAGCTATGAGAAGGGAAAAGAAAAAGAAAACAGCTAAGAATAAGACACACATTAATCTTTGTCAATCTCAGATGAATCCTTCAGCTTCCTATTAATCTTTTCCAATCTCATTTTTCATGGCTGAATGTATTGTAGCTAAAGGAAAAAAAAATCCTGTTCTGGGGAAAAACAAACCTCAGTAAGCTAAGCATAAAATCTGATAGGGAACTGCAAGCAGGAAATTAAGCATGGTGTGTTGTGAGTCCTGACTGCAATCTGTGAAAACATACAGTTTTAATATTAACTTGCTATTTTTATTCCCTGAGGAACAAGGGACCAAATCGGTCTATTGTGCTGGATCTTGTACACGCACCTTTTTCTGCAAGGGTTTATTCGGATAAGCGGTTGGAGCATACAGGTCTTGCTCCCAGAACATACAGGTCAAGTCCCCTTTGGACATGCCTCTCTCTGTGCTGGGAAGGGAGCACACACCATGCCTCGCTTTCAGTCAGGTCAAATGAAGGGAGATGAATCTGCACAAGTGAGTCACTGGTTCAGTTTGAAATCCAGCATGGGGCTGGGGCTGTGGGAGATGCAGCTCTTGGAAAGAATCCAGGACCCCACTTAAATGGTGATAATCTGGGGGTACAAACTGGGATTTTGGGGAAACAGAGAGGAGATTTAGCTTTCTAAAGCACTTGGACAGTTTAAAACATGTAACTTTATTCTGCTTTAGGCTTAAAATGTATGAACACAGGCAATGCCTCGCTAGGCTGAAACTTGCGGTAGAAAGTCCTGTCTTTTGGCATGAAATGTTTGTGTAGAGGAACCCAACAGCTTTGCACATATGACCACAATCCAGTTTTCCATCCACATTCAAGACAATTTTAAAAAAACAATTTATAAAGAAAAGAGGAATTGGGATTACAATTTAATATGAATTATAAACACAGAGCTGCATCACACAGCAGTCTTTCTCACCACCATTAAGGCTGCATGCAGACACTCCAGTTTCTCTTAAAAGGGTTTTGATGTGCATTGCAGGGCATAAATGCCCACCTCTAGCCCCAGGACCATCAATCTAATGCACTGAGATGCTTTCAATATACTGTGGATATAATAGAGCATGTCTCTGCATGAACAGCGATCTTTTCCTTTGATCCCCATGCCTGAATGTCACTCAGAGAGGCAGTAGGGCAGGAGGTCACCTGCTGGTGGCAGGACAGGTGAGTACTTATGTAGGTGGCAGAGGATGGCAGCTTTGCCCAATGCAACAGGCAGAGAATAAACAGTAGTAAGAGAAGCTGCACAGTTGCAGAGAAGGAAAAGACTTTGTTGTCTCAGGTAAGAGTTTGCTGGTGAGTGTGAGATGGTATGAGCTGGAACCATTCATTCAAGACAGCCATGATATCTATGCTTGGCTTTCAGTTTAGCTAAATGCAATTTTTTTAAAACACAGAGTGTGGATTTAGTCCTGATGAGTAACCAAACCTCAGCCCCCCTCAGCTCACGTGCCTTGCCGCAGCACATCCCCTTTGGCCTGAACTTGGCCCTGACCTGCTGCTGGGGATGATATCCCTGCTGCATCCAAAACCAGGAGTGGCTTTCCATTTGTGTTCTGTAGGGAGTGCTCTGAGCCAGGGCTCTGGAGTAGGACACCTGGTGCGCTGGGGCTGTGCACTCTGCTGCTACCCAACAAAACTCCCTGCCACTGTCTCTCATGCCTACCCCACAAGCCTGGAACAACAAACAGACAAGCCAAACTCTACACTGAGGTCAAATACAAACCTCACCCTGCTCATATAACATATTTTCCCTACCCATCATATTTATTATTTATTTTTGCTAAACAATTCCAAGAATCACGTCACCCAGAGAAAAGTTTATAAGCTAAGCAGGCTTATTTTTGTTGTGCCCTTTTTCAAGCATTTAAAGGCATTGTGGTTTTGTGACAGATGCTCCTTTAATAACCCTATGATGGGCACTGGATGGATGAATGGGGCTTCATTTGAAATCAGATCCTTGGCTGTGACGGCCGAAGCCACGATCACTCATCTATTCACAACTGGTGTCAACTCCTGTTATTTAAGAGACAGCTGCATCTCTTCACAGGGCCCCACAGACCGAGGCAGCTCTGCAGTGCTGGTATTCAGAGATCCAGGCTCTCCTCTGTCCTCAGGAACAGAGTACTTCAAGGTGATGTTAAAAAGTGGAGGTGTAAGGGAGGGGATTTTCTTTTCCTCTTGCAGCTCTTAGCAGTACCCTGAAGTCATTTATCACTTCCTCCATCTTTGTTTTCTGCATTTTCCAATGACCCAACTCTTCAATTTAATGTTCCCCATTAATTATTCTTGCTTTTCAGATCCTCCTTTTATGCTGGGAGTGCAGCAAATGAAGAAATTTACTGCAAACCAGCCAAAGGACTCAGGTCCTCAGCAGCGCAGTGATGGAGAAGCTCGTTACTGTAATTGCTGTCTTCAACCCGTGATGATTTGCTGGTGAATGGCAGCATCACTTAAACCCTGGGCTGTGTGCTGGGATTTCAGGGCATTCTCACTCACACTACAGCATGCCCAGTCCCTGGCTCTTCCACACAGCATTCCCCTTGGCTGCCTGACAGCAAGGCAGCTCCAGATTTGATTTGATCCTGCATTCAACCTGGCTCTGAGGCTTGGAAAGCCTTGCCTCCCTTCCCTTGTGATGCAGCCTCATGTGTCTGGCTCCACCCAAGTTCTCTGGAGGATCAGAGGGTTGGGGAAGCTGGTGCAGCCTGCCAGCCTCTTGAGAGGGCAGGATGATAGTGACAGAGAGAGGGGAGATCCAAGCAGGATCCATCCCATCTACCCTCTCCTACCTGACAGCATCTAGTTTCTGATCCCAGCTGGGATATCTCCATAGGAACCTTGGCTGGGGGCCCTCTAGCACCTGCTTCCCAGTGCTTAACTGGTGCTGTGGCAGAAGAATGCTCAGTACCCCCAGTACTCAACCTCTTCTGGCTGCAGGTGAGCTGAGCTCTGCAAGTCTAGAGCCTTGATGTCACTCCCCCAGCAATACCTCCAGCCTGGCTGCTGGGCACTCCAGCTCCAATACGTGCATGCCAATACAGCCTTTGCCTTTTCTGTTAACTCCTCTCTTAATCTCTTTCCTCATCTCTAGTCTTTTCCAGCACTCTGTGTGTTTCTCAATTACTTAAATTCTTTCAGCTGCTTGGGTCTGTTCCTCATGTGTTCCTGGGAGTCTTGATGGGGGTCAGCCATCAATTTATATGAAGTTATAAAACATTTTCGGTGCTGGTTTTAAGGCTGCATTCCAAAACTGTTTAAATCTTTGGCTGCTCTCCCCTAGAGAGAGACTCTGGCTGCAGCAGATATTTCTTCCCCTGCACTTGGCTGCAGTTGAGCTGGACCCTGTCAGTGTGTGCAGCCTGTGAAGCTCAGCTGGAGGAGTGTGCCGTGGCATGGCTGCCATACCAACACCCAGCTGTGGGAATGGGAGGATCATCCAGGCTGCTGTTTGGATGCTGAGCTGATTTTAGCTGCTGCTTGTTCTCCTGGGTTCCTGCTGGAGGCATCTCTGAGGTTTCACCAGAGTGCTGGTGCTCCCTGTCCATGCTGCTTGGAAGGACCCGCTGGTGTGAGCCTGAGCTGCGGGAGGATGGTGTACTTTAGGGGTGCCACCTCTTTGGGAACAGGGAAACCCAAGTGGGGACAAATTGCTACACATGGATGCAGCACTCCTGGCATGCCCTTTGAGCTGAAAATCTCAAGGCCAAACTGTTGTGGGAGATAATTAGTTGTCACAGCCAACAGGCTCTATGACACATAATCCCCCCAGAAGCTGGCATCTGTTTAACCAGCAGAAATAAGAGCACTTTGGAGGCTGTGGAGTGAGAGCTTGGCTCCCCCTTCCATGTCATTGGTGCTGGCATCAGAGTTCTTCCATCTCCCAGCTCCAGGGTTTGCACGCTGGAGTGGAAGCATATCTGAAATGACACATCAGCTCTTACTTGCAGCCTGCCTTGCCCTGGGTTTTCAGGAGTTAAAAAAAGCTGAAGGAAGGTTAGAAGGTTTGTGAATACATGAGTAACCCTCTAGCATTTCTGCTCCTGAGCTGAGCTCCATTACTGCTTGTATCTTTTATTTTAAATGCTTTGTTTTGAAGCAGATTGCAGGTTTCTGAGTCACTCCGCTTGCCATGCTTAGGGAGATGAAGCCCAACTATGTTATGCTGCTAAAAGCAAAATGCAGAGGAAATGGCAATTCACAAATACAGGGAGAGGAGATCATTGAACAGAAGCTAAGAAAGGCAGGAGCTCTATACAGGCTAGCTGACAGTGAATAGCTACACACAGTTGTATTGCCCCTTCGCTTACTGTTTCCAAAAGCATCTGGTAGCAGCACTGTTGATGCCAGAGACACTGCACGAAGAAAAGGAACTTTTGTCCAGGTGTCCCATGGGAACCGCTCAGCACAGCAGCAGGCTACGTGCACTGCGTGCACAGGGACCCCTCCCCAGGCTCTTGGCTACCACGGGCACCTTCTCCCAGGACTGTGCTGCCAATGCCAAAAGCTCCACTGGCTGCTTTCTTGGGTGAAGAAGTGCAGCTGAGGTTGCAGGCTGTGGTCAAGGCTGTATACCTGTGGCAAAGCTTACACAGACAGACATTCACGTCTGTTGAGCTTAATGGCAATAAGGTAGTTAAACATATGTTGGATTTTTTCTTTCCTTGAGGGTAACACCTTTGCAGTCTTTTTGCATCATCTAGCTCTCCCTGTGCACACCCAAGGTGCTCACACTGTGCTGATGCCACACTCACGTCCTCAGTGCTCAAAGAGCTGCGGTGCAGCAGCAGCCACAGCTGGGTCCTGGTCTGGGGCAGGTCTGCAGAGAGTGGGAGTCGGAGCTTCAGGACAGCAAGCCTGGAGACAGTAGCATCTTCCCAGTGGCTACTCTACCTCGGCTGTCCTGAGTTCTAGCCATGTCTCCTCCATGAAGGAAAGGCCATTTGTCAAAACATGCAGCTGAGTCACTGCTGGGTTATTTTGGACTCTGTGTACTGAGACACCCAAGGGGCAGCTCCAACATTGTGTCCTGGCAAATGCTGAGGTTTTAATCAAGGTTTTAATCAAGCAGGTTCCACCTCATCTAAATCTAAATGCTTATGTAAAGATGGCTCTACCTGAGCACTCCTTCCTTGCACATGGATGCAAGGTTACCTGTATCTGATCTTATCTTTCACCTTATCTTCTTCCTTTCTTTCAATGATGAACACACAATTCAATGTATATTTAGCATTAAAACCATTTAATATTTAGTGACTGTAGAGTAAGTGTTCAGAGGATAAGCACTGGGTTTAGGGAGTGTCAGTAGTGGCTCTACAACAGCAGAGTAAACTCCTGTAGTATCTCCTACCAGTGAGCAAAACCATGTGGGCACTGCTGCTTGAAGGTGTGATACAGGTTGGTTTGGCTGCCCAGGGCAGCTGGTGCTGGGCAAGTACCCAGAGGTCATGGCACCACAGTGTTTTTTTTTGCAGTCACTATGTCCAATCATATCTGCTGTTACATTTGAGGGAAAGGGGAAAATCAAGCATAGCCCACTCTCAGAATCCAGCATCCATCCAACACACATAGAGGTGATATCACAGGTGTCTTAAATAATAATCTGTTATGAAAGGATTGAAATGTTGCCAAGCAGTGGCATCCTGTCCCTTCAGGAATCAGTCTTGTCTAAGGGTAGAGACCATGCAGAGCCCTCCTCTCTCCCTAACAAAAGCCAGAAGGTGGTACACACTGCTCCTGAGGCATTGCCAGGTGGGTTATGGCAGGCAGGGAAAAGACCTTAGGCAATAAATAACTCAGCTAAGAGGGCAAGAACATTATCTGGTATTTTCTCAGTCCAGCCTAGAGAAGGAAGGTCTTGGGAATTTGCTCCTGGACGTTGGATAATGCGTTTAGTGTTTCTGGCTGTGTTGCTCCGTTAGCCAGTCCTGCCTCCATGTCAATCACATGAATTACATGGCAATCTCTGCTGTCTTGCTGCTGCTCCTAGTGATACATCTCATCTCAGGTCCAACCAGATGAGATACCAGCATGAAAACTCCCCAACTTCCTACCCCTAACTAAATCCAACCAGTGACATGTCACTTCTGCTGCCTGCTTCTTGCAGGCTGCTAACAGCTGGAGTGATAGTCACCAGGCTTAGGGATTACTGGGATTACTTTCCTGAAAGATCCCATGGGTTTTCATTACTCTTCCCTGGGGAGTGAGGAGGATGGTTCCTGCTATTAAAGGAAGGTGCCAAATCTTGACAAAAAAGATGCTGACTTGAGATGCATTTTTTTTTTTTTTGGCCCAGCACTGAATCAAGGCTGTACAGGGCTTGTACATCAAGATCAACTTGACAAGTTGATATTAATACTAATGATAGGCAGGAGGAGTGAATAAAAGCAGGTTGGAGTTTAGCTGTCCTAGTTAGACTTGCAGTTTTCCAAGGCATGACTGGATCCAGAATAATTTTTAGCATCACATGTGGATGAGCAGAGTCACTAAATAGCAGGGGTGTAACAAAGGTACTTGAGGACATGAGGGGTCTCCAGCTGCAAGTGCTGGCTGGCTTTGCTCACAGGTGACAGTTTGGTCAGCTCTGGCCTTGTCTCTGCTCCTTACTGCTGGAATTAAAGGCCACTGTGTTGTGGTTTGAGTTTGTGACCAGAGAGCTCTGGCTGGGGGTGAGGTGGGTTTTGGAGGAAAAGCAAGCATGAGCAACTCACTCAGAAAGGATTTTGGAGGGGCCCTGGGAAAGGAGATGTGGGCTCATCTTTCTGCATTGAAGCTTGAAAATTGGATGGGACGTAAGAGGGGATGATAAAGATTTTTTTTTTGACATATAGGAAAGAGCAAAACAAGGTGTCTGGGTCAGATCAATGACTCACCTAGCTTAGCTAGTGTCCAAGAGCAGATGTTAAGAGATAAGTACAAATACAGGGCAAGTATGCAGTATTCAGATTTCCCAGCCTCCAGTACTTCATATGGATAACAGAGTTTCAAAGAGAAGTGTGATATCTTTATATTTATTACCCCTCAATGATTTTCCTTCCAGAAATTTGTCTAGGCAATTTTTGCAGCAATTTAAACTTCTAACAACCACATCTGCAGCAAGGAATTTTCGAGCTCAGCCACCCTGTCTGTGAACAAACTGGCTCTTTCTGGTTTTTAAACTGCCGTGTCAGAGTTTAACTTTGTTAATTTTTGAATGGGAACAGCTGTCCTCTCTCTTCTCTATCCCCCACTTGTTTCTCTGTAGACGTCTCTGAGACCTTGGCAACATCCGCTGTGGAGCATCTTTACTCTGCTACTAAGATATTATTGCACAGAAGCACTTTGGAGCCTTTAGTCACATAGGAAGGGGTTTTCCTCATCTCCCAAATCCTAACTGAGGTGGAGAAAGGAGAGAGCCATAGCTGCCTGGTTCTACAAAGGGCCATCTGTTTTATGGTCAGTGAATCTGATGCTACTTGGAGAACCAGGCAGTGTAATGCCAGACCCCCGGGGCTGCTACACGGGGCAGATTGGGTGACCACAGTCCACCAAGAATGCTGTGATCCCTTTCAGCAGTGTCCTTGTCTGGGCAATGCTGCTGTTTTATATAAAATCTGTGATTTAAGTTGTTGTTTAGCGCAGAGCTGCTGATCACAAGGCAACCTTGCCTTTGTTTTATAAGCAAAGGATTTTTACAGGGGCTGGCTGTGTCTGTCCAGTGGCTCTGCGTAAGCCTGGGATGATGCATGGCTCAGGCTGTACAAGGTCTTCTCTCCTGGTGGCCCTGCACGCAGGTGTCCTCTGCACAGCAGGGCAGACACAGGCACTGATCAAACTTCGGCTGAAGCAGAGGAACGCTCAAAGCTCCAGCCTTGCTCCTGCTTTACATAAGTCTCTGCCTCCTTCTGACACCCAGCTCTGAAGGACAGTAGCTGAGCTGGAAAAGGGATGAGGAATGGTGGGACTTGGAACTTGGGACCTGAATGTGAGCAGGATCTGTGCCTAAACCTTTATGCAACAGAGTCAGTGGGTTTGAAGCTTTTTTTTCTTTGCTCCAGGACTGCTGTTGTAAGCCTGCTGACAGTGGAGCTGATGGTTTTCTATACTGTAAAAAGAAGAAAGGAAAGAAAAGGAGGGGCTAAAAATAAGCCCCGGGGAGTTTGGGATAATGAAGGGCTTGTTCTGGGAAGGAGTCTTGCTCAGAGAATGCAGGCCCCATGCTGCAGCAGGGCCCCTGGTGCATTCACAAGCATCTGCTGAGCCCAAACAGGGGAGAGACATCAACTAACCCAGTTTGCTGCATGCACAGCCCCCAGTGAGCACACCAGCACTGGCACGAAGGATCGCTTGCCCCAGTGCTCCTTGCATTGCACAGCAGACGATTCAATTTGGCCCCAAGGCCAAATGAGCTAATTACTCAGAATTACTCCAGCCCTGGAAAGCAGACAGCTGGGACCACAGATGAAACCAGTCCCACAGACTTTAACCTTTTGATCAGCCCCTGGCCAGAGATATTCATCAGGGTGTGCACAAAAGCCTGGGACATCTATTTACACACTTGTTGGTGAAGTAGCATTAATATCTCCATTTCTAAGTTGGAAGAAAAAAATTAGATATAGCTGCAGTGTTTTGTAGTGCTCAGTGTCTGTCGGCAGCAGGGATAGCACCGGTGAGGGATTTAGATCTAATGCTGCAAAGGAAAGCATCACTTAATGAGATCTGTGTTCTCGTATCAAGTAGCTGGAGGATGCCCATGGCTGGATGACGGCGCAATTACGAGGAGTGGGGTAGGTCTGTTGGGATCTGACTTCAATCAGGGGCCTCATTTATCCACTCACCTTGCTGAGGAAGATGCATTGCTGGTGTGATGGAGTGGGAATCATATTTCTGGATCTTCTCATCTGTTCATTTTCCTGATCTATTAGCAAGCTATGGGGATTTCTGCTTTCAAATGTCATTTAAGCATCCCTGAGAAAACCATGGGTACCAAAATTAGCCAGTGCTCTGCCATAGACAGATGTGACTCATAGGTAGCAAAAGCAAAACCTGGAAATTTTACTCTTGGCTGCATACTAAAAATATCTTAGTTATCCCAGACATAGGTGGATCTCTTGGGTGTGTAAAATCTGTGCTACGCAAATGGACTTTCTGGTCCTTTTCAGCAGCTGTCAGGCTGAAGCTCCTTCGAGAACAGCTTTGCTTGTGGTATTGCAGCATTTTGATTTCAGTCCAGGCCGGATCCAGAAGCAGAGACACGCAAGGGAAAATTCATGGAGTTTCTCATCCCTTTAGAAAATGTTCAACCGAATCATTGTCAGGAGAGGATTTGTTTATCATATATCAAAATAGCTCGATTGTTCTCACCAGGAAAGGCTGTCACCTGCTGGCCCCCCATTTTTCCTTTCTCCCTCTTCTATTGGCACAAGCAACCTCAGAGGTCTATTACCATAGTCTCCTGTCACTACACACCCACCCCTAGGGTTAGGCTCCTGCAATCCTCCACACAGTGGTTTGGGTTGCTCCCAGGTCTCTGCAGGAGTGAGCTGATCCCTGTGCTCAGGTCAAGATGCATCAGGGACATCTGCATGACAAAACTGGTTTGGGATACTCTGTATGGGACAGCCCAGCCACAAAGCTGGTGTGGCTTTGTGTGAGATGAGCGGAGGACACCACCTCAGAGGCATGTCCCTCCACGAGGGCTGGGGACAGTTGGCTGCACTTGAGCTTGTGCAGGCTTTTCTCTGTGCCCTGAGGACATGTCCCTGCCAGAAGCAGCCTCTGCTGCCTGCCCATGGACCTGTCAGTGACCACATCTCTTGGGAGCACGTCATGGGCCAAGGTGTTGCAGTTAGCCAGGTGGGCCGACCAGGAGTACCTCCCTGCTTGTGGGAGAAGTTTGAATTGACCCAGGAGCACTTCAATTCCAGTGGGAGGATGGAGCTGGGCCAGAGAAACGTTAGGTCTGGAAAACATCAGGAGTTCTTCCAGACGTCGTGGGCTTTATTGCCAATAAATGCCTTTGGTGTGCTTCCTCTTGGCTGCAGGAGGGGAAGAGAGCACCTCGAGCAGATGGCTGGTTAGCAAAGCATCGCCCCTGCTCCCTGCTGCTGGAGCACCTCAGCTCGTGCTGAGCAGGACCGATGTGTCCTCCCAGCCTCCCACTGGAGCAGGGAAATACTATTAATCACACTTGCTTTAGGAGGAATAGAAATATTAAGGGGAAAGATGATTTGCCTGAGGACACGATGGGAAGTTTGTGGTGGGACTTGGAAGTCACTATGGGTTCCCTAAAATGTAGTCAGAAGCTTTGACCACAAGACCTTTCCATATTGAGTTTTATAACCCTTAAGCAATATTCTTCCATTTTGCCCACTTAGGGGCAGGTACTGCAAGGTTGGTAGAAACTAAACATATTATATTAAGGCCTACTATAAGAAAGAAATATATTCCCTACATAAATAGCAGCTGATAAAATGGTGTTACAACTGATGATTAAATCACAAGTTAACCCAAGAATTTGAATGGAGATAAATAAATGCTTTCTTCTTTTTTTTTGGTGAACAAACAAGGCTGAAAATGTATGTTGTCATGTACCTTTCAGCTCCATCCAATGTAATTTCATGCATTCCCTTTTGGATTTTGATGAATTCTGCAGATCAATGACACAGCACTTAAACACAAGCTAAGCAGTAATTACAGATACATGCAAGATTTATTCATCTGGTGGCACTGCACCAGCTGATGGAAGGATCAGCCATATCCAATCAATGTTTGAAGCTTCTCAAAATACAGAGGTTTTTTGGCTCCCACTGCAAAGTGAAAATAGAAATAACCTGCTGAATCCCAGGAATGCCTCCTTAGGTCCATACAGGGTAAGGCTGCAGGATGGATCTGGGTCATATCTGCACTGTTGCTTGTCCCTTTCCTCTGCATCCCCATAAATATTTTTCTTGTGGGGTCTTCTTCATGTGCTCACTGCATGACCCACGTGTCCCTAGGGCTGAGGAGTGGCTTGGTGAGATTTAAGGCATAAGCAAGGAAAAAGAAGATGAAGCATTGCAGAGAAAAGGGCCATGAAGCAGGCATATCCCATGTGCCCAGGGCTGGTGTGCAGAGGCAGGGAGCCAGCGTGGCGTGTCACACCGTGGTACGAGAAGAGCAGCTGGGGGGTGCAGCCCAAACCACAGAGGTGCGTAATGTGGCACTTCTGTTATGGGAACACGTGGCAGGGGAGGCAAGGTAGCACGTGTAAAGAAACAAACTGGATTTTGTCCTATTTTTCTTCAGGCTTTTCCTGTTGATGTGAGTTATACGTTCATATAGGAGGTCTCCCCTTCCATGGAGCAAAGCTGCTTGCTCCCCACTGTCACCACAGGATGCCCTGACAAGCCAGGGAGTCCCACACTGTGATGCTCTTTGCTGGGACTTCAGAGAGGGTGCTAATCCTACACCTTGCACTGCCAGCCCTGTGTGCAGGTAGGACTCTATTGAGATTGTGGATCAGGAGATGCAGCTCTTTATCATGTGTGGGGAAGAGGCTCTTCCATCCCCAAGTGTGGTCCCCTGGGCAGGGTATAGGTAGTTGAATTCCTGGGCAGAAATGTGCAGCTTTTTTTCTTGAATTTGTTTGTAACTTCTGCATTTGTGTCATTTTTTGTTTATGCATTTTTGTTCAACAAGAAGGTCCTCTGAGGATTTCTTCATGTGAAGTTGCTGCTTTAACATTAGTTTATTTTGAACAAAGGCTTTTGCCTGGACTCCATTATCAATTCCCAGCTCTCAGCATCTGCTAACTAGCATCAGCCACCTCTTGTCTCTTTCTTTCTCCTATTCCTGTTCATGGCAGATTTGGCCTCACTGCTCAGCACACTGGTGCAGTATTTCTCATGTTGGAGACTGCAACACTGTGGATCTGTTTAACTGCAAATGTTTAAACTGACATTAATGATGCTCAGTAGGATGTACTGACTGGTGTTTTCCTGAAGGAGGATTTGGAAATGTTTCTTATGCTATTGCCAAACCTTACCAACAGCAATACTGAGGGATTGGGAAATTCTGATTTATACCATTAAAAGTGCTGTAAAAGCCTCAGAGCTACAGTGACTGCTCACACAATGTTTCATGGACCAGGCTTGCAATTTTAGAGCACTGAATTTCTTTTCAGTGCTGGTGTTCCCAGCAAACCTGCTTTTCAGCACTGGAGTGGCAATGCAGCCCAGCAAAGAAGGGGTTACAATGACACAAAGTGCATTGTAAATCCCCAGCAAAAGACTTGGACTAACCACCAAAACCAGAGCTGGCACTTCCTTGGCGTGGCTCCATGGTGCGGTTTGTGCCTGGTTTCCCTCTCCCCTTTATCTCTTCCTTTCCCTCCCAGCAGCATGGAGTAGGTGCCGCCTAAAATCTAGGCTCAGAACCATTTCTCCTTTTTTTTTTTTTCCCAATAAATTCAGTCGCAGGAGAGTCTCAGGGTGCCCAGGGACCTTTGAGGAGGTCCCTTCTCCAGGCACTCAAGCATTCAAATGCATTCAACATATTGGAAGTGGGGAAAGTTGTAAGCATGAGGATTTTGGCACAAGGATGGGTGTTCGCTCTGCTGTTCTCCAGCCTCCTTCTGCTGTCATGAGCAATCTAAGCAACCCTGCCCAGAGCCTGTGCCCACAAAGCAGAGTGAGTGTGTGCCTGTCCCTGATAGCCCCTGCAGAAATACCCTGAGAGCCTGAGCTGGGCAGGGGGACAGGCAGGTGGAGGTTACAGGGTTTTCTTGGTGGGCTGACATTACAGGAGTTTTGGGTTTGGATCTGTGCGATATGTCAGTGGTCTGAAGGCAAGGAACATATATGGGGAAGATGAAACAATAGTTCATAGACAGTCTCTGTTATTTTTACTGTAATAGCGTAAAAGGTGCGGATGAATGGACTGATATCAACCTAACACTAGCTAGTCCCAAGTAGTGTGTTCTTTTAGGAAAAAATTATAGGAAAAGGTCAAAAATCTGTCTTCAGTGTATTAGGCCCCCTGTGCTGATGGGGCTCATGCCCAGCTCGTATGGTAGAGTGGCACATGAGCAATGCTGTGGCAGCATCACGTTTGTTTGCCTTTGGTTCTGCTGCCCAAATCAATGGTAGTCTCATCTGTGTGTGCTCTGGGGAAAAACAGGTACAAACAAACCCCTTGTCAGGTTTCTAAGAGAGCGAGAAGGCAGGAAGGCCACCCCTGGCACTGACCCAGCCCTGGAGTGCCAGTCTCCACAGGGCTGTACTGAAATCCCAAGGAAAAGCACAGCCCCCTCGCCGCCTGCACTGCTTGCACCTAAATGCCCCTGGTGCCAGGTTTCTCCCAAGACACTCCCTTTACACACCACACACATGGCACTGGCCATGTCCCAACATGTGCCCATGCTGCTGAGTCCTGGAGAAAGGACCCCATATTTCCCCTCTTCCCATCGAAATTGCAGCTCAATGACTGGGGGTTGAATGTTGGCTCAGCACAGAGCCTGGATTAGCAAGACACAAAGTGCTGTTTGCTCCAGGGCTAATTAGAGCTATTGTATCAATTAGTCTGTGAAAGAATCAGTGCCCTGAGCTCCACAGAGCAAATCCCAGCCCACAGAATCGTCTTGGCCAGGTGCTGGGACTCTGTTCCCGTGGGGCTCCCCCAGCCCCCCTTGCCATGCTCTGCCTGCCCAACCCCACCAGCTCCTGCCTCTCTCTGCTGCTGCCTCTGCTGCTCTCGCCACCGTGGACGCCAGCAGCTCCTGAACAGCAGCGTGTTACTGTCCCCACTGGGGACCCGAGACAAGGAGCTCCAGCCTGCCGGCCAGCAGGCACCATGGGCTCCCAGGGGGCCTGGGGAGCTCTGCCTTCCTAACAGAGGCTTCATGGGCACCGATCTGGTGCCTCAAACCCATCATTGCCGAGTCCTGTGATCTTGTCATTTTACAGTGTGTCACAATGTTTGCTACGTCCTTTATTTTCCCCTTCATTTTTGTTCTCTCAAGGCCCTCAAGGCTAGATATTAGATGGGCTATTTGCTTAAGGAAATAAAAAAGGGCTTTCCAGCTCTCCTGTTCACAGACAAAAGGCTTTAAAGTACAAGCCAGAGGGTTTAGGAAGCAGCAGATAAAAGCAATTTTCCAATGGTTGTCTTCATATATTCTGGGAGTTTTATATAAATATAAAACAGGGAGTTCTAGCTAAGCTTGTGATTGGTTTTGGATTTAACTCCTAACCTTAAAGTTGGATTTTGGATAAAACTCCTAACCTGAGCATGGGGATGTTGCATTCTTTTAGTGGACAGGGTGTGTGTGTGTGCACAGTCTGGTCCCCAAGAGGGGGCGGGGGGAGTGAGTGGCAGCAGCTGCACACCTCTAGCAGTCACTCAATAGCTTTTAGAGCTCTCCTGCACCGTGGGGCCTGATGGATTGCACCACTCTGGCACAGGGCATGCCCTGAGCAGGGCACAGGATGGGGAATGGGATGATCCATGGAGGAATCAGAAACTCTGAAGGAGGGGAAAGGAAGATAACTGCATCCTGAGCACACAGAGCTGTTCTGTCCTGCTTGGCCGGGCTTGTCCTAGGCTGCAGTGGCTCCTTCTGGGCTGTCCACCCCATGGCTGGTGAAGGCAGCTCTGCCCAAGAGCTCCCAATGTGCTGCTACGTGCTCCCTGGACTGCAGCAAAGTCCCTTTTCAACTTTTCCTTCCAAACTGTGATGATTTTGGGGATAGGACTAGGGGAGCGGGGGGCACAGGCGGCTGTGCAGCATCTCTCCCTCACACTGCTGCCACTGGTGCCTGCAGACCTGTGTGGAAGACAGCTTGCTCCATCCTGGAGCCTGGCTACAAAGAAGTTCCTGCGTTCCTGCCATTCTTTGCCATTTAAGGATTTCAAACGGATAACAAATACATCGGGAAACCACACGGCACCGCCACGCTCACCTCCCAGCGTCACAGATGGTGCCAGACCTGACGCCAGCCGTGTGAAGAGCCTCGGCATGGTGGTCTCCTGACAGATTTCCCAGCAGACACACTGCAGAATCAGGAGGCTGAGAACAGCCGGATGGTCCCCACGTGGTCACAAGCGCTCCTGGGGGACAGGGCTCAGAGCCCCCAGTGCACAGAGCTGGGTGCTGACTAGCTAGCATAAAGCAGGAATCACACACATGGGGGACATATGCTTTGCCAGAGCTATCCAATTCCCTAAGGAGCTTCTAGAAGCAATAGGTTGCCCCAAGGGCCTGTCCGGTGCACCTCTCAGGAGATACCCCTTCTGGGGTCCTGCCCTCAGCCCGTGTGAGTGATGCTGTTTGTCTCGCAGGGCAGGCTGTGATGGTGGAGCTGGGGCTGCACAGTACATCAAACCTCAAGGTACAGAAATGGAGAAGGAAGCTTGGATTCCTTGGCTCTTCAGGGGAGGAGGAGCAGGGGCTGTGGATTCCCAGAAGAGTCTGGACTCCCTGGCTGTGAAGCTGCATCCCAGCACTGCCATGCCCCGGTATGAGGAGGAGGCTGGGGTGATAGGTGGGAGACACAGTGAGGGGCTTCCTGCAGGATGCGAGTGCTGCCTGTGGAAGGGCAGAGCTGGTGGGAGAGCGGGGCTGCAGCCAGCAATAGGGGCAGCAGTGAAAAAACAAACTGAACAGAACATAAAAAAAACCAACCCCAACCCTCGGTGGCAGCCTGCCAGCTCCGGCTGGTTTCATAAGGACATTTCAGCCTAAAAATACACAAATACTGAGCCAAAAAAAGTCAAATCTTTCTGCGCCGAATCTGTCACCCACAGCCCTTCACAAGGCAGGAAGAAATTCCTGTTGGGTCTGTCAGTCGGAGACGAGAACAGATTATCCGGGGTGCAGGACTAAGGTTCAGCAGGTTTCCTTGGGGGGATGCCCTGTGCTGTGTTTATAGATGGTGCTGGCTGCTCCTCATCACTAAGCAAAATGTGAAAGGAGAAGTGATCGTTTCCAAGTTCTTGCAGTGTCTCCTCCTCCAGGCAGTGTGAACTACCTCAGCTCCTACCCTTCTGGGTTTGAGCTTTGCCAAAATGGGGACAGCCTTGATATAATGAGCCCATTTAATTGTGTCTCATTAAATACCAATTTATTTAGTCAAGATGTCAAGATTTTACTAATCCCAGGCCAAAGACAACACTGTTACGATGCAACACAGAATGAAAAATGGCAGGGAGATGGCAGGTACTGCTATGCTTTTGTCCTCAGTAAATGAACTACATAGGTAGGTTCTCTGCTCCTCCTTGCAGGGCAGCCTGTAGCTCCTGGGTATCTTCAGAGTTGTACCCCAACAGAGAGTGGGTCTGGTGGAGCTCTCCTCTGCCCTGGGGTCTGAGAGGGCCCAAGTGGGATGGGCACCATAATGAGTTCCAATTGTCTTATGATGAGGCTGGGTTATGCAGAGTCCTGCAGACCTCTGCCTGTGAGTTTTCTGCCGAAAAAGCTCTCCTGTCAGGGTTTGGTGGGATAGGAAGATGAGCATCACTCTGCTTTGGGCCAACAGAGGCATCCCCTGGAGAATTTGTACCCAATTTTGGTGAAGTCGGGTTTTCCAGGTGGATGAAGACTTATGGGGAGATGCTGGAAAACATCCAGCTGATTTAAAAAACAATGTCTTTCCTATTGTGCTCTTCCTCCATCTCACACTCAGCCCTAGGCAAAGCCATGTAACAACAGCAATTCCTTAATTTATGAGGATAATAATGAAACCTAAGACCTCTACCAAGCCCAAGCCCTGCTAGACTATAACAGGCTGTAGCTCAGATTGCCTGTGTCTCCCTCACCTTGCACTGACAAGAAACAGCCCCACTCCAGAGCCAGCACCAGCAGACGTTGCTGAGCTGCTCCTCCTTGGAAATAGATTTGCATCTCATTTGTGAGAATGGAGCAAGTTTGGTCATTCCAGTCATCCAGCTCCGGCCTTTATGGACTGTTTTGTTTTGCTTGTTGTAGGGGGAACTTGATTATTCGGAGCTGGTGGACATATTTACCTACTGGGGTAAATTAAACCATAAATTCAGACAAATGTACCTACCTCTACACTTGTGATGTATTTTTCCTTTCTGCTTTATTGGGCTCCAAGACACAAAGGTGTATTGTTCAATAAACAGTGCAATGCAAGTCATCCCAATTAATTGGATGGTTCCATTTATGCTGCTACTGCCTCCAATTAAATGCAAGGGAGTGCAAGTGACAGGCGTGAGTAAGATGGGTGTGCAGAAAACCATATTCTAATGCAAAAGCTGTGATGAGAAAATGGAATCTACACAACTGATGGGAATATTAATGCAAAACCTTGACCTATAATTTTTCTTTCTTCAGTCTGACTGTGCCAGAAACAATTGCAGCTCATTAAAATGGATCATGTCCTGACAGTCGTGCATAATGACGAAGTCCCACAAGCCCCATGGTCTAAATGTTTGCCTTGCTGGTGCCGCCAGCAAGGTAAATGTTTAGAGCATGGGACTTGTGGGACATGGACGTTATCATAGAGCTGCATGGTTCTGCATGACTAGACACAGGAAACTGCAGCAAATCTTGAAGACCCTTTCTCTCTTTTAAAACCAGTGTTATCAGAGAAAGAGCAAAGGGAAAAAAAAAACAAACCCAAGAGTGCCAGTGTGGGTTGGACCTCTGGAGTTCATCTGGCCCATCCCCCTGTTCAAAGCAGGACCAACTTAAAAGTTAAATTCAGTTTGAAAGTTAGCTCAGGTGGCTCAGTGTTGAGGACTTCCAAGGATGGAGATTTCACAGCCTCTCTGGGCAGTCTGTTTCAATGCTGCCCTGTCAGGGCTCAATCTGGAAGCCATTCACCACATCACAACAACATCTGGCTCTACCTTCTTAACTGCTTTTTTGATGCGAAGTGTGTGTTGGCACGTGGGATTCAGTAAGCATCAGTAGGGAAGGTGACAGCATCATGCAAAGACAATTCTTTTGCAAGGAAAATAGATCAGAAGACAGTCCCACACAAGATGGGGTGAGAAGAAAGGCACTGCAGTACTTTATTCTGAGTCTGGTGCCATTTTTCTGCAAGGCACTGCCAGACCAGTTCTTGAAGATGGAATAACCAAAATGTTGTCCAATTTGGGCTTGGTACTTGGCACAGACTTGAGATGTCAGTGCTGTGGTTAGCTGTGGTAGAGCAATAAACACAATTGCATCTCTTTCTCCACTCAGCAGTGAGGTCTGTGTCCCTCCTCAGAGGCATCTCTCCCTCCCTTGGCTCCTGATGGAGAGAGCCAAAGGCAACAAGCTTCCTAGCCCTGACACCTCTGATATGTGTGAAGATGGATGGGTTGACTGCAGGCCTAAAATATTTTACATTTTCACTGTAGTTTCACAGCCCTGGCATTATCAAATGATCTTTCAAAGTACTTGGAAGCAGGAGGAGAAGAACTCGAGATAGATTCTGGTTTTTTTGTATCTGTGTACTTGCAAACTGTCTCTGCCTACACATCTTGCAGGGCCTGTTCCTGTTTGGAGATGCACGCAGAAAATCAGTGCTCGTGTGGATGTTCTGTCTGCTCCATTTCCCCCACTAAAGTTTGGAGGCTGTTCAAAGCAGGTCTCCATCCCTGGGTGGTTAAGATCAGACTTGCCCTATGTGCTGCACTCCACTGACCAGCCTAGTTAGGAACTCGAGGCTAGGAAACACAAGACAATTTTAAAATCTGAACAAAAGTAGGAGATTAGGGAAACCAGCTGGAAACCTCTATTTTGCTGATTTTGAAAGCAAAATGTGGGTCACAGATGTGCTTCTACAGACAGAAACTGGCTGGAGAAGAACAAGACCTCAGCAATGCCCAGACTCTTTGATGATCAGAGGTAGATTTAGCTCCTAGGCATAGAGACAAGAAAGGAAGAGGAGACGAAGTAGGAATAAAAATATAATCAAGATATTAGGAATGTGGAACGCAATCCACCCGTGAATTTGCCTTAGGGAACTACGAAAAAATGCAGTAACAAAAAAAGATGAAACCAATTGCTACATCTTACTCTCTTCCCTTGTCTTGCCTTCCTTATGGTTTTGCTTTTTGCAGTCCAAGACACAGGGGGTCCATTACAGAACCTTTCCTCTTCCTCGATCATGTTTTTTCTTTGCAAAAGTGCTATTTTCTACTGCTCCTTTGCAGTGGCTATGAAATCCTTGCTAAGGACAGGCTGACTTTAGAGCCTAAAAGAAATAAAGCTTTGCAGGAAGTCCATACCATTTGCATGTATCAGAAGCTAGAAAGCAATGTGCTCTGGCCCATCTTTGACAGGAGGGAGCTACTACTCACTTCTTGTTTAGTCTAACACAAAAGATTAAACTTATTTCCAGTGAAACTGATGACAGACTAGTAAGAGCCATGCTGCCGGCCCTTGCAGGCTGTTGATTAACCTGTGACTTGGTCTCCCGGGAGCTGCAACAGAAGGCCTGTCGTTCCAGACATCTAAAAAATCTCAAGGTAAAGCACTGGAAGAGCAATTAAGGACAACAGCAGCACTGACTCAGAGAAGCCCGGGTGGTGGTTCCTTAGAAATAGCGAAGCACTGGGGGGAGGTTCTGAAAAACATTCAGGGCATTTGATGGGTGGTTTCTGGGGTGAAGGGAAGTGCCAGGAGCACTTCTGAAGGTTTCACCTGTGCTGGCCACAACACGACCTGGTCACTTGGTGCCTTCAGGCTTTGTGACATGTGCTGAGCAGCCACGGAGCACAATCTCCAGCTCCTGCAGGAAACTTCCCTCCTGCCAGCAAAATGCCAGTCCCTATGGCTTAACACCAAGAGAAGCCTAAAATGAAAAGTGCACTGCCTGTCACTTTTTTTCAGACTTTGGGGAACTTAGAATTCAGTTCGTGCCTGTAATTTATTTTTCTCAGCCCTAATGAAAACACATTTTGTAGTTGTTAGTGTTTTAAATCGAGTATCAATAAAGATAAGCCTTTTCCCAGGGTGGGAAAAAATACAAAACTGCCTCAAATCTTTCACTCATGCAAAGGTAAACAACCCCAAAGCATTGAAGGATTAAATAAAATATATGCCTCTTTTCACTGGGTGTGAGTAAGTGCCAACTGAGCTCTCACTTGCACCCCCATCTCCTGTGATGTCACCAGGGCCTAGAGGTGCAGCAGGATGTGTTATGGTGCCCTGCCATGTGACAGCATCTCTGCTCCCAGTGGTGGAACCACCAGAGGCTCCTAAACACCAGCAGGGCTGTAAATGAGAAGGACTTTGTTAACTTCAGCTTCCCCATCCAACCCAACCCAGAGAAAAAAAGTGTCCAGCCACAGCACAACTCACAGTGCAGCTAAGGAGAGAGGCAGCACAGCATTCCCCTGGCAAGCAGGGTCATCCATCCTCATCTGGATGCAAGAGATTTTGTCAGAGACACCAGAATTCATTTGGTTGGGCTGCAACCCCAGACAGAAATTGCTGTGAATACTACAGCACAGAGCCTCCTCAGTTGATGTCTAGAAACTGCTTGTGGTTTCAGAGCTCTTGCTGATGAATTGCCCAGCAGCTGGTCATATTGGGAGGGCTCTGCTTATTATTTTCAACTGCTATCTTGCATGGAAGGAAAATCAAAATACTTTCCTCAAGGTAATTGTATCTAAAACAATTGAAGAATTTTCCACAAGGTTGTAATGCAATTAGGACTGGCATTTTAGATAATTTGTATCTCTAAAGGTATGTTTATGCTATCATACTCCTATTTTGTGGAAAAAAAAAAAGAAAGAAAAGAAAAAAGAAAAAGCAGCTGGCAAGAGGAAGCTGATTTTGCTGTTACAGGCAATGAAATATAGATTAAACCATCATCCACCTAGTATTGATTAAAAGGCAGCAGAATGCCAGGATCATCTCTGAGGTGTGATCATGGTTGGGTAGGATGTTGTGTCACCTACCACACATCTGCAGGTTTCCCATTCAGTTTTCCATCAATGCCAAGTGATGTGTCATCACTGCCTTCTGCTGCAGCACCTCAAGAGCTGCGCTCCCCAGCTGCCCTGCCAGCTCGGATGGGAGCAGCTGGTGCAGCTGGGAGCACCAGGCCCACCACACAGAACAAAACCAGCAGCCATGCCAGTGCCTGAGTTTGTGTTTTGAGAGATATCCAGGAGCACCCTAAGCAGAGATGCCAAACAATCCAAACATGCAGTAACAACTCCAGAAGTGCATGAAACAGCTGGTGAACTTGTTGATATGGGATATTGTGAAAGCCAAAAGCATGGACATAGCCCTACCCTAACACCATTGGGAAACCTCTATTTCCCTGACTACCAAGGGTACAACTAGGGACACGATCGCTCTATGCCTGTTCTTCCTTATGCTTATACTTAACCACCTTTGGCTGACTCTTGCCCAAGACACAGTCCAGGGCCAGGGGACGTTTGCCTGACTGCAACAGATGCCGTGACTGAAATTATGGGATGAAAATCTTTCATCTCCTGGCCTAGGTGGAAGCAAACGAATTGGATCAATTATCATTACAAATGGGTCTGAACTGAAACTGGGGAGACACTCAATGTCTCTTCAGAGCCACAGTAGCCATTTATGGGCAGATGTCCTGTCCTCATGACAGTATAAACCAAAGCTATGGATTCAGACAATCACCACTGAATGATATCTGGATGTGGTCCTTAATGGTAGAGAAGCTACAAATTGTATTACAAGAGTAACTCAATTCCCCTGGAAACGTAAAGATGTCCCTTACCCTTTGTTGTAACCCAGCTGACCTATCAGTACACAGTACAGCTGCCAGAGAAGCAAAGCAAAGAGCTGTACTGCTGTACAAAGCAGGTGATCACACCCTTCTGTTCTCAGTCGGATAGACAAAGAAGCCATCAGCCATGTTCACAGGTTCATCTGCCTATATTCGCTAGATCCATGTTTGCAAAAACCTACCTTGAGCCATTTGGGAGCAGTTTGGAAACCTGGCCTTGGGGTCACAGACCTGACCCCAGACTGAGGCAAGAGGGGACATGAGGCAAGAGGGGACATGAATGTCCTGCCTGATATTTTGTGCCTTGCAGCGGCCTGTGACATAACACACATCCCAGACTAAGCAGAGACATGTTCAGTTCCACTGCTGTGAGCTCATTCACTTCAGTTAAAACTTTAACACAACCAAATGCAGCTTCTTAACATCAAAAAAACTATGGACAGGGATACTCACTATTGGGCTGAGTCGTTAAGTTGATATTCCCGGGACCGGTTGAAGCATTCTTGGATCCCAGAGTCTGCCCAGAGCCTCATCATAGCTGACAGCAGCTCTGGAGAGAAGGGCTCTGTGTCCTCCATCCGACTTACGACATCGCAGACCATCTTGGCATCAGCCTGCAGAGGAAAGAAATGAGAGGTCACATCGATGCTCAAGGCAGAATCTGGAGTCAGATATTTCAGAAACAGTTCACCAAACCATCAGGAGTAAAGAGCCTGTGTTTCTCATGTTGGGGCTTTAGCATCCACACTGTGTGATCCAGCTGAAAGGGCAAAAGGAGGATGGAGGAAGGAAATAACAAGGAAAAGGGTTGTTTGTGCAATCTGCCTCACATAAACAAGTATTTCTATTCAGCAGATGAAGCAGTCTGCACTGCACATGTGTGGAGTTTCATAGGAATGGAAAGAAATTCATACATGTACAAGGATATTTAAAATTGTTAGCAACAATGCATGATTTAACCGAGTGTGGAATCTTGCTGAAGAGGGGGCTTTGTATCAGAAAAAACAGCAGAAAGACTCCAGAAACAATTTTTTCCAGATGCTGGTTTATTGCTTTTCCTGAATTCTTGTTCTTTGCTATGAGCCCCTGCTATGAGGGCTATTTCATGTTAATGCAGACCACCTTGGCTGGCTGTGGTGCTCTGTGACTCAGAGGGAGAGGAATCTCCCACGGTTATGGAGCATGGCAGTGAGGGCAGGGCCAGCTGGCCATTTTCAGATGGAATCTTTTTTGGTGAGAAATGAGATTCGCTGGGACAGCAACTTTTCCTGAAGGATAGTGCTCTGACCGAACTTGGGTCCGGAAGATGTCTCAGATTTAGGATGGGAACGTCTAGACAGCCCTGGAACAGCTGAGTTCAGCCCTCCTGTAATAGTCCACAGTGGCTGATGTTTCACTCATTTGTGAAGCAGGACACCCAAATTCATGACCCCCTCTGCTTGCTTTGCAAGAAGTGGATGTCCCACACCACCCACAGACTCCCGAAACCCTTGGGATGTTGGCTAATCTGCAGAGGTTTCTTTTCATTGCTTTGAAAATGTCTCATATTTCTATGAGCTGAAACAAACCCAATTATTATTGCTATAATTAATTGGAAAAGAGGAGCTCATGCTTGTGTATGTGCACATACATTGTGTATGTGCAGCAAACTTGTGAAGAAACTTGTGAAGACAACCTCCTTGTTCTACTATCTTGTCTCTTGTCTGCTTGACCAAACCCTTTCTTGGCCAAATGCAGGTGGAAGTCTTTGCCTTCCAGGGTGTTTGATCTAAACCATCAAGTGCAGACCAGAAACACAAATCTTGAGAGGGGAGTGCAGGTTCTACCCATGCTTTGCTGGCTACAATTAGAAGTGCCGTCATTGAGGAGCACCACAATAACCTTATTGTATGGATGGGAATGACAAGTGTATGACAGGGTCTGCATGGTCAGGATCAAAACTCTGTAGCCTCTTTGTTGAACCCTGAAATTGTGGAAAAAATTGCAGGGCACCAAACTGAAAGCACTGAAGACTGAAGCTGCTGGAGATTTCAGTGCTCAGTGAAAGAGCCTCAAGTCCCCTGAACATCCAGCCTTTATGGGCTGAAGAAGTCTCAGTACTGTATGTATCATAAAACTTAAAACTTAATGGGGTGGACTGTATGCTTTGAAGGCTTTATGAACATAAAATCTTTCTCACAGAGCACTTAACTTCATATTTTAGTGCCCAGGAATCCTCCCAGCCCTCTGTACAGACTCTGCTCATTTTGGAGAAAAAGTATTGGTGACTCACACCTCAAAGCCAAGACAAATGAAGAACCTTGAAGAGTTCAGTTAATTTCAAAAGCTTGTTTTCTGCCCTGGAGTGCTTTGTGAGCTGAGTGAATATTCATAAATCATCCGTATGGTTTGCCTGCTCTACTGGAGCTGCAGTTCGGCTCTTTTCACAGACTCGAAATGACATAAAACCTGCTAATGGCTGCGGTCTGTCTTGGCCCCATTATTTGTGCATGGGTGATGCAGGAAAAGCATCCATACTTCCAGTCAGGTAGAAGGACATCTTTCTATGTTATGTTGGCTGCTGGGGGGGTTATAGGTATAAGTCACAGATCTGTCCATCTGTTTCTGATGGCAAAGCACATTTTAAGCTCTCCAGCTGTCATGGGTAGGGTCTGGGCTTCTTCTGAGTTTTGTGGATTTAACTGCAGGCTGCTTTCTGCAAAACATCAGAGGGAATGGCACAGTTGTCATATTTTCTGTGCTGGGAAACAGCTGCGTCACCTTTTCAACTACTGAGACTTGTGGCAGTTCCCTGTGAGTAAGACCCAAACCAGGAGGGTTTGAGCAGAAGACAGAGATGAACAGCAATGACAGGGCAGAATGGGAGTGCCCAGGCACACACTTCTCTGGCTGTGGTTATCTCTAAGTTTGCTTGGGCCAGAAGTGGGGCTGAGCATGTAGGGCAGGGGATTATTTTGGTACATACTCCTCTGCAGTCACTGGAGGTCCCTTTTGCGGACAGGAGAGGCTGCCCTCCCACAGCATGGACACCTGCCTGCAGGGCAGACTGAGAGTCAGCAGGCTGAAACAGGGGAAGAACTCAAAGGAAAGTTTATTGCTCCTGCTGGACGGTAATAAAAATATTCCAGTCTTAGTTTTATTTTGCAGAGAGAACCGCTGAACTCTTGGTTTTACAGACCCACAAAAAGCAGGTGAAATGAGTACTTTTAAAAATACCCCTTCCCCCTGCCAAGGTTGAAGTCCCTCTGTCAAGGAGCATGGGGCCATCCAGGAGTTCAGGCATTTGTTAGATGATTTAACAAGCAATTAAGGTTCCAAGAAGAGAAGATACCCCTTTCTTTTCTCACTCTCCAGGCTGTGTCTCAAGCTGGGAATGACATTAAAATCTCCAACTCCCCCTGGGCCCAGCAGGTAGATTTTTAAATACTGCCTGATTGACTTTTCCCTGCCTGCCTCCCCCGGGTCTGCTGCTCCTGCTTTTCCAGAGGTGAGAGGAGCCGAGCCTCCTGCCACGCTCTGCCTCTATACTGCAGCCAGCAATTAAATAAAGCAAAACAAAACAGGCCAACCAGCCCCCCCACTCCCCTGCCTTGCAGTTCCCATCCGACAGGGTTGTCGTTAATGAACATCACGGTGGTATTTCAGCTACCTCGGGAACTAAAAATAGGCAGTGCTTGGCCCCTGGGACTGCTGGAAGGAGCTACAAAATGATGCAGGGCTCCTTCCCCACCACTGCTGCCTCTGCCTTTCCCACCTGCTCTGTCTCCCGTCTCTTCGGGACAAGAAATCTGGGAGGAGTCTAAGAGGTCAGGCTGGTCTCCTTCATGCTGGTTCTTATCAGCCTATCACTGCAGCATTCCCACATGTCCTGCCGCCACTCCCCAATAGCTTGCATTTTCCATAGCAGGTGAAACTCTAACACATGAGTTGATTGCCTTTGGGCTGTTCATTATGGAGACTGGGATTTGTCACTTCGTGTCATTCCTGAATGCTGATTCCATCAACCTACAGCAGGAGAATTAAAGCTGGCTGGGCATGGCCCGGGGAGACAGCTGAGCTTAGAGACCATGGTAAGGTGAAATTGTACATCCAGGCTTTAGACATCAAGCCAAAAGACCAAATAACTATTTGCTGAAGAACAAACCTCCGCTCTGGTCAGGGAATGGAGAGGGCTCTGTAAGGCCAGGGCAGGGTCTGAAATCCACAGGCAGATGTGAACAAGAAGCTTGTAAACACAGTGGGAAGTCAGCGTGTGTCATTCCTAACCCCGGGTTGTGGGCCTACCTGTGCACCAGACTTTCAGTATAAATCCAGTTCAAAAGGGGATCTGTTCTCTCCCTAACCTGGACATAACTGCAGTTATTTAATTGTCTGCCATATGTCACTGTCACCAAGCTCACAGCCTGTGCTCAGCATGCAAACTTGTGACTTCACTTGCAACAGCCACACAGCCCAATTAAAGTGTTACCTGGCTAGAAGGGAGAGGGGCCCCTCCCAGCAGTCTGACATTACCTGCAGTTGCGTTTGTTGCTGCAAGCAAGTTATTTTCAATCTCACCAATACAGACCACCCCTAATTAATTGTTCCTCACCAACACCCATGACTAGTGCCCATGAAGGTACCAGCAATGCTGCTGCTGCCCTGGCTGCTGTAGAGTTGCACTGGAGTAGGACCCAGGTCCCCATCTCTGACTATCCCAGGGTAAACCCTGGCTTTGATCCTTTGAAGTTGCCTGGACACTGACTTGGAGACTTTCTTTTTCCCCCCTTTTTTTCCAAAAGTAATAGTTTTCTGGAAGGGGAAATTTAAGGGAGAGGCAGGATCTTATGTGAAGCTGTGTGGTACAAATCTGCTAAACCCTACAGAGCTGTGCTGTGTTACAGCCACTGGAGAGATGAGCTGGTGTGGCACACTGTACTGTCCTTTCCTTTTGGTGAACTAAATCCCAGTAAATATCATATTTTTGCTGTTATTTACTCTGATTAAAGATACTTGTCACGTAGTCTATCTCAAAGGTTAACCCTGGGGCAATTTCCTCTGGTGGCTGGTTGTACCAGGAGCTGCTTCTCAGAACGTTTCAGAAAATCCATGCAGTGGGGGAAAAGATAAGCACTGCAATTTGCCTGGTGGTACAAGACAAATCAGCACAGTACTAGTCATCAGCAAGCAATCTTGTGAAAATAGTAGTGGTCATCACGAGTCATGAAGTTGGGAGTAATCAAACTGATGTCTTGAGACCATCCAGCATCCAAAAAGGACATCCTTGGAAGGCAACCTTTGTGCAGGACCCAGATCCTGACTTCAGGCACAGCAGTACGTGCCTCTGCTACTCCAGTGAGAAATGATGTCCCGTAACTTCATGGCAGAATGGGTCCTATAAACTGAAAACCTCCCCCTTTTCCTTACAGAGTGTCTCAGAAATACAGACCCCACTTCCCAGCTAAAGTGTAGTTGCATTGCAGCAAAAGCAGTGATTTTCACAGCATTTCAGCCTGAATAAATCCTGGAAACAAAGCATCGCTGGTGAATATGCCTCTTCCAGAGACATCTAGGGCCCAGCTCCAAGTCCATAGAAGTTTTTGTAGACAGTGAATAAATAGCTACATGTATGACTCTCCCCCTCACTCTCCCTCTCTTTCTCACACATCTGTGTTTCAGAGCTGACCTCTCAATCTGTGGAAATCTGTCTGGCATTAAGCAGCTGCTGTGCATCGTGGGAGAGACAACCTTCCTCCTGCACCCTTCCATCTACCCTCAGAATATTTAATTGAGGCCTCCCACCTTGGCTTGGCATTTGGCTTGCCAAGAGATCCTGGAAGGCACTGAGCAGGTAAAAATCTATCCAGTGGCTTATGAATATCTGTTCCTTTGGAGACTACCTTGAGGTGGGCACCCAAACTACATCCCCTTTTCACTCTCTTTAGCTGGAGGTGGAAACACAAAACTCTGGACACGGATCCCAGTGGTCTGGGAATGGGGTTAGGCAAAAGCTCAGCATAGCGCTCTCTAGCACTTTTCATCACACAACAAAGCTAAGCCTAAAAAGTTAAGTTAGAGGTGGCTGGCTTTCCAGAGAGTCACAGTGGCCATCTACCCTTGTGTAAAACATCTCACAAAAAGGTTGGCCGACTTGGATACAACATGGACAGGCTGCTGTCTGTCTGGGAGCAGACAGACTCTTCTGTACAGAAAATGTAACCCAACAGCCACAGTGGCGTCCAGATCTTCTCCTGAGCTTGTGCTGTCCGGCTGGCAATTAGGACAGCCCTGGTTTTCATATCCTTCTGGAGCCAAGATGGCACCATCACCTCTGACTGTCTTGGCCAAACAGTGCTGTGTGTCTGGGAAGTGGTCTAGGATCTCTAGCCTGAAACCTTGTTACAGCTGGTTTTTTCTGTCTGCTGCTTCCTATTTGGGGAGACATTGAGCAGGACTGATAGATTATTATGTTTCTTACAGCAGGCCAACTGCTCTATGTTCAGTGCTACCTTCATTTCCATTCTGTATGATACTGCAGTTGATCAAATAAAATTTGCCAGCCCTTATGTTGGTATAGCCCTCTTTTCCCCTCCTGCAACACATATAAAATAATATTCCTGGTTTGCTTGGACTGATGGGAAAGGGGACTATCTGGCAATCCAGGGACTGGATAATGCATGGACTAGACTAAGCTCTTGGGCTGCCAGCTGGCCACCACCATAGTAAGAATTCTTATAGCTCCACGTCCTGTAGAAAATAGTGGTTCATTCACTACTGGGGGAAAAACCCACCACCCAACAACACAGAACTCGACCTGCAAGAAGGACAAGTCATTTCCTAAATGTGCTTTTTTCCAGGAAATGCAGGGTCCTCCCCTATTCTCAAAGAGCTCAGAGAAGCTCCGGAGCTGGGCGAGACAAACACTAGCTGACCTGATTTTTCCAAGCAAGGATGGGAAAGCCAGAAAGCATGTGTTAAATGGTCTCAAAATAAGTCCTGACCCACTAGCTGCAAAGGAAGGAGGGAAAACAGCACTCTGTCCATCCCAGTCCCTTCTATTTCAAGAAGAGGGCATCCCCACGAGACCAAGAACCCCTACATGCTCCTTCGGCATCGCTTCAAGAGAAGGACGATTTGATGGGTCCTCTGCCCTACAAACACTGAGCAAAGGAGCTGGGTACAGGACCTGAAAGCCCAAACATCCTCGCTGAGGACTTTCAGGCTATGCAGGCACAGACAGCACTGCCCACCAGGGAGGGGATGAGAGAGACAGTCACAGATGGGGGACATTAGCCGCATGGCTTCATGCTCCACAGGGAAGTGCTCTGCCGCAGTGCTGAGGAGCAGGCTGGAAACATGTAAAGATGAGAGAGCAAAATCCTTGCAGCTTACTGCCCTTCTGTTCTCCCTAATATCCTCTGCTGGGTAAAAGTCCATAAAATGTAACAGCACTGGAGTATTTGTGCTGCAGTAAACAGCAGGGAAATGCCTGAGATGCCACAGTGAAAACGCAGGTGGGGAAGCTGCTCTGGCCCCTGGCATTTGTAAAATAAATGGCTATTTTCCATTCATTGCAACGTGGACGGCTGAGGATGAACAGAGTGGGAGTGACGGTGATTCTCAGGGAACCCACTCTGGGTTTGGGAATTCCTGACGGCTTTAGCCTGCACATCTTCCACTCTTCAAATGTCTTTAAGATTTTCCACACCAACATCCCTCCAGGCAACTGTGTTAAGGGTGGCAGAGCAGAGGGGACACAGTTTCATTCCAAGCTTTCCCACCACAAAGGGGGAAAACAGGCTTTGTCTTTAGAACAGAAAGGGAAACCAGCTTCTATCATGGGTGCATTCCCAGGAGAAAGATTTTTTTAACATCTCTGGCTAAATGCCACTTGTGTATGATGATTTATAGGGCAGTGCCTTCCTGCTGGGAAGTCGTGCAGTGCTGGAACCTAGTAATTAGTTTAATGCTCAGAGCTTGATGCTGAACGGTGGGTGCTAATCTCCACTCTACAATTAATCTTGCAGATTTATCAGTGCCTCTGTGATGAAGGACTAAGTCTGTGGGTTACATTCATCTGTCTCTAAAGAAAGAGATGGTGTTTCAACCAGAAAGAGCCCTGTTTCATTTTACAGTCCTTCTTTACTTGGTGATCTGTGTTGAAGATATATACTTAAAGGACAACAGGGAGAGGAAAAATCCCTCCCTTCACCGCAACCCTGTTAAATTTCATCTCCCTGTTACCTCTTTTCTTCTCTGTAACCCATAATTGGGGTATCTGGGTAGGGATTTCTTACTGTTCTCCACTGAAACAGCTAGAGCAGTCAGTGGGTTTGCTGTGCATACTCAAGCTTTGTGTCTGATGTGGGGGGGGTCTCAAAATTATTTCTTGCATTGCTGATGTGACATTAGGCATCACAGTAGCCAAAGAATACTCATTCTTCCACTTGGCAGCAGAACTGAAAAACTAGGTGGTATAAAAAATCATCTTGGATGAAACATGAATTCTCCTGTGAACCCAAAATCCTCTGAAAAATTTAATTTCACATCCAGCCAAAGTTCTCGCCCTAAGCCCCACCAAAATATTTTGAGTTATTTAGGTGCTCAGCATTATTTTTTAGAAGTATGTCAATTTTCAAACAAAACTTTTGGTTTTGAATGAAAAGTTGGAGAAATGAAAACAAATTACTTTGTCCTTTCAGGAATGCAAAATCCTTTTGAAAAATTCTCACATAATTTCCTCTTGTCCCTGACTACATGTAGATTTTGACTGGATTTGAAGATTTTGACCGAATTTATAGATTTTGATCTGATTTTACAAATGTTTTTGGTTTATTTCAGACTGTTTTTTAGCAGTTTCATCAAACACTTCTGTCCAGGTCTATTAATAAGTACAACAAGAACTTTCTTACCAGAAGTCCTTCATTCACAGCTTATTTTCCATTTTAATTTCAATTGTCACCACCTCAAATTTTCTGGTTTTTGGTCCTGTGCTCTTTCACCAAATGTCCTACAAGATCATCACTGCTGAGTTTTCCTTGCGATGAAGGGGTTCTCCTTAGTTTTGATCTGCACTTTGGAGGAACAAAATGAGGTGTGTAAAGTCCAACACCTGCCCACCAGGACACCTGGGGCTATGCTTGCACTGGGGTTTAAGAGCTGTCCCAGCATCTGGCTAAATAATAATTAGTGGGGCATTGCGACAGGCAGGAATGGAGTTTCTTCTGCAGACTTAAGCAACTTTTACATGTTTGTTTAAAACTTAAGTACTCTGGGAATAGGGATCTCAGAAAAGATAGCAGTGCTTTGCTTTGCCCAGCTTCCCCTAATGCACATTGGTGTTTTCTGAGGAACCTCTACAGAAAGAGACAATGGAAGTGTGCAAACCTGCAGTTGTTTTAGGATGGCCACTGGCAGCAGTTCCCAAAGCAAATACCCAAGGGAGGTCATGAATAAAGCATGTGCTTCCTGCCTTTGCCTCTGCTGCTGTGGTAACTTCCTGGTTTTTGGTCTCTGGCTGCAACACAACCAGCGATGGAGGTGCAGGGTGACCCCAGACAAGGGGGGAAGACTTCACACTGACACATGGCAGGCTTAGATTAAATATTAGGAAGACATTCTTCCCTGTGAGGGTGATGAGGGACTGGCACAGGTTGCCCAGAGAAGCTGCAGATGCCCCATTCCCTGAAAGTGTTCAAGGCAGGTTGGATGGGGCTTTAGGCAACATGATCTAGTGGGAGGTGTCCCTGTCCATGGCAGGGAGGTTGGAATAAGATTATTTTCAAGCTCCCTTCCAACCTAAACCATTCTAGGATTCTATGGTATTAACATTGTGAAGGGGATAGACTGAAACAAGATGTAATTCACTGAGTGACTTGCTAGCAAAATTTTGCCTATGACTTCTTACAACTACAATCTTTGTTTAGCTTCTCTCCCTCTTAATTTCCAGTTGACTGCGAGCCGTTCTCTGCAGGGAGGACCAGAATTTCCAAGAGATGGGGGTGGAGGAGCATTTGGCTGAGGTTCTTCTGTGAGTGGAAGCTGCATCTGAGGGGGCTGAGGTTGAGCAGTGGCTGGTCAAGGCATCTGTGGCTGCTTAAAAGGAGCCCCAGAGTTCAGAGGAGATGAAAGACAAATTTTTAGTTAAATCTCCCTGCTGCTCTATTTCCAGAAAAATCAAGACTTGGGTGCTTGTAACAGGCTTGGAGGAGTTCTTCCTTTGATCAGCAGGGATTACAGAAGCTAACCTCCAGCAAGTTCCTCCTTACCAGAGCTGAGGCACATCACACACCAACAGATTTGCTCATGCATTGTTTCAGGTTGCTGCAGAGAAAAAATGTCCTATATTTTCCTTACAAGATCATCAAGAAAGTTCCCCAACCCTTTGATAGGGGGAGGGTGGGTGAGGAAGAAGAGGGAAAGGGAAAGGAGGGGGAGGAACTTGTTGGGTTGAGTGTGAGCATTGCTGTTTCAGGGGAAGCTGTTCTCAGGGATATTAAGAGGAACTTTATTTTTATTAACTGCTCTTTTCAGAGAAAACGGATAAATGGGACCTCAGGTGCATCATTAGATGAGAGGACAGTTCATAAAATAAGTGTCTGGCAGCAAACTACCTTTCTAACAGCTTAACAAGGGTAGGCAGAAATAGGCTGGGGGGCCAGAAGAAATCTTTGATGCTGCTATGTGTATTTATTATTTATTCTTCTGGCACAAGTATAGCATCAAAGAATATAAAAACCGAAAAAGCCCATAAACTGCTGTCACTGGATTAGTCCTACATCTCCGTAACCATGGCATCATTTAGTAATGACAAGGAAAATCAGCAACAATGGGAAAAAAGCACCCAGCATTTATGACACTTGTGAGGATGAAGCAGATTTCCTCACTCTGGTGAGGATGCACCGGAAGGGAGAAGAAAATCTGGGAGCATCTTGCTAGCCTGGGCATCTGTGAGGCTCAGCTATGGTGGAAAATGCCACAAAACAATGGAATTGCTCCCTTGTGTGTAAGCCTATGTGGTACATACTGAGGATAGATGGTGGATCCCCCCCTAAAACACTTTGCTGCCATGACAGGTCACCTCAAGCCCTACAAAACAGTGGGGGTGGCACCAGTGCTTGCCTGTAGCCAGGAACAGAAATGGCTGCACCATCTCAGCACCACGGTCGAGGCTCTCCGTGACTGTGACCTGCTGGTGTTCATCCCTGGGGGTGTGGCACTGCCAGTCCTCACCCTCCATCTCTCAGGTTCATCCTGTTTCAGTTCATTCCTTCCTTCCCCTCTGTGCTCCCGCTTTGTGCCACCCTCCCTGGGTCTGCAGCTGCTGCAGTGGGAAGCCCTCCCTGGTGGCTGTACAGAGCAGAGAACTGTGCGGACATGAGTAGCAAGGCATGAGCTTAATATTGCACCAATTATTTATTGGAAAATTATATATATTCACTTTTTTCTGGAGTACTTTGGCTGGAGTGGAAATATTTCAAGTACCATCCAGGGATTAGGGAGCTTCTTTTAATCTGCTTTTGTTTTGTTTCTTTTTTCACATCTTTGCAGAAAAGGGAGTAAAAGCCTACTCCAAAATGTGTTCCATGGAGGGAGTGGGATTTGGCAGTGATGCCAGTGGATAACGGGATGTGAGAACAGTACAGCCTGACTGCCTCCCAGAGCCCCTTTGCAGAAGGGGTCAGACTTCTGCAGACAGATTTGGGGCAGAGGTAATCAGCACTCTCCAGCCATCCAGCTGGGAGCAAAGCTCAGGCTTGAGGTCTGTTTCTGCTGCCCTGGACTCGTCCAGTGGCACAGAGCAGAATTGCCAATAAAACCTTGGAGCAGAGATTTTCACAGCTGCCTAATGGGTCTAGAAATCTGATTTTTTTCTAAAATAAGCAGCCCAGGCCTGTAGTCACCATGTACATCTCGGCAGCAGAGTGCACAGTGGGTCTCTCCATGGCACAGCCAGTTAGCTGGAAAGTGAGAAACCCCAAGAAATCCAAATGTCTGTGACTCCTAGCTCCTGTCCATCTTCCCTTCTTGGTTACTTAGGCTTTTTCTCTCCTGGCAAGCCTCTCTCCCAGGCACTGCTAATGCTCTGCCTGCAGCCATACCAGCCCCAGCAACAGCCCTGCCTGTGCAGTGCTCTCTGGAGATGCCATTTCTCTCGCAGGCATTCAGCCCATGGTGCATCGCAAAAAAATATCCCCAGCGGAGTGAACGATGTCAGCAAGACTCTTGCCTTCCCTCCACCTCCCAGGGCTACTTTCTGCCTTGGCTACGAGCCTGCTGCATCTTTGTGTGGTTAATAAAAATAACCTAAAAGTACTTGGGAGCAGACAGAGCAATCCCAGAGACTCCAAACATCTAAGGGGCTTTGTTTCCAAGGCAACATCTTGTCTCCTAGCTGCAAAAGGCCACGGGAATGAAGGCAGCCTATGGAAAATGAATAGCTAAATGACAACAACAACAAAAAAAATCTGCTGGGGAGTGTTTCAGAGAGGGAGGGGTGGTCGTAGGGGGGCCAGGAAAGAGTGAAGCTGAGCAAGCCAGGAGTAGCTGCACAGAGCATGCAAAGGGACAGGGTGCAATTTATCTCATGAGAAGCTCAGTCCTGCCCCCATTGAAATGCAGAGCACCACTTCCACAGACTTAATGGGAGCAGGGGAGCTTGCACAAATCAGCTATTCTTTTCTTTACCCCCTTTTTTAAGCTACAGTGTTTGAAGATTGGAACTAGTTAAAAGTAATCTATTGTCCAAGGCAGAGACTTCCCCGGTCCCAGGAGCTACCCAGCCAGGGCTGCAGCTCACTATTGATTTTGGCCACCCCGGTTTCCCACTATTGATTTTGGCCACCCCGGTTTCCCACTACCAGAGCTGCCTCCTCCCTCCACAGCCCAGGGCAGTGAGGCAGGCGGGAGGTGCCAGAGCACCAGAGAATCCCTCCAGCTCTTCCAGGAAACAAACTTGTTTTCACCCATTTCCCAAGGTTTCCAGAGCCGTGCCGTGTGTTAATATCTGTGCAGTCCAAGCTGCAGTGAGTTCTTTCACTATGGCTGCAAGCATGGTTTTGCTCTTATGGCCTTTTGACCCGACTGTCAGGATAGCAGACTTGGAGCATCAGGCATGGGGAAAGCACAGATCCCTCTGCCCCCCATGTCCCACCCATGGCCCCTTTCTGACAGTACCCTCCCCTGAAGAGGGCAGGCAGGTCTGGGGCTCCACCATGGTGCATCCAATGTGCAAGCTGCCCTTACGTAGGTGACTGCTGCAGTCAAATGCCCCCGGGATCATTTATAGGATTCATATCAGACAGGGAGGGGAGAAGCTCTCCAGTGCCAGCCGAGACGCCTGCCTGCAGATGCACTGCTCCTGTCTTTCCTCTCCCTCGTGTCTCATGGGAATGCCTAAAAGCTGAGCATCATGATGCCAAGTGAGCTGCCAGAGCTTTTCCTCTGTGTCCCAGGAGGTGGCACGGATGCCCTGGGAACATGACAGGCATTGGGTCAGGGGCTCCTTCGAGCTGGCTTTCAGCTCCTCAGCAGCACAACCTACACGGAGCTCCACCATGCCTGAAGTGGGCTCCTGGCACAGGAAGGGGAGGAGGAGGGAGCCTGGCCATTTCCCCGGGGGGGCCAGGAGGGATTGAGGGCATTAGGGTGTGCTGGTGCTGACCTCTGCCCTGGACTGGAGTCAGCCTCAGCCTCAAGCTCTCCCTCTCCTTTTCCTCAGAGACTCTTTGGGATGATGAACAACTCAGCCATTGTTGTCCTGCCTGATGTTAAAACATTTTATTTAACTAATGTCTTTTCTTTGTACCTTCTCTCAATCAATATCATGTGAGCAAGAGGTTTCCAAAGGGAGAGATGATGGGAAATGCTCACCTCACACTTTTTTTTTCACACCCTCTGCTGTGGGCAGAGCCAATCCATCCGCATGGATGGATGACTGCTATTTATTATTCGTCTTGGTATGAGGAGCAGAGCCTCTGTCTGAGCAAATTTTAAGATTATGAGGTTTGCTTCTCACTCCTCCTCCTTGAAATGGTTTTAAATTTAGCTTAACTTCAGGGAAATCCTCTGAAATTGCCCTGGAGAAGCAAGGCTGGAATTTGGTCCCTATAGCTCTGCCCAGAGCTGGAGGGCTGCCATGGAAAGCCTGCGGGGAAGTAGAGCTGGCCTGTCTGCTGTCACCACTGCTCCTGATGGGCAGTGCTGCTGTGTCACCCTCCCTGAGTCGTGCAGAGCAGTCGGGTACATGCAGCGCAGGGCTGGGGGGCACGGGCTGCTGGAAAAGAGGGGGACAACCAGTCTGACCAGTCACTCTGTTCCCCCTCTTCCCAGGGGACATTCAGTGGGGGAAAACTTGGGCAGCAGGGATCTCCTGGGGCTTGAGGAGGGATCAGTAGGGATGAGACTTAAGAATCGGCAGAGCATAGGACTTGGATGTTTGTATCAGAACCACCACAGCCAGTTTACCTTCTTGTCCCCATCTCATCCTTCTTGCAAGTACCCACTGAGACTATTGTGCATTTGATAATTTTCTATCCTAAACTCCTTTGCCATGTTCCTGGATCACCTTCCACTGCTATAACTTTCATCCCTACCTCGCTGAACTTCACTTCTATACATGAAATGATTCCTACAGATCACATCGAGTTTTCACTTGCAAATACTCTTGGACCACTTTCAAAGGACTCACCCCCACTTAACCATGACATAAATTGTGTGGTACTCTCTGTACAACTGGCTGTCAAAATAGTTCAAAATATTAATACAGGAGTTGGGATTTTCCAAGGTACTTGGTATTCACCTAACCTGATTCACACTGGGCTTGACTATAAATTGTTAGCAACAGGGAACAATGAATGTTCCTGAAAATCCCATAGCTTGGACATAATGCTAGAGAAAATAGACTTTGCAGGATACATTATTATTGGCTTGTTAAAAATTCTCACCTAGATGTCTTTAAAAATACATCTGCTCAGGTCGTTAATGGCATTTGCATGGACAGTCTTGTCCTTATGTCTCAATGAATAAATAGTATTGATTTATACTATAATAAATTTATAGAATAAATAAGAGCCAAAATACAGCCAACTGGGTGGCTGTATTATCCTTCTTTGGAGTATTTGCTGGCAAATGTCTTATGTTTTAGTTTTTCAAGAGGCCTGAACAGGGGACAACACACCTGTTGCCCTTGGTCCTAACACGACCAGGTGATAAGCATCTGTTGAGCAGCCAGAGCACTCCAACCCCCTCCTAAAAACCTGCCTGCCCCTTCATTTTCTCTGCCACCCTTCTGCTTCAGGTGGCTTAGCTCACTGACTTGGGCTCAACGGACACACACAGACCCTCAGCCAGGGATAGACGATACATGCTTACATCTCCTCCACAGAAAAAAACTGTCGAGCTTTCAACTTGCCTTTGAGCTGATATCTTCAGAGTAACAGGTCAAGCTGGAAATGCATTTCCAACCCGTGTCTGCCTACCAGAAGCAAGCTCTCCTTCGCTCCTTGCTGCTCCTTGTGAGCTGCAGCACTCAGTAATGAGGCCATTGATGGAGCAGTGGTATGTTCTTTTGTCCCTGCCAAAACCCTGCACCCTCCTATTCAACTCAACAAGATGTGAAGCCCTGGTGCTGCCAAGTGTCCTCTCAGCTGCCAAAGGAAAAGGAGCTAATCAAACGAGGAAAAGAGCCCAAGTACCAGGCTCCATTCCCAGCTCAAAGCCCGTGGATACAATACCCACCAGCTGGACCGGTCGGCTCCGAGCAGCTCCTGTTCTGCCTGTCCTGGGGTGAGAGCCGTGGGCTCTGCTGCTCCCGGTCCACATTACTGCTGCCTCAGTTAGCCTGTGTCAGAAAGCTGCTGCATTGATCCCTCTCAAGGCACACCACAGCCTGTACTTCTTAGTCCTTTATTTTTTAAAAAATTGTTCCGCAATGCCAGCTTCCTATCTCTCCCCTCCTTATTTCCCACACAAGGAGAAAAGCCTCATGCTGGGCCTTTCATGTCCCTTGGCCTGTCAGTGGACAGCACCTTTGAAATAATCTTTTTTGGCCTCTGTTTTGAACTCTGCAACTCAAACTCTTTCTCTGTAAGAAATGTGAGGAGACTGTTGGTTTTCAGTATCAATATTTGAAGCATTGTATGGGTCATTCTCCCATAGCGCTGCTCGGTCAGTGATGCTCACAGAACTGGCTAGGTAGCGGCTCTCAGCCAGCACCGCTGTGTTCTGCTGCTGTTCCACATCGAGTTACACCAGATGAGGATGGGGTTTGTTTTTGGCCACATCCTGATCTGCTTCTCCACCACATTCTTCCATCTCTTCATTTTTAGCACTGACATTAAGTATTTAGAGCATAAAATGACTAATTTGCCTCTGCAGCCGCTATGTTTTGAGGTCATTTGGGAATCGCTGAAGTTATTTGCCACCTACAGCCCAGTGAGTTTTATAAAGGGATCATATGTTTCCATACTACTTCTTCCCTCCAACTGCTTATTTACCATGGAGCCACCACTGTGACAATGGCTGGGGGGCAGCCGCTGCTGAGGTTAAATGTAGAGGTTATTGAACAGCCTGCTTACCACGCACAGCAGTTTAGGATGGGAGGTGAAAATGCTGCTTTGCCAAATGAATAACACCAAGTTATCTGTTTCAGCTGGAGCTGCTCCAGCGCTTTTGGCATTTCTAGAGCTGATGGACACCGCAAAGAATGTTTGAGGAGACAAAAAGTAATCTGCATGCTTTGGAGGTTGGCCACAGTGTTGCTGTAAATGCCACAGGCCCTTCAAAGGTCACAGGCACTCAGCTGCTCGGGGTCACATCTCTCCTGCCAACACAGGGCCCCTCACATTAAAGGGAGAAGCAGGCCACCTCTGAGGTGGAGAAGGATGTGGTATGCTCGGCAGCCCTGCATCCCTCCTCTGACGCTCTCCTCCCTCACTGGAAAGCCTGCCTGAGCAATCTATCCTCGGGTGCACTGATCCTAGCTTGGCCAGAGTCACTGGAGGAGGGGGCAGCCTTAGCACTGCCATTCCAAACAATCCCAGGCCAATGATGTCACTGACAGAGTGCTCGTGAGACAGGGAACAGTGCCATGGGGCCAAGCTGGTGAGCAGCACAGTGCTCCCCAAACCCAGACACGGCAAATATGGGGCTGGTCAGTGCCAGCAATGGTGCTGGTGCCATATCACAGAGGGGTCAGCAAAACCATTCCTGATGGACCTTTGGCTGCTCATGCTGAACCCAGTCTCATGGCTACCCTGTATATCACTCATCTGCAGCACCAAGGTGCTGGGTCTTTGATGACCTTGCCCTGCTGTGATGTGAAGGTGGCACAGGAGCTTTCCAGCAGCTCTGCTCCCAGCCTCGATGTGGGAGGTGAAGCTGGGGACATGCCACTTGCGGGTCCACACTCCCTTCCATCACAGCCCACGATCCGCACACTGCAGACAGGCCCTTGCCACCTGTGTTTTGGCTCATTCTTTAGCTCTTCTGCTCTGTGGCTGGGCAAGGCATGGTCTGGCTGCATCTGTAGTTAATGCCTGCTGAAGGCCCAAGACATGAGCCTGTGGCCTTCCTCTAGAGGCTTAGCTGAAGGGATCATGGTCTACAGCAGGCAATATTTTGTCAACCTAGTTTCTGCTTATTGTTGTGGGCGTGGTGAGTCTTGCCTTCAAAACTCACCCGTGAGCTCTGCATGTTGCTGAATTAAGGATAACAAACTCCTAATGAACAGTGTTTTGCAGGGAACATCCTTCTAAGCTGTGGTGTCAGGTGCCAGTGCCCTTCTCTGTCTGACACCTGTTCCCTGGACAAAGCTTTGCTTGCTCTATGGGAGTGCTAATTGCCTTCTCCTCACCTTTGGCCATGCTACCTTCACCTGCCCATCCATAACCAAACCAGAGCTTACTGCTTTCACTGCACCCCAGCAAGTTTTCTTTCTCTTCTCCATCTCCATGAGAAGATGTACAAAGCCTGCTCCAGCATTAGGGCCTTGTCAGACAAGTAACACCCATGCATCACCTACCCCACCAAATTTCCCATCCCACTGCTTCAGGCCAGCTTGATGGACTCGTAACCTCACAAGCTTTTCCATTTTAACGTGAAAGGTCATCATCCCCCAGCTGGGGTAATGAACACTGGCAGGAATTTTCTGTGTTCATAAATATTTCCCTGCTACTGTGAAGAGGCTGTTTTTCCCATTCTCTGTATCAGATAAAGATGGCTGCTCTGCCAGCTCACCATGTAAATTTAATAGCATTCCAAAACCTCTGTCCTACATAAATATGAATGTATTTCATCCAAGAGGAACCTGTTATTGAAGGAGCTGCATTGCTAAATCATTCAGAAGGTTATTGTTTGAAGTACTTGCAGTCAACGGTGTCTTAGCGATTACAGCTCAAAAAGGGAGGGAGGGTGGAGGAAAAGAATGAGTGGGGATCATGGAAACCTCTTCAAATGAGGGAGCTTATGTACTGAGATCATCAAGGTATAAGCAGGGCATTGCCAGCCAGCAGGTCTGGCCCCAGAAGGATGGGCCAGCTGCAAGCAGCTCTACAAATTATTCACTGGCAATTGCTTTCTTGCTGCTGCCCTGACTTATTTACACTCCAAAAGATTTCTGAAGTGTGTTTATTTAAGAAAAATAAATCCAGATGCTCTGGAAGGGGAGAGGAGCGTTCCAAAGGAATCGGGCCCTGGCATGACACAATTCATTTCACTCATTAACCCCTCCTCATAAGGAACACACTAAGTGCTTATGCATTATGCATCATCAGGAAATTCTGATTTGATGGAGACTGAAGGTTAAAAGGCATTCTGTGTTTTTCCTTGCTCCTCATTGTCATGCTGAAAGATGGAGAGATCTTGTGGAGGTAGGGAAAATTGGGGGAGTGAGAGCCCCTGTACCCTGACACTGAGTGCCACAGTGCAGATGGGAAGAGCTTCACGGTTGCTGAAGGACATGTGTTCCCCTGACGTTAATGTCTCTTACTGAATTCAAACATTTCCATCCCCTTCAGTAAATTCCCTACTTTCTCTGAACAGTTTTGTGTCATCAGTACACAAACCCACCCAAATCCTCACCTTCAGCCCTGTTAAGAAACATAGTTCTGGGTACTGCAAGAACTTGGAGAAGGCACAAGGTCCAAACACAGACCTTGCACCTTCCTAAGCTTGTAAACCAGCAGCTGGCAGACCTCAGAGTTTCTAAGCTGATTTCAGTAATTTAATTGATGATGCAACTGTAGATCTCTACATCTCTGTCCTTTACTTTTTACTGATTCATCTGTTCCTCAAGCAAATGTTTAAAATGAATTCTGTTTTTTACACCTGCAAGTTGCAAGTGTTGCATTTTAAGATGTCAGTCCAATCTTTCGGAGGGCACAATTAGGCAGATGTTTATCTGCCCATAACGAGCTGGGTGCATATTACAGGTAGCTGTAAGGGATAAAAGCCTTTATATCCTGCAAAAGTGTCCTTTGGGGGCATGTGCCTCACAAACAGGAACCCCCACTAGCATTTCAGTCCATCACAGCCATCATTCTGCTGGTTCTGGTGCAAGGCATCTAAGACTGATGCCTGGAGCAACCCAGGTCTCTTAGGTTACCATGGGGTGACAATGCCATATCATTTTGCTGTTGATCCAGCTCCAGATAAGAAGTGATTATTTTCCTGTTGCTTTGCTCCTCCACATGATGCTGTTCAGCCCTTTCCAACAGCAAAGGTTAGGACCCCATCTTGTTTCTACTTAGGTTCAGCTGCATGTATAATTCATTCAAAGTGCTCACTCCCAGTGCTGCTGCTGGAAAGGCACCTCTGACACCACTGGCCTGGCCCCACTCTGGCACTTGAACAGCATGTACTCATTTTTATGATGAGTGAAAGATGTCTTTCAAGAGTTCTGCTGAAAGTTCTGCTGAGCTGCTCAGAGTTCAGAATTTTGTTTTCTGGCAACAGGCTTTCACAGTCAGATACTCCTCATGCATTGCAACAGGATGAAGCTATTAAAAATACAATTTAATTTTAGTCTCTCTGCTGATCAGTCCAGTGGGAATTCTCACTTAATCAAACTTTAATGTTTTCCTTGTAAATTTCAGTAAAATCGGTAATTGGTCTGATAATTGAATTTTCAGATCATGTGTCAAAGGAATAATGGCATGCATGGGATAAGCAGCAGTCTGCCTCTGGAAGCCCAAACATCTGAAATGGAAAATTCTGTGGAATTTAGATAAAGATTTGAATATACTTGTGTGGAGCTAAGAATAGACCATATTATTTATATCGCCAAAGGAAGCGGCAGAAATCACAGAGATCTTCAGAGACTAAAGATGCTCAGACAGTTATGCACAGGAATTGTGCTCATGGAGCTGACGTGGAAAGTTACTGACGTCTCAGCACAGGCACACGGGTCCCAGAGGGCCCCATGGACCAGGCAGCATTTCATGCAGAAGAGAAATGCCAGGCTTTTCCCTGCTGGAAGACACACTCAGGGTATCTTCCAAATACCTAGGCAGAGAGTGGGGAGTAACGTGGCCATGGCAGAGATGCCTTGTGCCCCACTGGGTGTATCTCCCCTGCACTGAAGTCCCTGTGTGCTGCAGTATTTCTGATGGAGAGCTTAATTTCAGAGATTCATTACTGTTTTGCCATTGAATTATTCTCGACATCCATTCCTCTGTAGGAGCTGATTTCTAACTAGATTGGAGAATAAATGAAACAGCTAGTGAGAAAAATTCAAAACATCCTTTCAATTAAAAATAAAATAAAATATAGGCTTCATAGCCATAACAGATGCCTGCATTTCTCTGAAGTTCACATACTTTAAGAACTGTGCCCCTCTCTCCTGGGACCATGACAGCAACACTCAGTTTTCCCTGTACTTAAGATGTTTTCAAGCTTGGAAGCATTTCCAGAAGTACAATAAATGCATGCTTTCAGCCCTTGTTTAATTATTCTTTCTTTTCTCCCAAGCATGTTTCTTGTTGCTTCACTGACACTTTGCACCGTCTCCCCTAGTTCATCATCTCCCAAATTCAAGGTGACCATCTCCAACCCTGAAAAAGATACAGATGTAGGGGTCCTGTTTCCTCTCTCTCTCAGTTTGTGCCTTTGTGCTTTGGTGAAATTGCTTCTGCTCACACTAAAATACAGGAGAGGAGAATGAAAGCCCATGAGCCTACTTCTGCTGGGTCTGTGTGACACCTTCTTCCATCAAGTCAAGGCTACAGGGATGTGTGAGATGAGGGTTGGAGCGTGCCCATCTGCAGGGGTAGGAGACAGATGCTGGGTGGGAAGCACGGCTGCAGCCCGCTCCGAGAGGCTCAGGTGCCACATGAAGGATCTGCTTTCCTGGGAGGAACAGGCAGTGCCAAGCACATGCTGCATCCAGGACTCTCCCCTGCAGAGGAGGGGAGCAGGGGCTGTTCTCACACTGCCTACGTGGATGCCACCAGCCTCTTCAAGGAACTGCAGTCAACACTTGCAAAGAAGGTGATCACTCATCGCTCTCATCAGCTTAGGTGTGGAGGGAGAGATGATGTTCACACTAATTCAGGCTTCATTTTTTTTCTTTTTTGACATGAGATGTCTTACATGGCTTTGCCAATCCTATGTCCATCAGAGCCAGCTGGATGCTGGGGTTTCTCCTCAGTGCCATGACAAGAACTTACATTGGTTTTTGCAAAACAAATGTGCCAACAGATTTCAGCAGGTGGTTCTTCCCATGCCCTGTTTGGATAGTATTAGGTTCTCTCACTTCAGCAGTATCAAATGTCTGCACTAGAGTAACAGCAAAATATCCTCTTGTGTTTTTTTCTTTAAATTTTGATTTTCCTCTCACTTCCATTTATCAGCTAAACATTGCTATTACTATGTAGCAAAAATTAAAATATTCAAACTGCTCTGCTCAGCTTTTCACCGTCAAATATTCCAGTAGAACCACCTTCCCTGAAAATAGTGGACTTTGAAAAATCTGCATTTTTAGACAGAAAATTACTTCCACAGAAATAAATAAAATTGGATAGAGTACATGCACTGGCATTAGCTCAGCTCCTTCCATCTCGGGGAAGAGGAGTTGTTTTAAAATTCAATCACTTGGATGTGCAGGAAAAAAATGGCTCTGATTTGTTTGGATGATTAAAATGTCCAAAAATATCAGTTTCCTCTCCATCATTCAGAGCATGTTTATGTCAGACAGCAAGATGAAAGAAAGTTTATCCTTGAACAGTAACAGAAGACCAAGAAACCAGCTACCTCCAGCTGCCAAGGGCCACTTCTGGCATTGGTGGTCATTTCCACACTACAACCAACTACTGTGTCAAGGTTAAAGGCTTACAGACTTGTGAACACATTTATCTGCAGACACAGAAATCTGTAGGTAATTCTTATTAATAGCTCCTACTGCTGTAAAGACCAGGAATTCTCTGCTAACTGATCCATCAGGCAGGTTTTGCTGACAGCATTTAAGTAGCAGAAGTGCTCTCACCCTCATGGTGAACACCCAAGTAGCACTGTGTGGTTCTGCTGTGGGGATAGGAAGCAATCCCTGGCTTCATTCTTCAGCATTGCATTGGTGATGTTACCTACACGTTACTGGGAAGAAAACATGGTCCATCTACTACATTTCAAGTGTGAGATGGGCAAAGAGAAGGGGCTCTGTAGTGGTTTAACAGTTCACAGCATCCTCAAAGGGTGACAGCCATGCTGTAGGGCCAGGAGAGCTCTTGGGCTGCTTAGGTTCCCTGCTCACTGCTGGTACCAGGCATTGTGGGAGGAAAAGAAAGCGTGTTTGTGTAGCTTTGAGACATACATGGGGTGACTGTGAGATTGGCAGCCCCTTCTTCTCAAAGATGCTGATGAAAATCTAGCCTGAGAGGAATTTTCAAAAGGTAGGTAAAGCTATGCAGAAGTGGGTGGTTTGCAAGCAATGACGAATAAGTGGTGGAGGGAAAGGGTGCTCTCAACAGCAAATTACTTTCCAGAGTCGTATGTGTATGATCACACCCTGGGCAGCACCAGGGATGTGTCTGTACCCAGAGCCAGCTCTTCCCCCATGCAGTTCACACAACAACCATGCTTTCCCAGGAAAATGTCAGGGGAATATCCTGCTGTGATGGCCGGAGTTGCATTCATTCCTCATATATTCCTTGAGAGCCTGGTAAAGATAAGCCCTCCTAAGTCAGTGGTCAGCACACACACAGGGGAGGGCTCCTGCACTTCCACGAGGCACACGCAGCCAGGCTCAGCAGCAAACACACCTCACACGAAGCCAAAGCACTGAGCCCACCTTCCAGGACCCTGCAGGCTCACTGAAGGAATAGCAGTGGGAAAGGCAGATGAACAAGTGTTAACAAACTGACAGATGTTCCCAGTAGCAGCAAGTTGGACAGAGAGGTGTGGGATCCAGGAATCATGTCTGTGGGTGAGCGCACATCAGAGTCAGGTGGGCTGGGGAACAGACCCTGAGCTCACAACCACCAACAGCTACAGCAAGTCTCAGCCTAAAGATGGTCTATCAAATATTTTGGGGCCAGTTTGAGGAGAAACTCTTCGTCAGGTGATTACACAGACGGTACTTTTTGTCTGCTAATGATGGTTAGCAGAGCCACATAAATGGAGAGACTGCTGTACCAAAAGGGTTTTTGCTCTGAGGGACTGAGGAGTGCAGGATTCTGAAGGGCTGAGCAGATGCAAGGAAAGCACCTCTCTCTTGTTGTCTAAGGTAAGCCAAGGGCTCTACGCACTGGAGAGGATACATCATGTTCAAATGTAGCAATTAGGGCTTCTGTTAGAAAATCCATACTCTGCTTTAAGGGACTTCTGACAAGCAATAACAGGAGATTAGCAGAGTAAAGAGGGGCTCTGAAACTCCTGACAGCAGTTATTCTCTTTAAGATGAAGCTGTTGATAACCAAGTTACAAGTTGGCAAGGTACAGCTGATGTCTTCTCTTTCCCTTTACTATCATCCTTCTCTTCTAACCCATTTAGCCTGTAACTGCATGCAATAGATGCTCTAAAACAGTCGCCTCTCTAAATCTGGAGAGGGAAAATCTGCCCATTTTTTAAGGTTACCCAAGTTATCTGCCCCTCGTCAATTCTGTCTGGAACCTGACTGCTCTTCTCCAGCTACCTGTTTGTCTGGAGGCAGCTTTGTGTCCTCTGAGCACAGAAGGACCCAACTCATGACTTTGAGACCAAGAATCTAAGTTTTAGACACTTTTCTTTGGGAGAGATATAAGCTCTATCACCTTCACAATAATGGCTTTTCTGGGCTCTGGCTCAACTGCTTGGGTGTTGCAGCAGTGTAGGAGGAACTTCTGGTTTTAGGGTTCCTGCAACTGAGAGCAGTCAGGAGCTCAGCCACGGAGGAGAGGGAAACCCAAGAAGTGTGAAATCTAAGCTCTCATATTGCTTTTTTAAAAGTTCCTAAAGAAGTGGAAAATAGCAAACTATACCATAAACTGGGAAGTTTGACCCTTGGGAACTCCTCTGCCTTTGACTTCTAAACACCTTTTTTACCTCTTTGCAGCTTGTTTTTGCTATTACTTGTACTATTCAGACCCTGCTTTGTGTATGTGCTGTTTCCCTGCTCATGTTCTGGAAATGTGAAGCTAACTTGCCACCTTAAGGCTGTTCAGCAACCTACTGGTCAGATCCAGCCACAGAACCTCTCCATCAGACAACCCCATGGTGGTGCCCAGTGTGAGTGCCACAGGGAGCATGCAGGAACAGCAGATTTCAGTCTTGCTGTGTCCTAACTTCAGGCATTGTTAAAAGCCTGAAAGCCCTCTTTACTCACTTGAGCTTAATTGCACAAACCATAAAAGCTCCCACCCTTGCTCAGTGGCAACTCTGGAACTGACTGATCCAAACCCTAAGTGCTTCCCAGCCCTTCCGGCGATATAGAGGACGGTGGATTTGGATTCAGGTATCAGAAGTTCCCAGCTGGCAAAACATAAAACCTTGTAACTTTTAAAGTTTAGTAGGCTTTCAATGCCTGTGTATGAAGGGTGTGAGGCTTTTTAGTTGTTGGTACTGAGTCACTGGGATGCAGAACTTGGACTGAAATATTGGGAAAGTTCACAGCTCCAAACTGACCTGACCCCTACGACTCAGGGGATGCCTGTGTAAGCACTATATGAAATGTAACTTTAAGGTCAGGTTCAAAACCTTAAGATTCCAGCACTGTGAGAAATAACTTGAAAGAGTTTGGAGGAGTAACTTGCAAGAGTTTAGAGGACTAACAGGAAGTAGAGACTTGGCTAAAAGACATCCAGCATCTTTGAAGGCAGGAGAATCTCAGGATGTGGCAACTGAATGGGCAAATATTGCAACAGCCTCAGATACTTGGAGATTTTCCCACTCACTACCAGGCAGATGAGTTTGGAAACATTAGCAGTGACCCTATAGACCACCAAAATGGAGTATTCTGTGAGAGACCACGTACAGGGACAGAAATCCCTGAACTGCTTCAGATCTCATTTCAAGTTCCCAGGCTAGTACAGCAAAAGCAAAAGGGAGTGGTAAAGTTGAGAGATGTGGAGGACAAAAGGCAGAGAGAAGGAATACAAACCCAAGACAAATAAATATTGAGTACTGTCTCACTTCTGAGTTTTCTTCAACGTACAGAGTATGCTCTGTTGGACTTTTTCTTTCCCTGCCAGCCTGGCATAAGCCCAAATTAAAACTAAAGGATATTTTTCACAATGCAGGCTGTTTCCCCCTGATCTTATCCCATTACTGGTACTGGATATGGGTAGCTAATATAATCAAGAAAATAAGCACTGGAGTGAAGCTTGGAGTAAAGATTAGGAAAACAAAGATTATAGAAGGTGGGAATGGTCACTGGATGCTTGGACAGCTTGACATAATTGACCTCACAGGGAAGAAAAGCCTAGAAGAGAAGCTATAGGGTGTTGATGGAGAAGAAATAGCAAAGGAGGTTTATTGTCTGCTTGCACACATGCACAGCATTAGGTGAAAACACAGAAATTGAGATTGCATACCTCACTATTGGTTACGGGTCAGGCTGTCACCTCACGTTAAATCATCTTACTCAACAAGCAAAATCTCTTGCTGGGTAACTTCTCCCCAAATGCTTAGTTTTTCCTGCAACAGTAACTTTGTGCTTGAGGAAAAGCTGATGTTTATGATTACACTTCCAAATGCCAAAAGTTGCCCAAGAATCAAAACAGACCCACGATTACCTGACAAGTATACTATTTTAAAATCTCTTGCAGCAAAAAAAAAAAAAATCGATGGTTAGGCAGAAGTATACATAAATAGCAGTCAGCTTGGTGTCATTATCCCAAATACAAAAAACATTTGGAGACCTCTTTTATGTGCTGAATATTTCATTCAGTCCTGCAGTGCAGTGACTCCCTAAACCTTCTCAAGCTGAGCTCTGCTTTTGAGGCTCTAATTTGCTGTTGCCATGACATTGGTAATGTCTGAATTGCTTTTTTTAACCACTTTTTTTCCTTTTTTTCAATCTCTTGCAGAGGCATTCTGAAATAGTGGGCATGAGCTGATCTTGTGGAACAGCCTGCGTGTCCTCAAAAATAACAGAAGAGTGTTCGTTTTTACAAGCTTTTTGGCTGATAGGGTCCTGATGGATGGATAATTGCAATCCTGACGGATGATAGCTTTTTAATTGGAGAAACCACAATGAACATATCTGACCTAATTGAGATAATTTTGGCTTTGGTGGGAGGGGGGAGAAGGGTGGGGGGCTATTTCATCTCTGTTTTTTCTTAAATAGTGACAATCAGAAAAAAATGTTATTAAAAAGAAGAAACATCCTTGTTCTTATATGCTTAATTGGGCTTCCAGAGTGAGTAGAATGTACAGGATAACATTAAGTTTCTCGGCAGTGAGTTTATCAACATACTTGCTTCCCAGATCCAAATGAGAATGGAAAAAATTTCTGTCAAGGTCAGCCTTAGCAGAATGGCATTACTTGCTCAGGAACATTTTTTGCAGGAGATGTACTTCCTTTAATGGGGTAATACCTTCCAGTTGCCTGGCTTCTTAATAATACAGCAGCATTTGCTGTCTAAGGGTTTAAAGAGGATGTTTTCTGTTGTTCTGAAGAATAGGTCAGCTCAGCTCAGCCTCCCTGGGCTTCGAGTCTTCCCTCTCTCTGATCAGCCGACCTGGATATGCCCATCCTGCGGCCCGTCCCTTTGAGACTTAGATGGCAGAAAATGCCCCCATTTCACCTGTAACAGCAGCTACCCCAGACTGGCAGATACCCCTCTGCCAGGGAGGGTGAGGAGATGGAGCTCAGGCTGTCTCTGCCACTTTCTTCAGGGACAGATCTCAAGAGCCTTCTGAACCTAAAGCTGAAGTGACTCATCTGAGCTCACCTGCTGGCAGCTCCTCATGGCAAATGCATCCAGTACTAGTCCCAGTTCCTGTCCCAGCACGAGCCTGAGATAGACTCCAAAGAGGAAAAGGTGGAAAAGGGAGAGACAATCCTCTGTCATCAGTATTTTGCGTTTGGGCAAATGTCTCTGATTACCAAGGCTAGAGAAGTGGGAAATGTTTGAAAAGGGTTCAAACTTTTTAAAAAATTACCAACCTTGACAGAATGAACAGCATATTCTTATATATAATTTAGTTTAAGTTATCCTGTGAGGAGCAGGACGTTGGATGTGATGAGCCTTATGGGTCCCTTCCAGTTGATACTCTGTGATTCTCTGATCCTCTAAAGGCACTATTAGGATTGTAGATGGAACTTTAGCAAATGTCACGACACAGAGGACAGGCAGGAGGCTGAGTGCTTGGAGAGCTGTCCTTAGCTGTCAGATGTGGGCCCTGCCAGCTCCCAGGAAGGGGCTGGTACTGGGACACTGGCAGATCCCATGCTCATGAGCTGGGCTGTACTGTAACGCAGTAGCATGTGCAGTAGTGATGCCTCTTAATGGCACTGGTTTAAATTCTGACATATCAAGCAGACATCCAAACCAGTTGCTCCTAAATGTTCACTCTAACAGGAGAGATGGTGTTTCCTCAATGCCTTGGCCAGATGTAGTTGGTGTTTGATCTCTGCTGGGTAGCTCCAACCTGGGCAATTTTTTGGGCAAAGACTCCTCTCTCACTAGGGCCTTCTCAAGTCAATGATAAAATTCCTATTCAATGAAAGAAGAACGGGCCCACAAATGTCAGGTCTTTTGGGGCCATACGGAGTGCCAACCACTACTCGAAATCTAATAATCCTGTAATGGCCTTGAATATTTCCGTGCTTCAGTTTCAGTTTTTATAGGTACATCTGAAAATAAATACTGCTCTTAGAATGCACTGACAGTGACATCTGAGTATTTCCAGGAACCTACACTATAAAAATGTCTGCCCACCACTGAAAGGAACACAGATTGACATTTCAGATAACAAACAAATGCCTTTGATTTTCACTGTGTGCCAAGGAACACTGATATTGTCTCTGTCTCCTGGGCATTCCTCAATGTGCCTCATTAGAACGTTATGAAATGTTGCTCTATTTGTTCTGTTGTAAAATACCAAAACAAGCCCTGGGGCCAAATTGACTGCAAGGGAGCTGGATGTGCTCAGGCTGAGGATTGGCCCTGTGCATGGGGATGCTCGTGCCTGGTGTGGCTGGGGCAGGGAGAGCTGGAAGAAGAGGGGGCAAAGGGAGAGACACTCCTTTGGCACCTTCCTGCTGTTTTCTTCCAACAGCTCAGCTAAGGAAAGCCCTAACCTAGAGCTGCTGGTCTCTTTAACATAGAAGTTTGGCAAGACCAATTTTGCTGTGTTAACAAACATCTGCAGGATTTCAAAGGTTTCAGACTCTAAGAAAGAGGGGGAGGCAAAGGCAGATATAGAGCACTTTTAAAAAATGGTTGTTTTTCCGAAGTTGGAACTCTTAAGCTAAACAGATAGCTGAGAACATCTGAAAATATCACAGGGACTCTACAGTCCTACTGTGTTTTTTTACTTGATGAATACCAGGAAAGTGTGTTTGGTTCTTTTTTTTTTTTTTTAATAAACACTTAAAAAGAGCAAACCAGAGGTCCAATGTTAAAACAAGCATGGAAAAACTTTCAATGGCTAATTTTGCCACTGCATTTAACAAGTCTTTGGTGTTCACACCTACTAAGGAGTTTCTTAATGATCCAAAGTGGTTATCAGATCTGCACAGGCAGGGTGAACAGTTGTGCAGAGTCACCTACAATACATAGAGAATCAGCCCACACCTCTTCTGCTATTCCAAGTGCCAGTGTGTTAATGGGGAATGTCTAATTCCCCATGTCTAATTCCTGCCCTGTGCTAATCCCATCGTGTTTCCTTAACTACATTAGTCCACTTACTCCCAAGATCTTTCCCTCTACTATGAATAATCTTGAAGCTCAAGTAGCAAAGGCCCATTTCCATTTTTAGAGATTTAAATGTCAGACACAAACTTAGATGTAGATTGCTCTGGAGATCTACCAAATATGGACTCTTCAAAATTCAGTCCTTTCACAAAGGTCAGAAGGGACTGGGATTGTAAAACCTCCTCTAGCCTGGCAAGCTTGCTCTGAGTTGCCATGCTTTGGACGAAGCGAGTCCTGACTTTGGACAGAGCTTCAACAGTGTCTTTTAATCCTGGTATTTCAGACATCATGATGGGATGTTGCCATGTGGACTCACATTAGCTTGATGTACAAATCAAAGTGGCACATAATTGCTGGCTTCCAACCCTTGAAGAGTTCGCTCTGCATCATACAGTTAATACAAAACTTGAAAATACTGTGATGGAGCAAATTAGAGTGGCGTGAAATAGGATTGTAGTTACAACATCTAATTAGAAAGCACTGTGAATTATACACTTTTTATTCTATGTAAGCTGCTTATAAATAGGACAGCAAGATAGACTAACAAAAAGTTGCTTCTTGAAACCGGCAATCCAAAAGAGTATTATAGGATCAGCTCTTTCACCAGAAACCAGAGCACTTTATGGTCTTCCTGGCTCAAGCCCTGGATAGCTGATATCCTGATTCCCAGGATAGAAAAGATTAGTTTATCTGGTTCCACATGCCCAAATTAAGTATTTCAGCTTATGTTTTCTTCTGGGTAGAGACGAAGGGGTTGTTGACAACATTTTTAAAGTTTTTGGTTGAAGATGAGCTGCTTTCACCGAGGAATCATTTCTCAACCTACTGCACCTCTATGGGCCTAGCAGATATAGAGGGTTGTTGATACAGATGGCTCCTGGGCCCAATGCTCTGTTCGTAATGGGCAAGGCTCTATTACCTGTTTGAGGGCTTTCCCTCGGGAGCACCTGGAGATGGTGGTGGCAGCAGAACCTCACTGTCTAGGCTGCTGAGGTTTAGCACAGCCTGCAAATGTATCTGCCTTCCTCCACCTACACATTAATATAGAAATGGTTTTGCTGAGACAGGTGTCTCAGAGCTGGCTGGCTCCAGCATCCCTGGACTGATGTGAGAAGAAGGCAGAACGGCTACTTCAGAGATGATGGCAACGTGCAGACCCAAAGGAACTGTCCCCTTCCCCTCTGGCACTGTGTGTTTGCTACAGGACCTCTACTCCTGAATGAACACCCAGAGAGTCCCTGCACTGCCATCTCGTAATCCTGGGATTATTTCTGTGAGACACTCCAACTCTGTTTGACATTTAATAAACTGATTTGGTTTTCGTTTTGTTTCTTAGTTGCCAATAAAGTGCCTTATTGCCACCACAACAGAAGGACATCCATACAAGCATGGGAAGAGCAGGGTTGGATTACCCCCAGCCTTGTCTGGCTATTCTGTGCAGAGTGGCTGTCAATCTGTATGACTGTGCCACCAGGACTGTGGGGCACTTTGGTTTTGACTTGGTATGAGAGAGAGAAGGCCTGCTAGTGTTTCTTTCCTGACATCTCACCTTAGAGGGTGGAAAAGGAAGCCTAACTCCAGATAAACAGCCTTGGGAAGTGTGTATAGAACAAAAGGCTTCTGGCTTCTGCCTGTGCTTTCAAAGGGATGCTGACCAGCAGGTCTGTGCTCAGGGTGTGTTGGCAGTCAGCACAATGGCGTTGCTCTCTCTCCACAGAGGGGCACTGCAGCATTTTGAAGCCCAGGGATGAAGGCCTGGTGGTAAGGATGGTCCACATGAGCCATCTGCCCTCTTGGGTTGCTCCCTGCCATGTTGTGTGTTGTATCTGCAGAGGCAGAGCCTGCTCTTGGAGCCAAGCCATTCCCAGCGATAATGGTTGGGGACAGCTTTAGCCCTGTTTATTTCAGCCTGTCCCAGCCAAAAGCTCAACTTGTGGATGAAAGGAATAGCTGTTCACAGAGCTAGGAGAGTACATGCAGATCTGACCTTTAGAACAACCTTTTGCAGTTACAGAGATGTGACGTTTATCACTCCACTACTTGCTATTCTATTTAGCATGCAGCTAGAATCTACTGCCCCTTTCTTTCCTGTAAGAGCTGGAAACAACCATCTAAGGATCTTTGCTGGTGGTCCTGCACGTGAAATTGGATCTCCTTTCCATCCACACATCAAGCCCTTTATTTATGACTGCTCCTAACATATGTCCATCCAAATTTATGTGCTGGTCACTGCTTCAGCTGCCCTGGATTTACAGCTGTAATTTTCTGTGTCTGCACCAAGGTGCTGGTGGTTCAGCAAATTGTTTCACACAGCATTGTTATGTCTGGTTCAAGCCCAGAACTATGGTAACCCTCTGTGGCTCTGGAACAATTTAATCTTTCAGTGCTACCACCTTTATCACAGGTATTAATGAGCACTTTTCATTAGCAGTCTCCCTTTCCAGACCAACTGAGAGGAAACAGAAATGAAGGTGGTGTCTCCCTGTAGCATGCCTGGACTCAGGCTGCCATTTGTAGAGGGTACTTGAGCAAAGCTCACCTGAATCCTGCCACTTGCCTTGAGAGGAAGCAGTGATATTTACCCCAGCCCCTGCCCCAAAGGAGAGGAGCTCTCTGGTTCAGTGAGGAAGATCAGAGTGGAAGTCAGCATTGCTTCTGCCCACCTGATGAGACCCCACTCTTTAGCCCATAGATGATCGCTCCTCTCCAGAACAGCCAAGAGAAGAATGCAGTTTAGTGCTGGTGGGGGGGTGGGAGGGGCAGGTCAGGGACAAACGGGAAACTGCCCTGGCATTATTAAACCTCCTTTGCAGTTTGAGTGTAGCAAACTGATTGGTAACTCGTGGTCTGAACTAGGAGCTGCATAATCAGCATGAAGTGAAATCTGATTTTTCTGGCTCGATGAACTTGCTGGACTCATTCTTTCCGATCCCAGGCAATACCCTCCAGCTTCTTATGGAAAAGGGCTTAGAACCGCAGGGTGTGCTGGTGCTGCCTGACGCGTATAATAGGGTTTGTAAGGGCTGCTGGGGAGAACATCTGTTTACATCTGGAATTTAGCTTGCAGAAAGCTGGTGCTTTGTTGTGGACTTGGCTTCTGAGCTCAGTTCTCTCCCTAAAGGGTCACTGAAGACTCTTGAGCACTGGAACTAACTTCTGGCAATCTCTTGGAGGATTTCAGGGCAAGTCAGATAATGATAGTGTGGACTGATAGGCTTTCCCTCCCCGTCAGCCTTTGCTGTTTATTTGCTGTCCACTCTTTCTTTGCAAAGTTGATGGCAAAGGAGAAAGGGACACGATGCATTAGCCTGTTCACTCTGTCCATCCGTTGTGCTCTTGGATCAGCCTGGAGATATGAAGCTGAAAATGCATGCTGGCAAGCAGCGTGACCCCAGAACTGGGCTCACCTGCCAAGGATTTTAGGCGACAGATGATTAGTGGTGAAAAGGTAGCTCAGAGCTGCTGCTGCTTATGTGGATTACTATTAGCAGCTCTCTCCTCATCATCTTTCTTCTTTTTACAAATGTATCAGTTGATCATGCTTTCTGGTAATTTGAATGTGGTGGACATGGCTCGTTCCTTGGACGTGCAGCAGTACCCAGGGCAGGACAGTCAGTGGTGTCTGTGTGGTGGCGTGGCCAGCTTGTGTTTAAAGGCAGCTGTGGGACACCGAGCCCAGACACTGCCTGAGCAGGGCCAGGCTTTGCACCCTACAGCTCCTTCAGGAATGGGAAGAGGAGAGCCAGAAAAGGGGTGTCACCCCAAGAGGTGGCTTTTAAGTTGATTCAATGTCTGTGCATACAACTCACGACTGAAATAAGCACAGCTGTAGTTTGGGTCTGGTGCCTCTTGGTTTCTGAAACCTCATTGCCCGGGGAGCCTTGATGCTGAAATTGCTCAGAGTCCTCATGCTGGAGGACAGGTTTCTTCCTCCTGGTACACTGTGCAGGGCTTTAGGGTTGGGATTGTTTTAAAGGTGTACATTTTTTGCTTGTATGGCCAACAAGAAATAGAAGATGGTCAACACTTGGTCGGCAACAACATAAAGATCATCTGACCCAAAAGATCAGCCCTGCAGAGCCTTATGTGCTGCTACAAATCATCCTACAGCCTTCCCTGAGGTTCTGTTCTTGAAGAGAAAGTTGAGGAAATAAGGATTTTTGCCTACTCACTGGTCACAAGACCTGCCTGAACTTGGCTCACAATCCACTGTAATGCTGAATACGGTCTTTTCAGCCTTGGTACGACTTTTGCCTCTGGAGCAAATGAAATAAGGCTGCAACAGCAGCATGCACATCCCAACTGCAGACAGCAGATTTAACCTTGTGCCATTTCCTGGGTGAAGGATCTCACCACTGGAAGCGAGTGTGGGAAGACACAAAAGCCACAGCAGCTAAGACATGCAGAACTTGAGCTCGCTAGCAAAAGGTGTCCATATTGCTAGGGCTGCCTGCAATGTGCATTGAGGGCAGCTGGAGTAAGACAAAAGCCTGTTTAAAATCAAGGGACTCAAATAAGGACAGCACAGATATCACCAGTTAGAAACATGTCCATGGCAGGGGAACTTGGCAAGAGGTAAGCTTTCTGAAGCTTATAGGATCAATAACAGCAATTACAAAGAATAAAAGCTAGAAGAAAAATGGCTACGAGACCTTTGGCTAAGGTGCTTGTGAGGTGGTGAGGAAAAACTAGCTTAAACTTCCCCTGTCTTTGGCACCCACAATGTCACGCCGCACCTCCAGATAGGCTGTGTTGCAAACCTGCCCTGCAGAAAAGAAAAAAATTACACAAATGCGATGACATGTACAAGGGAAAAACAGAGGTGAGACCTCCTCCTCACTTGGAAGAAACTAATTTGTAACTTTACAGACTAACTCAAACTCACTGGATGGTGGCTACTGGCACCTCTTTCTTCTCAGAAAAAAAGAATCTTTTATTGCCTGTAATATCATCTACCAGCACTAAAAACTCTCACAATTTTAAATAAAAACTCAGTAAAATTGGCAAGCCAAACACCCTCTTAGACTCAGGAAACTCTACTTCTCTACCATTGCGTCCTTTTGCTTGGCTTTGACGGCATGGATAGAGACATGGGTGGGAGCAGGGTCGGGCTGTGATCCAAAGGCAGTGAGCATGGGTGTGTCCTGCTGTGCCCTTCCTGAAGAGGACTGGGCAAGGAGGTTTCTCCTCTGGAGGACAGCAGGTGCTAGCAGTTAGGAGGGAGCAGGATGGGACCCTTTTTCCTTCCCAAATGTGTAAAGGGTTATTTTGGAGATGTAAGTCTGTTTGTATCTTCTCTCATTACTGGATGATTCTTTTCCTCTGCACAATACAGTCCCCTCCCATCCCTACTGGTAAAACCTCATCAAACCAGAAATAATTTCTCTGGAGAACAGTCTTGCTCCAGTTTTACTGTCAGACTAACTAAGGAGTAACTGGTTGTGTTCAACACATGACTCAACAACCTGGATACCCAACTGAACATCTGTAAAATGTATTTAGCAGGTAAGATTGACTTAGTACCCCCCTTCACATAAAGGAACAAACATCTGCCCAGGGCGTTTCCCAAGACAGGAAGGTGGGTGACGATGACCATGTAACTACCCTGAGCATTTACTATAGGATTGCTCCTGTGTGTCACTCAATTCTCCATTCCCACGATCTCCGTGTAAATCAAGAGTAACTCCCCTCTAATCAATGGAGTTAATCTAGTGTAAAATCAATTTGTAGGAAAATGAGGACTTAATTATACATAGCCAACCAAGGGGAATTATTTGTCCGTAAGGGAAGAGTATCTAGCAACAGTCACACCATCAACACAGATACAATGTGTTGCAAACTAGAAACTCCTACAGCCCTGGAAAGGGAATAGCACAGCAAAAAAGAGGAAATGTGTTCAAAGCCTGTGGGTGAGAATTTCTTTGGCTCCTGAGTGGGTTTTGACACTCGGAAGGGACGTGGGGCGCTGCCTGGAGCGATTCTGGGGTGATGTGACGCAGATGTGGGTCTCTGCTGGGGAAGGATGAGGTGTCATGGAACCCCCAGCAACTGTCTATCAAAAACCCTAAACCAGACACAGGCTAATTCATGTATCCTGCACTTTTTCCCTTCACATTTTCTCTCTCTGACTTTGACCACAAGGCTAAACATTGCCATGGTGCAAAATGATACTGTTTCACAGCAGATCTTGAGGCTTTGTTGTTTCTAACCTTCATCTGGAGCTTGAGTTTTTCCTTCCTTTCAATGAAACACCAAGAACTCCTGCCCAGTCACCTGCCACAGCAATTCAGACCTGGGTGAATGGCATCTTTGAGCTCCTGCAGCCCAGAGTGAGGCTGGTCCCTGCTGCACTGCCAGGCACCCTCACATTCGACTCACTGGGTGAGACTGCGGTCAAAGCAGTAATTGTAGCTGTTAAATGAGTTCCCTTGTGGTATCTTTAATCAGTTATTACCAAGGTACACAATACTGATTAATAGCCTCAGTAAAACCTGTATTTGAGTAATAAAGTCTTCATATGTGGCAGACATTCTGCCATCCCCATGACTGATGCAGTGCAAAGGACACGTTTGAGGTGCCACCATCCTGCTGTGCCTCAGTGTGAGGGAAGGCAGCTGTTGCTCTCTTTCCCTGGCTGGCTGACCCAGCTGCTCACTTTGGAGGGACAGGGTTCCCCTTGGGTGGTGTGGGGCTCAGGCGTGGCATGGGCACATTTTAGCTTCCTTAAGGGCAGAGATCAGCTGGGAGCTCTGTCTCCTTGCCTCACCAGCTCAGCAAAACTCCCCTTTTGGAAGGATGGGACCTCAAAGCCACAGGCCATGAAATGGCTCCTCTGTTCCAGTATGTTCCCTTGTCTGGGTTAATTCCAGGGTGTGAAGTGAGCGGGCTGTTAGGGAGGCCTTCACACACCTCCCTGCTGAAGCTGACAGTGAAACCTGCTCTCACAGAGCAGGAGGTGGCTGAGCACCCGGGTTCAGTGTGCCCTTGGACCTGGTGCTCCTGCGAGGGCACCTGACATTATGTCCCTTGGGGGGTGAATTGCTTTGGGGCCTGTGGCCAGAGCAGACCATGGCAGAATATTGTGTCCTGGGTTTATGAGCATCTGCTGTAAGCAAGAAACATATTCCGTGTTCTGTGTCCCTCCTCTCCCATGTGCCTGGGCACAGCAAAGCAGCTGCTCTCTCTCTCCTTCCTCCACCCCAAGCTGCGTCACGCCCAGCCTGCCTGTGCTCCTACCATTTTGGAGCAAGGACTACCCCTCACCACCATCCCTGAACAAGCATCATACAACAGAGCCAAGGGATGGATCCCTTGTTTTATGCCTTTTTGAGAGTTACGCATCAGAGATCTGTTTATCTGATCCTGTTTAAGGCCAGGAATACTCTATACAAATGTTTTCATTTTACATCTGGAGACATTCAAATAATAGGAACATCACAGAAGGCATGTGGAAAATAAATATTTTTAATAGCATTCCTAAAACTGGTGAGTAAGCAGCGTGACTCAGTAGTGCTTCCCAACATTTCCCAGAAGAGATGGAAATAAATCTGCTTAATAACTGACATGTATTTGAAATGTGCTAAGTATTTAGTAGTTATCTGCAACTCCTGCTAGGAGAGCTGACTTGCAATCATACCTGAAGGCAGCATCTTGCCTGCACAAGGCTGCAGCCAGATGTAACTTTGAACTTCAGTCTCAAACATGGTGGTGACTTTCTGGAAGGACTTCAGCAAGTGCCTGATCACCCCTACAGTCAGAAACATGTACAGGCATCTTTGAAGCCTCTGCCATGGCAGTGTTTAACTTCAGTGCCTCTGTTGTGAGTACAGAACTTACCTAGATGTATTTTTTTGTCCTGGCTTACAGGCCCTTCAATCCCTTTCTGGACAGAAAGGCTCTAGTGAAGGACAGACTATCTGCCTGTGCTCACCAACACCACATGCCACCCAGGGCAAGGCCACTGCTGCCCGCTCTGTGGGGAGTGGCTGCGCTGAGCCCTTTGGATATGACGGAATCTGCCTTGGCTTGGCTGTGCCATCCACCAAGAAGGAGTGAATGGGGTGTGCAGCCAGGTCTCTCCTGAGCCTGGATCCAGGAGCTGCCAGAAGTCCTTTTCAAGCAACAAGGTTTTCACCTTCTCAGGGCTCTGCTCCAGCTGCCAAAAATTTTTAACACTGTCTTTTGTGCTGTCCCACTCTGGTGCTTTCCAGGGGCTTCCAGAGAAGCTGTCTTCCATCAGTATCTTGTGGGAATGGAAAGCAGCACTCCACTTCTTATTAATTTGCCACAAATATTACAGTCCTTTGTCTGCTTCACCCTTCCCTCTGTGCCTCTTCCCTGTCACACCACGGCCCTGGCAGCCCTAACTGCGGCTGCATTTGAATAATAAATCTCACAGGGGAAGGCAGGCAGCCCTTCTTCCAAGGAACAGGGATGGGTGGGGTTTTTTCTTCTCCTCAAACTAAAAATATTCCTTGTATTATCCAAAAAATCAGTATCAAACACATAAAGCTCATGGAGGAAAAATATATCCCTCTCTCAGTGAAAAGAGAGAGCTTGCACTCAAGGAGGAGGAGGAAAGCCTAACCTTGATGTGGCACGGGGTCTACATTTTCACATGTGAACAGGGGTGTTGGACAGTTTTAGGGGAAGTGAGGATCCTTTTCGAGGATGCTTTGGAGGACTAGTTTTTTTTTTTTTTTTTACTAGTTAATTCCTCAGAAATCAAGCCTGAAATGGCAGCTGACGGCAGAAGCACTATGAAAAAACTAACATCTCTCAAGATGGATTTGCACCTGAAGAGGCTGTGTTTTCCACTATCCAGGGAGCAGACAATGCCAGGAGAACTCATCAGAGATGCTTTTCTGCTGGTGGTTGGCTGAAGAGGAAGGCAATACCCATAATTTAAAAACTACCTTTCAGGTATTTACCATTTTCACTGATCCTCCCATAAACAAACGTCCTCAGAACTCTCTTATCCCTTCACTCATCTAATACCCATAAGGATGGGTAGTCCTTCATGTGCAGATTGCCCTGATCTCTCCTGATAGCATGGAAAGAAGAGGGAAAGCACTATGAGCCCAAGCTCATCTCTGACTGTAATTCCCTTTCCTGGCACCAGTGACCACTGCCTTGTCCTCTCACTGTGCCCCTCTGGGAATACTCAGGCACAATCTTCTTTAAAGCCTTCTTTAGGTGGTGAAAGATGTGATTAGACTCAGTCTGGAGCTTGGAGTTGGAAAGATGTGACTGTGGTCTCTCTCTTATCAATGATCCCCTGAGACATCTCTTTATCTTCTGTTTTTCTTCAAAAGAAAATTAAAAGGCTAGTTTTAATTGACGGCATCTGTTCTGGTCAGTGCTTTTGTAGGAAATTTAGCTACAAAACTCATCTCAGAATCGGGAAGGCAGCATGGACAGCAAGTATCACCAACCTACAGTGCCTGGCTGACGCCAAGCGTTCACCAAAGAAACAAATCTGGTGGCATTTTAAGGTGTGACCACATCTCTTATTCTCATCTGGCTCACTTAGAAATGATACTGAAGTGCTTCACAATACTGTTTTTCCCTAGAAATGTGTTTCTGAGGAACAGATTGCTGACTGCACAGAGGCTCTGGAAGACCAGGTGAACTTCTATCCCACCCCATCCCCTGACTGCTGCCCATTCACCATCGTTGTTCAGGAGAACCCAAAAAGCAGACCCAATGTTCACTTTAGAGTGAGGGTTGCCATGCCAACACCATGGATATCATCCTGAAACAGGACCAGTGTGAGAAACATCACGCTGGCACATCAATGCTTGGCAAGGTGGCACCTTCCAGCGAGCCGCCTTCCACACGACACGCGTTTCCAATGTCCTACGCGACTGCCGCCCACCCTCCCCTGCCTCCTTTTGGATCCATTTCAAGCCATCTTTTTTCATTCTTTAGGAATTTTAAGTAAAACTGGTACATTGGGCCACCCTGGGGTAGTTTGGGATTTTAGAGCTCTTGTGAGTGATTGACAGTCTTCTGCTGAAAGAAAGGTTACTGGTACAGCCTCTGGTGCAGCACTGGCCATGCGGTTCAGTCGCTTGCCTAGAGCATCCAGCTGTTCCTACTACTACTACATTTTCTGGCCATGATGTGTTTATAACCATGACTCGAGCTGCTTTTGTCTCTCTTCTGATCACTATCTTTATTAGCAGCACGAGTACAGCAAAGCAGACAATGGTTCTGGGGGATTATTTTTGCCATGTGAAGATCACCGTATGTTATAGACTTGATTATCACGACTTCAGCTCTGCAGGAGCACAAAGCCAGGCTGTGCTGCTGCTGCTGCTGCAAAGCAAGGTCTCCCAGGTCCAGCCACGGGTCTCAGCTGACTTGGCTGGGATCCCTCCTTGAGAGTTTGACTCTCCCTAAGAGGCAGAGCAAAGGCATGGAAGTAGACCATTCCAAGCTCTTTCAGCTGGCACAAAGGGCTATCATAAACTGCCTTTGTGCTCTGCTGTTAATTTACTGCTACCATTTATTAGGAAAGATCTTGTATTTTCAGGGGCTCAAGGGATTTCCAAAGGAGGGAAATACATTAGTGGAATGCAGAAGCTGCTGCTTTGGTTAGAGAGACTCCAGAAGTGGTGCTGTGGGGCATGTGGGTCATGCCCTGTGACCACGAAGGCAGAGCTTACTCTGGGCTTTCCCGTGTTCTTTGCTGTCTCCCTATTTCTCCCACACCCTCATTTTGCAGCAAAGATTCCAAATACATTGGCCATCTTGGCCAGCAACCACAAGTGTTTCTTGAATGAGCCAACCATCTCCCTGGCAACAAGGCAGGCTGTGACAATGACAAGTGCTTTCCTCTCTGTTTCATATTTCCCCCCTCTCAAGAAACACCCTGCCCTTTATTTGTTCCCTACTGCTCAGAAATATGAATGATGGTAACTGAAATGTACCTTGTGGAAGGACCAAGAAGGAGGTGTATGAGAAAGATGGCTTCAGCCTTAATGGAAAAGGCTGACCTTTATGAAGGGCAGGCTGAAATATTTGTCCTAGACTGTTGCTTGGGTATTTGTAACACAGTACAGCAAATATGATTGTATGTGCACTGTGACTATTGCAAGTACACATTGTCTGCAGCTGGATGTCCGGACAAATGCAGGCACCAGGTACAAATGGTGTGTCTAGTGCCACCTCTTTATTCCATTTTCCCTTTTCTTCCACTCCATCCTGCTCTTCTACAAAGCAGCCCTAAGTTCCCATCACTCACAACAGCAGATCAGCAAGGACTGGCTGCATCCTCCGTCAAGCAGCACAAGCCCAGGAATCCTGTGTTCATCCCCCACACCATCCAAGTAGCTAACAGAGACTTCCTACCAGCACAGCAGTGCCTGATTAACCTCACCTGCCCTCCCCGAAGTTATTAGCAGCCTTTTTGCATTTCTGAGAGAGCTTGGGTTAGGGACACACAGTAGGAGCCAACTGGTCTAAACAGATACCTGACTCAAATGAAGTAGCACAATATCTTGAGCTGACAAGTACAAAAAGCCAGTTACACAGGAGCAGATCTTATGAAAGAGAGATCCTCCCCCACACTGCTCCCCTCCAGCGCCTGGAAGGCAGCAGGTGACAGTGGCTGTGACTTTGCTCCTGTCACTGCCAAGCAAGAATGAGAGGAAGAGGGCAGCTCCTAAAATCCCCTTTTGGCATGTGCAGAGGGGAAGGGGCTGGAGGCACCAGGTTACTACAGGCACCTCTCTGTTCAGAAGCAGATTTGACATGGACCTCTTTGCCAGGCACCTCGGGTGGGCTGTTCAATTACACTACAGAAAGGGTTTTTTTAAGGCTACTAGCCAGTATTTTAAAATGTCCCGGCACATCTTTGTTTGGCTCACAGTTCAGGAGTTGCACACAGTACACAGCAGAAGATCACCACAGACACATTTGGCTACAAAGTCCAAAAGAAAAAAAATCCCTATCAAAATATTTTAACACTTTAGCAGCTTTTTAGTTTTCTCTTTCATGGCTGAAGCAGAGACATGTCCAGACTCACACTGGGAAAAAGTTCAGTGTGAATGTCACTGCCTGCCACTTCCAGACCCCAAGTGCTAAACCTGTGACCTGTTGCCTCAGACACTTGGATCTGAGCCATGCAACTGATATTTGGATTCTCTGTTGAGTACTTTCTGAACAATTTCAGCCTCTTTCTGTCTGGTTTATGAAAATATGAGCATGCTCCACAGCTGCTTTCATACCAGCCTGCACAGGGCAGGATGCCCATTGCAGCCTGGGATCAATCCAACTTGAAGACACTCCCCCAGGCCTCCCAGCCTGGCTGCAGCTCTGGCATTTCACCTAAGTGGGATTGCACGTCTGTATTTCCAAGCAGCTTCTAGGGTCAGCACTGACCCACAGAGGAAGAGACTTTATGCATCTTCTGGCTGGGGTTTCTGAAGCTAGACTTTGGAACCAGATCTTCAAATAGAGATATGAAAATCCATCCTTACCCTGCCCTTCCTGCTCGATCCTTTCCAAACACTTGGACTGACTTTTAGATTCCTGGTTTCAGACCTCCATTTCCCATTTGCTCTGCCTGAGTACACTGAAATGGAATCAGTGAGGAGCTTGTTTTATTAATACATTTGCACTTTAGAGGACCATTTAATCCACAGGCTACATGTTACAGCCTGACTCTTTCCTGCCTGTTAATCTGATTATCAAGGTAAGGACTGAGTAGTGCCCTACAGACCAGCTGGAGAGTCCTGAGTAGGCAGGCGAGACTAAGCCTCTGCCTCTCTTCCTGCCTATAGCCCCGTGGCTTGTCATGGATCCAGACCCAGGGCAGGGGTGGCCCTGGAGATGAGCAACACCCGCGGATGCCATTTCTCCTGCAGCTGGCTCCAGTCTCTTCGCTGACGGCTCCTTTTCTGCCCACCCTCCTGTAACATGTGAAGGATTTGTGACTTTGCACTTGCACAGCTTTTCTGGAGTTTCAGCCTGACCTTCCATGCTGTGTGCAGTGATAACGTGCTGTGAGCTGGCAGGATGTGCTCCTGCCTCCTGTGCTGAAGGACACAAAACAAGGACCTGGGTGCTGCCCATAGGCCATGAACCTTTCGTGAGCCAGGCACAGCTGCAAGAAAACCCACTGCCCTGGACAAGGAGCACATATAAAAGTGAAATCCTACATGCAGACTGTTTTGTTCTCAACCTGGGGACAAGTCCTTATCAGCAGAGAGGGTCAGCAAGACCTGGAGCATATGCTTTTTGTGATTTATTTTGTCTTTTTAGGTCCTATTTCCTGCACTGATCTCGTTTTGACCGCCAAAAGCAAGGGGGTTTAGTCTTCCCCCAGTCTTTTCACTTCTATTAGACTAAATATTGGAAGTACAATTATGGGCAGGAGAAAAATGAGAACAGTGAGAGGATTTGGTTTTTTTCTCTCAATAACAACATGCATTTATTAAATAGGGGAAGGTTTTTTTCACTTGGTCAGGTGCCATTTGGAAGGGATACAGGTGCAGATCCGTCTCCCAGAAAGTGGGATGGCCAAAGCAGTAATAGCCAAATGGTCTCTGGGGAAAACCTGTCCCAGGCCCAAGTTCCCTCCCTCCCTGCTGCTGAATCAGGTTGGAGTAGCCACAGCCCTGGCTCCCCTTCCTGAGCTCCCTTCTCTTGGGGGCTTAAGTGATGAGTAGGGGAAAATCTCCCACTAAAAGATTTGCATTGGAAAACCTTGGCTGATGAATGACTTTTAAAATAGAAAAGCTTTGCCTGAAAAGGGATGAACCATGTAGCATAATACTCAACAAATCCCCTGTTTAATGGCCTCTCTTTATAGCAACTGTGCATTAATAACAAAAGCAGGGCAGCAGAAGCCATGTGCTTCTTTGCAAGATTAAAATAAATACTATTTCATACTAATACTAGCAACTTTCTGTGCCTAAGAGAAAGGAGCAAGTGGAAGATCACAGCCTGAGAGACTTGGTTTCCTTCGCCTCTGTCTGCTGCTGGATGAAGAAATATTTCTGCCATCTAGGAAGGGAACAGATACCCTGAATCACCCTCCCAGACAGTGGTTTGGTTTATAGTGGTTTGTGGCAGGCTTGTCTGACATAGTCCCCATGACACCATCGTAAGATGGGAGTAATTCCTCCGGAACTACATATCTTAGGGGAAACCAGGTTGGGGTTCTCCCTGAAATCAATCTAACTTGCTTTTTACTTTGTAAAGCATAACACAACATCCCTACTGCCATAAAGCATAAATTGAAACAACAGTGGTTCACACTAGACATAAGGAGACATGAGGAATGTAAGAGCAGTGGAGCAGGTTGCCCAAAGAGGGTGTGCAGTCTCCATCCTTGAATGATTTCAGACCCAACTGGGTAGAGCCCTGAGCAACCTGGTTTGACCTCAGACTTTACCTGAGCAGAGGTTGGGCTCGACACCTCCTAATCTCCTCTCCAGCCTGAGTTACCGTACAACCCTAGGAACATTTGGCATCTTTTCCATGGGAATATGAACGGACACAACATTTTGTTCAGCCCAGTACTCCACCTCTCGTTCCTGGCAGTCCTGATAACAGCTCTCCTCCTCCACACCCTGTACTGTGCCAGGCCTGGCACTAAAACAGTGATGAGTTTTTCCTCCTCAAATTAGGACTTCAGGCGTTTAAAAAAAAAAAAAAAAAGAATTTTACATTTTAAAGCTGTCTGCCACAAACTATTTATCAGACATGGACAATGATTTGTTTCTGTTTTCCTAGGCATAGGTTTTTAGCTGAGCGAGATATGTTGCCTTGCTGAGAGCTGAGTCACCGAGTAATCAACAGATTAATGTATTCAGTTCGAAAGCCATCAGCATTAGTTCTCGGCAAGCTCACAAGAACTACATTATGGTATCATCTCCACGTTTGGGATGGAAATGTCTCCAGGATTTAGAGTTCCTACGGGAAAATCCCTAGATGCAAAGAAATCAAAGTACCTCTTTGCAACTGGGAGAAATAAGGTACCTCTTCATACAGTAACACCACAGCAGGATTTTGGCATCCCTTCTAGTGAATGCTTTTATTATCAACCCTCAGATAAGGAGTTTGGAGTATGTTGTACATCTGTCATTTGATAGCTACCTAAAAATAGTCATGACAAACTCACTGGCATATAGGACTTTGCCTTTACCAGGTCTTTAACCTGAAATTATTTTATTTCCAGTGAAATCAAGTAGTTTTACTTTCTCTGGGATTGCTGCATGCAAAAAGGGTGGTTTTGACCTCACTCTAGGGTTCTGAGTTCCTCTGTGTGGGCTTGGTCTGAGCCAGAAATGCAAAAAGGCAAGGCAGAGGCTGGCAGGGGCACCTCACAGAGGAGCCACTGTTTAAAAATAGGGAGCTGGTGAAAGTAATCACAGAGTAGCAACGGTAAAAGGACAGGCTGGCCTAGGTGTGTGGCACAAGGCGGCTGCCAGGCATCACATAGCTGTTCTGATAAGACAGATCCCAATGCTGCTGCCTAAGAGCCTGTCCATACCAACCTCACTGAAGGAACACATCCCTTGTTTGCAACTGAAATCACTGTTTGGGTACACTTAAATGGGGGATGTGTGAGTAGAATCCAGTCAAGCCCCAATCAAGTTAATCCCAAAAGCTTTCCTACATTAGCAGGCTGGTGGAAGGGCTTTGAACGGCAGCAAGACTTCTCCCTGATTCATCAATCCATGCAGCCTGTGTGTCCAGCACATGCACAGGAGACAGGACACATGTTTCACTGTTTCCTCAAATCTATCAGTAGCTCTGTCTAGGCTGTCCCTAGACAACAGATTATTTTTCTGCCCTGGCCTGACTAGTGCCAGGGCATGAGAGATTGTGGCTGTTGTGACACAGTGGTCCCCAGGGCTACACTTCCCAGTGTAAGTGTACAAATGGCACATCACATGCAATTGCATCTCTGTTGCACAAACTGCATGTGCAACAGGCATACAACAGCGATGTAAATCTCCCCTCCCTCCTTATCCCTCCAAGGTATTGAGATTGCACAAATGCCTCCTGTTGATGCTCTGGAGTCTCTGGGTGCTCAGCTGTCTGTACCCAAGCAGTGGTGATTTTAACTCACCCGTCGCTCCTTATCACCATACTCAATGCCCAAGGTATCCATGGCACGGACAATAGCTGCCAGTGACTGTATAGTGTTGCTGTAGACCACTGGCTTGTACTGCTTCACGTCTTCTCCAGAGAAGCCATCCTCATGGATGATCCTGAAAAAAATGCAAAGGACAAAAAACTCTTGAGAATGGAATTTCAGTGGGAGAGAAATTTAAAAGACAGCTGTGCTCTTCTGAAGAGCACATCTGCTGGCTTGATTTGCTTAATTTAGTCAGCATTTCTTTTTAAACCTTTCTGGTTGTTCACCAGCAGTGTGTCTGAGCCCAGTGCTGGAATTAGCATCCTTTTTGCTCTCTATCAAGAAGGTTTTGTGCACAGTTGGTGCATATGGTACCTCCTTCCCAAATGAACTGCAAATGCTGGAGCCTGGAGCACCTTGTGTTTGCACGCTCAGCAGTCACGGGGGGAGGTTTCCAGGTCCTACATTACCTTCCCAGTCAAGGTCTATGGAAATATGTTCAATGCAGACAAAAGACCATCAGATCAGATCTTAACCACTGAAATTAAGTGAGAGAAACCCCCTAGCTCTTGTCTAGTCCTTTTAGTAGTAGTAACTTTACAAAAGGAACCAGAGTCAAAATACCCCTGTGCACACGGGGACTCAGGCATGCAGGGGGAAAGCGTCTTAGTTATGAAGCACTTAAAGTACTTACCCTCCATGCTGCCTCCCCCCTCCTTCTGTCTCTTTTAGAATAAGTGCTGAGATTTTTTTTGCCTCAAGGCATGCTATGTTATCCCTTCCCAAAGCAAAATGGGAATGTGACCCACAGGCCTACCAGCTCTGTACGCTGGATGTTCTGTGCATTGACCTTATTAAACTCTGCAAAGGGATTATTTGATGGCACAAGTTATTGCAGTCCCTTGCTCAGGTCAGAAGACTGACCCCTGTAATTTATTCACCTCTAAGTAACTCCAGAACAAAGCCTGGATGTGTCTACAAACCAGCTACAATTTGCAGAGATTATTGTGTTTGACAATAACTCTTCCCAGTGAAGACATAAGTTATGATCCTGTCTTAGATGTCAGAAGAGAGGATGATCTGCTTAGCTAAAATGAAATCCTTGTTTGCTCATCCTCAGATGTCACTGGACAACAGAGGGTCCTTCATTAACAGATCTGGTCTCTGATAAAACCTAACACCCTTTCTGTAACAGGGTTTTTGATTCCCATTGTATCTAAATCAGATACACACCATCAAAGGTCCTGACAAGTGCTGGCATCCCCTGGGAGAGAGGGAGCACTAGCTTACACCATGAGCTTGCAATAGATACAGTGCTGGGATGGAGAACAGGGCTGGATGCCAGCCCAGTGTTATTAACAGATGACTACACGAAGTACAAGGCTGGTAGAAACATGCTGACCAAGACAGGGATCTCCTTCCCCGACATGTAGCTCACAGAAAGGTTTTCTAACACAAGTGACTGACTCTCTGCTGTTCCCACCACAACCTTTGCTTACTCAGTACTGAACACTGAGCTCCTGGGAGGAGCTGCTCAGCAACCCCTGAGTCCTGGAAAAATTTGACTACAAGCAAAGACAGCCTCAGACAGACAATAATTCAAATCATTTGGTGATGAAATTTTTAAGCTACTGATCTGAGAAACTGGGCAGACTCCCCTGCTTGGGTACCCTCTAGCAAAGGCAAATGATGCTAGTGTGCTGGAAACAGCACAGGGGGCTTCTGCTTCTCTTCACCTAAGCTGAGGAGAACAGGGGTGGATTAAAACTTTTCTGACTTAGCAAATCCAGACTTGCCAATTTGCCCAAAAAATCTCTACAGCTTGTTTTGATTTCGATGGAGCTATGGGCAACAGCAGATCTTGTACTCTGTAGCTTTTATTTTTTTGTGAATCCAGTGATTGTGAGGAGGTTTGGAACAGTAGCATTTGAGTGATGGGGAAGGAGGCGGGGCAGCAGAGCCATGTATCAGCGCTGGATCTCATGGATAATTTACTGTTGCTCAGACAAGTTGCTGAACTTCTGGGAAATGTGTTCTTAGCCAAAAGGTGCAGTCGAACCCAAAGAGTTATGGGTGGCACAAGGCACAAGGATCTGCATCAATTCTGTTTGAATTCAGGAGAGACTACAGCACCAGTTCCTCCCAGCTCTGAGCATGACAGCAAGAAGCACAGCAGAGCAGGGGTCCCATGGGAGGCAGGCAGGAGGTTCGTGAAAGCATCACCAGGAATAGTTCATTCTTTCTGGATGGTTGGCTAGCATCTGGATTTTGGGGCAAGCAAGAATAAATGCTGGGTTTTGGGCAACTAAGAAATGGAAACATAGAGGGGGAAAAGGAAAAGTATGAGAACAGGCACAAGGGGCAGTGTAGTGGCCTCAAAAGGATGCTGCTGAAATTTGTTTTGTCCAGCTGTTGGCCAGGCTGGAGGAGATGGGAGTGATATCCACAGCTTGGGCTGGATTTGTTTCTGGCTTTCACTGACAGACATCAATTCAGGAATTCAGAAGGCAAGAAAAGGGATGAACAGCTGTATGGGGAAAGAGGTGAGCTTTGGTTTCTGGTCTTCCTCAGAGTTTAAAACATTTTTAACTTTGTGCCATGAAGTTGGTGCCTGACATTTTCACTTCTAAAGACTCCAAGCCAGTAAGTCCCCTATCGAGTAACAGGGCTCCTTGTGCTGAAGTGGCAGAATTAAGGGATGGAGAGTGGCTCTGGGATCCCTCAGTGAACACACTGCAGCTGGGAAACAACAAGGCTGTCATTTGAATACAGAAGTAAAACTGGTACTTTTAAAGGGGGCAGAAAGAACATGGAGAAAAATCACCCTGATTATTCCTCTGTGAAATCTCTCTGGGAAGGCAGCCATGGGGACTGAAAGCAGCACTGTGGATGCCAGTATTGAAGTTTTGCTGTAGGAAGTAACTACGGATTAATCAATCACGCAGTTAGCACATTACCTAATATTTGTGCGAGCAAATCCCCCCGACTCCTGTTCCAAAGTCTGCTAGGACACTGTGAACTGGTTTATTGTCCTATATGTTTTTCACAAATGTTTCTCCATTTGCTTGCCTTGGTGATCTAATGGCTCCAATCCTGTAGCAGCTTTTTCCATAGTCCTTAGGAAACGTTCATGCTGCCACTCACCTGTTTGGGATACACCCTTCTTCTTGCCTGCTATTGTGCTTTGCTGTCTAGAGGACATTTAAAGCTCCAACACTACTCCTGGGAGGTATATTGCTATGGGACATGACTTGATCCAGCTCCTGGTGCCACAGGACACGAGAAGCAGTGGGGTTTGTGTGCTGTAGTGACCTGTGACCATTAAAAACATACAGGTGTAGGAACTAATAGAAGTGAGCAGCATGTCAAGACTGTAAAGTCTTTAAAGGTTTAGGCAGGGTGGGCTACTGCGTAAGTGACCTGCAAATTATGGGAGCAGAGGGTTTTCAGCACCAAAAATATGAATCCTCTGTTTTCTAAATGGCATATATTTTCCCCAGTGTCCGAATTACAAAGGAAACTGCTGCAGGCAGGTTCCTCTTCACAACACTAGAACTGGTTCTCTCCAGGGCAAAGGAAGAAAAGGGATTTAAGAGGATCCCCAGGGGCTGTGGAGGGGGGAGAGAGTGCTGTAACTTTAAAAAGTGATTCTGAGCAATTACAAAGCCATTTCATTCACCAAGTGACTAATAAAACACTGTGCTCTGAATGGAATGGTGAGAGATAACTGAAGCAACCCAATTGCCTAAGGTACCCATTAATGCCTGCTCCCCATCCCTCAGCTGCTAACAGCAAAACCTATATGTTGGCATTGTGGTGTTGTACTCATTTCAGAATGGCAGTAACAAGCAGGTATTTGCTGGAGAAAATGGTTCCACTGCAGATCAGATCTTCTGCCATCCCCCAGCAAGTCATTAATCCTGAAGAAGTGCCCAGTGCCTCAGCAATTATTGCTTAATTACAAAATAAATGAAATACTTGGAAACAGGGGGTGCATTCTGCATAGCAGCTTGCTTTGGCTTCTGTTCAACAAAGCACTTACGTGCCTTCAGCCTTTCACTACACAACGAACGCATTAAGAAGGCAAAGCCGGAGATGATTTTGCCGCCTGTCCTTTCTGACACGCACGGCCCCAGCAGCTGTGGAACAGCAGCTCTGAACAAAGCCCACCACAGCTCCAGTGCAGAAGGGCTGGAGCTCAGCTGGGGGCTGATCCCACCAAGGAGCCAGTTTGCCCAGGTCACTCCGGAGGGAAATACATGTCCATCATCCTGAAAACTTCCTGGAGCAGAGGTTACAGTCATCATCGTTGCTATCCACCAGTTCCAGCCAAGCTACTCCAGCCCTTCCAACCTGAGCCAGGTTTAGGAAACACACTGACACTTCCCTACACCTTCTCCAAGCAGGTCCTCCTCCTCCTCTTTGAGGCACAGTGCCCCAGACAAGACCCAGTCCTCACCTCTCCAGTCTGCCAAGATCATTTGAAGCTGTAAAGTTTATCTTCTGATGTGCTGAAGCATCTCTCCCAGCTCCATTTCACTGCCAGGGGTAATGATGTATTTCCATCCATGTTTCACTGATGAAAATTTAGAAGGAAATTGACACAGACCCCAGTGGAATCCTGGCTGACAGAGTCCTCTGCTCTGACTGTAGGCCACTGATAACTGTATACTTTGAGAATGAGCTGTGCTACTCATCCATTTTTTGTGTAAGAGCTGTAGTAGGTTTATCTGCAGTATTTTTCCAGGTCACTTTATAAAAATCCAGTGGGACTCCGACAAACCCTTCCCAAAATCTAGATATGGCACCAACTATTCCTCTCCTACTTCTGCTGAGAAATCAAATGAGACTAGTTTAACATGCCTCATTTTTGTATAATCCATGCTGGATGTCACTCATCTCCCTTTTTATCTCCTAGGTGGTTGCAAATTATATGATTGATAGTTCAATTCTCTTGAAAGCTTCTAGAAGCTGACTGGTCTATAATTCTTACTCCTCTTTTCTCCCTCTATGTTTAGAGGTAGGCACCATGTTTACATTTTTTCCCTGTCTTCTGGTGCCTCACCTACCCTCCAAGAGCTCTCAAGAAGTGTTTGTATTTCTGAGATGGCGCCTATAAGTATGTACTAAGAATTTCCTTAAACATGGCTGACCTGAAGGCATTTAATCTTACTAAATTTGTCCTTTCTGTGCCAGAAGGAGGGAATGGCATGCTCAGGAGTGGAGATTTGTGGACATCCCTGCACCCCTTCTTGCTTCCAGTGCTCAGCATCCTCCATCCCTTTCACAGCTTCACATGGAGGTTCTCGTGCCCCAACTGACACATCCCTGTCTCATCTCCTGCCCTTTGTCATCACTCCAAAACCTCAAGCCAATGCCTCTGAAACATTTCCTGCAAAATTCAGGGAGTTTTGTGTGGCTTCAAACTGTCTGCATCACTGTGAAAGACATACTTATAAACTTCCAATTGCCTACTAGAGAAAATAAAACCCATACTGTTTCTGTTTTACCTAAGATGATTTACTTTCAATCAGCAAGATGTTTCCAGCTGAATGAAGTTTTCCCATATCAATGCACATCCCTACAATTAGAGTGATTTGCTTGAATAAAACCAGGCAAGAAATCACCAGGAGATTATTACACTCGAAGTGTATAGCAAGCAAATACCTTACAAATGAACGGTCCAGTTCCTATAAAAGCAGAACTGCTCCTCACTTTCACCTGGACAAATTAAGGAACTTAAAGGTCATTGCACAGCTTTCTTACAGAGCCCTGTGCCCTGGTGATGAGTTTCAGCTCTCGGGGCTCTGGGACACCAAGCTGGTTTGGGCTGGCAGTGGCACCACCCTGTGTGGCTCCCACAGCTCCCCTCCAGCCTGGGTGGCTCCGAGCTCCTCAGCAGCATCTCCTTCCACCTCAGGAAAGCTCAAGTATCCAGAGTGTTCCAAGTCCACATGACACTGTGGGCATGGAAAACCTCCCAGACAATGCAAAGTGTGTGAGGTGATGCTGGTGGGTGTAAAGTGCTGCTTAAAAGGGAGGAGATGACCCGGGCCATGGCAGAAGGGAGGAGGCATTATAGGGACAACTGAGCATTTGCCCACATTTTTGTTCAGGCTGTTGAGAGTCCCATTAGTACATTTACGTTTATGGTATAGACTGATCCAAGGTGGATTTTAGATGGAGAATCTTGGAACAAACACACATCACAAAATTTCTTTTTGCTCAGCAAACTTTTCTGATTTTTATCCTCTCCCTTGTTCCCCTGTTTCTCTTTCAAAAATAATCCTTCCTGTCTCCTACCCAGAATCAGGCAGGTTATTCTGGTGGGGCTGGGCAGAGCTTTAGTCAAAAGAAAAAATCTAATTCTGAAGAAAACTCTGCAATCATCGTTTGTAAATGGGGAAAAATAGCACAAAAATCTGACTTTAATATGTAGAGAGGAGGATGATCAAATTCTGATGGAAAATCTCCTGCTAATCAGCTACTTTAAATTTATTTTTATCTTGATATGAGGTTAAAAACTTTGTTTACAGGGGAGTTATGAAGCTAAATTCCAATGATTCTCTTCTCACTCATTTAATAGCCTGAAATGCGATTAAAAACTCCTGGATTATGTTAAACTAAATCAACACAGATGCCCATGACCTTGTGTTCAAAGACTGCAAAGGCACAGTTCAGACCTCCGTGACAGGGTGCAAATTTCTCTAAACTCTCATGCTTCTTCCCCCCAGCTGTGCTAGAATGCCATGTTGTACATCCTAATGCCACAAGAAATTCTCCAAGATGAAAATTAAGATGACTGTTTGCCTACATGCCCTTTTTTAAAGAAGAAAAACAACTTCCTTAGTCAGGGTCATATAAAAACTGCAAATGAAGCTCATTTTAAAAAGCATAATTTTTTCAACCTGGACTTTTAACACTGGTCCAAGAAATACTGATGGAGCCCTGTGATAGACACCCAACTGGGGAAAATCTCCTTTCTGGAGGAAATACCTTTGGGTCACTCAAAACTGAATTCTTACCACCAAAGTATTTCTTGCATGCAAAGATATTATTCTAACTAACCAGATGGTTCACGTTAAAAAATAAGCAAATCCATCAGGTGATTGAAATGCTGCCAAAATCTACAGCCCTGGAAATGGCCGAGCTTACTCAAATCAATTGCAGAAGTTTCACATACCTGTACAAGGCAGAAGTTCTCTTGCTCCTCTAAGGCAGTTCAGTTTGTGCCTAATGCCTGTAAGTCCCTCTGATGCTTTCACGGTATCTCTTTAAAGCCAGCCATGCCCCTTAACTGCTGGTCAAAAAGATTGAAGAAACTCTTGTGTCTGCTCAGAATCAACATTGTTACCATCTTATTTTTGTCTGTAGACAAGCGGCTGTTGAGCTAACAATGATTAGCTTCCAGATATACGGGGGTCAGATTCTGGATCTTCCTCAAAACGTTTGATTTCAGATTGTTTTCAGGTGTATAAAATATTTGCAGAATACTCTTCATTTCCACTTTAATATAGCCCTAAACCAGAAACACGTACAGCACTCCCAACATAGAGCTGTGTCCCTGCAGCCCTGTGGCTGTTTGGAAGCAGCTCTTAGTCTTCTTTAATTATTATTATTTTTTTTAAATTGAGTTCTACATCAATGCCTAATTTTGGCTTTGGGCTGTCTTGAGGGGTGATCCCTGCTTTGGTTGAATGCTGTAGCTGAGATGAGAGATGATTTCCTGGACTGCATGCTGAGGTTCCTGCCATGTGTCCTTCATTGGACTGGAGTGTTGGGTTGGCTTTTGCACCCCACATTTGGGATGCACCAATGACCTTCCCATCTCTGCAGCGTGAGGACTGTTTCAGCATTTACATTTTCAACAGGAAGCAGTGGAGTGAAATACTTTGTTTTTAAGTGTGTGTATAAAACAATTTCAAGAGCATAAACAGTCTACTGCATCCTGAAAGTAATTAATTAGTGTTGATGAATGAAAGACACCAGTTCTGGTACTTCAAAAGAAGGCAAGGCTGAGCAGGCAGAGCAAAGCCAGCTACTGTGTGAGTACTCCAGCCAACACAATAGGGACGTAGTCATCCTTTGAAATTTAACACTACAAAGTCAGGAAAATTATAGAATTGTTTAGGTTGGAAAATACCCCAAAGATCTTCAAATCCAACCCTTACCCCAGCACTGCCAAGTCCACCAACAGACAAGGTCCCTAAGTGTCACATCTACATTTACACATCTTTTAAATGCATCCAGGGATGGTGACTGCCACTTCCCTGGGCAGCCTGCTCCAGTGCTTGACAACCCCTTCAATTCCTCTATTCAATCTAAACCTCTGCCGGTTCAACTTGAGGCCATTTCCTCTTGTTCCATGGCATACCCGTGACAATAAGCATTACCCACACCGAGTCTAATTGTGCACAGTCGACCATACCAGCTTTTACCCACCTGAGGTACCCTAAGATTTTTTCCTGCAGAGATTGCTGGCCACTGGTCCCCAGAGGAAACCCAGTACCTGTATGCCCTATCCTGCTCCCAGGTGTTAACAACTATAAATTAGCTCCTCCTTTCTCGGGAATTGCTGGTTCTGGTGAGGGTCAGGCTGTGGGCTGGCTGGGGTAGGTACACTGATGTACACCGGCTCAGGATCTGACTCCCAGCATGGAGCTGCAGGGATGCAGTGCCTGGCTTAATTCCCAGTCCAAACCTCAGACCCTTCCCCTGCAGTACACATAAGGGATGGCAGTATAGGGGTGTAGTCAGGGGGAGAAACACCCATCACACTTGCTAATACAGAAGCCACACATATAGACCCTCTTTTCTTGCCCCAAATCAGTTTCCTCTGCTCCTGAGAGGCAGATCTGCCCACATGGGAAGCAAAGGGTGGAACCAGGGATGCAGGCAGAGGCTGCCCCTGACCCCCATGTCCCACACAAAGCTGGGAGCAGAGCAGACTTCGGTTTTATGCAATGTCAGGCCACTGGCATAGTTTGGTTTTACTAAAATTTGCAGTTGGTTAACTTTGATAATGTGCCCTCTCCTGGGGCCTTTAATATTAAGATCAAATATTGAATACCCTACATGCACCTAATTAGTTTTAATATGCATCCTGCTTGGCTCAGTAAGAACAGCAAAGAAACACAGTCAAAAACAATTAGATCAGGACTTTTTTCGATTAAAAAAAGACAGCTGGACTACACAGATTTCTGTAGCAGCATTTGCATTAGATGAGATTGCATTTTTCTGTGGAAAAAGCCTTGGAGCCAAAAGGGTTTCAAATAGCACCAGTGGAGGCTGACAGCTGCATTCTTTGTTGTGTATTCCCAAATAATAATTCAGTGAAGGAAAAAGTGTTCCTGCTCCGAGTTGCTTATCGTTTCATCCCATGCAATGTGCTACATAGTCAATCTACTTTGTCCACGCTCTGCCTGAGACCTATGAGATCCCTCAGGGAAAAAAAAAAACCACTGGGCTGGTGATGACCCACATGAGAGAATTCTCATTAATTCTTCTGTAATGTTACATAAGGTCATTTTGTTGAATTAAAATTATTGGGATTAATCCTCTTAAATGTTCTCTTAGATGCAAGGGGGATCCAACTGCAGCTGGATCATCCCACAGCTGGTTCTAGAAAGTCAAAATAGTGTTTTAAAGCCCCATAATGGTTTTGTTAAATTCATCCCCTGAACAAGGACACAAAGCAGCTTTTTATGGCTTTTTTAGATCACTTACAACTTCCGTAAGCTGTCATTAACTATCATCAAAGTCTGAAAAACAAGGCAAATAGGTTCAGTGTCAGTTTTACTGCCCAAACCTAAATAATATTTTTGGTTTCCCATCTGCTTCATCTGAAGTGTTTTGATAGCTGCAAGGTGACTTTGCCTTTCAAAACCTTTTCAGATATTGCCCTCCATAACCAAATATTCTGTGGACAGCTGTTGCCCTGTCTTTTGCAGTGTTCTATGTGTGATTCTTAGATAAAGTTTCTCACACACTTTCTGTAAACATAGCAATGTTTTAGTTAACTGTAACTTTAGTTTACATTCTTTTCTCCTGGGTGGAGAATGTTTGATGGACTATTCTGTGAACCTGTAAGGATGGAGGAGGTGGTAACACTGACCTCCAATCCACGGTTATTCCTAGAAACATATAAATATGTAAAGAATAAACAACCAGGCCCTCTTTTCCTTCTGGCCTGCGACCTGTAAAGAACTCGGTTTCAGAGTGCTTCTTGTGGCCTAGGCCCAACAGACAGCAGAGGAAACCAGAGGCATGCACAGTCTCTTCACTGCCCTGTGCATTTCATCCTCACAATCCAGTACCACCGCCAAAACCCACAGCAAGAAGACCAACCCTGTGTATTTTACCCAGACATTAAGAATGAGTGTACGACTCAGGGTATCAAAGCAAGGCTTTGGTAGAATGTACCTGGTTCCTTGCCCTAATGCAACAAACCTGGCCTCCAAAGCCCCTCATTCTACTGAAATACACTGGGATTCAGAGTTCCTCTTCTGTGTCTAGAGATGATCTTTGCACAGTTGACATATTTTTCTGTGTGTCCTAGCTGTATTAGTGCTCATTAAGAATTTTGTGCTGTCATGAAAACACTCAGCTAAAATAAAAAGATGCTTTAAAGCAGCTTTTCTTTTTTGGGATATCAGATCTAGCAGCAACTGTCTTTCTGAAGCAATAATTGATGTGTTTGATTAGGTCTGGTGGCAGATGGGGGTTTTTCAGTACTTTTGATGTTTCAACATGTTAAGCTGAGAAGGAATCAATTCTGGAAAGAGCGATTATGCCATTCCTCATATCCTGTCCATCTTCTCTGGCACGACTACAGCTCAGGGGCTCCATCTCTGAGCAGTGTGCTTGCCACAAGCCCCTGAATGTGCTGCCAAGATGACATTAGCCTCCACTAATCTAAGCTCAGAGATTTTTGAGTCATGGTGTTCCCAGTTCTGCAATGTGCTGCCTTTCCGTTAGAGGATGTCATCAAGCACCACACCACACCTCACAGACTGCAGGTTGAGGGAGAGTATCTGGCTGCTGGGAAAAACCCCTGAAGACTGCAATGGGTTCTCCATCAACGGAAAATGTTGCAGTCAAAATGGGGATGTCTGATGTAGATGAAGATACAAGATGGGGGGATACAAGATGGGGGAAGATACAAGTCCTGGGGGGAGGAACAGCAGTTTGGCCTGTCACTCCTGCTGGCAGCAGAAGCCCAAACCTTGCCTGTCTAACTGTGCTATTGCTTGCAATGGGGCTGCAAAGTTTCTGCATCTACTGGAGCCCCACGGAAGTCTGCCTGCAGCTGAAGTGTGGCTCTGATAGAGCAGGAGTAGGCAGCTCCCCAAACAGGGGTGGTGAGAGCTTGCTTTGGGCCCCTGTGCTCAGTAACCCCAGGCTCTGAGCTCTCCCAGCCTGGCTGCTCAGGTCTGTTCACTGAGGCTTTCCAAGCTGAAGACTTTGAGCTGAAACCTGGCAGATACAGTATTTTAGGATTCTGCCCACACTGCTAATAAGATTTCACAGCAGGAAGGAGGTATGTTGCACTTGTGATTAATTACATGCATTTGGATATATTTGAATCATAACTTCTACACCTGTACTCAGGGAACAGGTTATCTGAAGGGAAGACAAATGCACAGCTTTTACAGCTTTTCCCTGACACCTGCCACAAAGATTCAAATAACACTTCTGTGATTCTCACATGCAGCTGATGTTTAGAAAATACCGATGGGGGGACAAGACCTTGGCTGGTCTAACTCAGCACATGCACCCAGAGATATCTTACCTGTAGCAATGGGGGAAGGCCCCACCTCACCTCTGAGTCTCCCACCTAAAATTGCCATGAGAAAGATGAAGGAGCAGTTTTTTCCAGTGCTTCTCCAAGATTTTCAGCCAGCCTATTCCAACACAATATTGTTTGAAAGAGGATTTGAAGACCTTGGGCATCCTTGGTGTCTCATGGCATTTCCTGACACAGAGGACATCTGCTCTGGTGTCCCTCTGTGTCTCTTTATCTCCTGTCTCTCTGAGCTGAGACAGCCAGTCAGAGCCTTCATGTGAGGCTGCTGGGGCGCTGGGTGGAACTGGGAGGTGGGGTGCTGCCAGTAGAGGAAGAGTACCAACATATGAGACAGTGAATGCACCCACTGCCAAAAGACCACAAATAATTATTTGTCCTTGCTCTGCAGAATGAGCTGGCACTTTGTAACCAGATCCAAGTGCTGTCCTGTGACCTCCCGGTGGCAGCAGCAGAGAAGGACAGGGCTCTAACCAGGAGAATTCCTGTAAAATCAGCAGACCAAGGGCTGGCCACTGGCACAAAGCAGACAAGCTCCCCTGCATCCCTGGGTGACTCAGCCACCCTGCTGGGTTCTATAGAGTGCCCTTGTGCCCCAGGCACACATCTCACACTCTCGCTAGGTAAGGCATGGGTCCCTGCACTTTCCTAGAGCTTCATGTCAGCTTTTGGCACAGCAGCTCCTGCCAGCAGAGAAAGGAGTGATCAAGAATCAAGTATCTGGGGTATCCTGGCCAGACACTCTTCCATCTGAAAGCCTGGCTTAGAGCCAGGCTGGCACTTAAGTTCTCCTTCCCAGGCCCATTCTATGTTAATGGGAGCCCCAGGAGCACTGCACTACCAAGAACCAAGGCGGAGACTGCTGGGAAGTGATCCTCTGGGGATAGCCATCGGAGAGCACCCCTGGCACCTCTTCCCCATCCCCTCCTGTGGCTGCACTGCCTGGTGGCCACCAGACCCCACAGAGGCAGCAGGTGCCATGATGCAAGGAGCTGCCCCTGGATGTACAGACTCATTCTGCTTCAGCCACCACTGGCTTTTCAGGAGACACAGTAACAGAGAGCAGAGCCACATGTAAATGAATGTGTAAATGCGTTTGCCCATCACGCTGGGAAGCGACCGCTGCTGCAAACACCTCAGAACATGAGTATATTCCTCCTACTGCTTTCATCAGTCTTTGTCATCCCCCATGTCCTCATCTTCAACTGAAAAATTCCTTATTGATTTAATTTGCAAATTTGCCTATAAGTCTCTCCCAAGAGTACCTGAGAAGATGCAAGACAGTTCAAAGTGACTGTGTGAACTGCCTTATAAAGCATCCAGCTAGATATGGTAAATCTGCATCATAATAAATTTACTCCACATCTGATCATCAGAGTTTAAGCTTATCTCTAGTATTATTTTACTGTCCCCAGTGTAAAAGATTACTGCCTTCTGGAGAGGTTTGATTAGATTCAGAGAGGCTGAGGTTTAATGAGCATAGACTTCTTTGACTCTCTCTTCCCACCCACATAGAGGGTGCACTGCTGGTATTTGGATGATGAGCTGTTTTGATGGTGTAGACTTCTGTTTTTCCAAAACACATCTAGGAAAGCTTGGGCAAGTCATTTGTTTCTCAGAGCTTTCAAGATTTCCAAACAGCACAGACCTTCCCCTTCCTCTCTGGCTGGGCTTCCCTCCTGTCACCCGCAGTTCCATGAACAGGAACTGCTCCCAGCTTTACTACTGGTCTGCAGAGGTGAGCTGGGAGCCCCTCTGCCCTTTAGGAGATGTGGGAGGGAAGAAAAGAAAACAAATACAACGGTGACCCAATCTTAGGAAACATAGGTAAGGGAGTGCTGAATTAGCATCTAATAACCCTGCCAGTGTCTCCTTTAAACAGGGTGATCGTGGTTTACTAATATCCATATAACAGATTTACAACCTACAGAATATGGGGAAATGCATGACAAAAAGCAGCACCTAATCTATGAGCAGAGGCAATAATGCTGAGTAACCTTCGGCATACAAGTGGCTCATTAACCAATCAATTGACAATGTTAAATGGAATAACTCACGCTGAACACTGCTGCTGCCCNGCTTGGGAACTGGAGACCTGGAAATCACATTTATTCCAACTAATGCCCAAACAAGAGCCTGAGACAGGGTCAAAGGCCCCTGAGAAAACCATTCTGCAAGCATCTCCTGGACTAGGCACGGACGGGACACAGCTGCTCTCTTGCCTTGGTGTCCTGGCCTCTCGGGGACTTCTGCGAGGCGGCACATGCTGAAACCACTCCAACATACCCTGCTGGGACCAAACCACAGCATGAGGGAAGTCTCCAAGATGCAGGCTGTGATGTCCTGAGGGCCTCCCCCCACCCCACGCCTCACACCCTGGAGCCTGAGCCACACAGGACTTCAGCGTGGAGGTGTCATCCCTTTTGAGGGATGGAGAGAAGACATATCTGTACAGACACCTGCAGGCCAGCCAGGGGCCTCTCTCGTGGGCAGGACAAGTGACCCACTTGGTCTCTGCAGCAGCTCATGTGACACCACTACAGCCCAACCATGCTGTTGATCTGGGGGTGTTGTGGCTAAACCAGCTTCTGCCAGAAATGAGTGGCAGCAGGCAGCCCATGCCCAGCTGAAAGTGGTCAGGATTTGGCCCTCTGAAGGGAGAACCTGAGCACTGGAACTCCAGTCTGCCATTGCCAACCCCAGGAACCAGACTGGCCTTGAGGCTGCTTTATCTGGAAGTGAAACTTCTATTGCTGTTTTTCGCTGATATCTCTCAGAATATCCCAAATTCCTCAGAATATCAAGGCATGATGCAAGATTGTTCCCTCCTCTTCATTCCTATATCCTTTCTTTAGAGGATCCTCAGCAATGAGGCTTTCACCTCTAGGAATAATAATCCATAGCATAACACATTTCATCCCTTGGAAATAATTCCTGCTGTCCAGTCAAAATTTATCTATTGACAAACTCAAAAACAGCTTCCACAATGTCATTCACACAGTTATTTTTAGTACCAGTGTTGCCAGCAGAAATAACAGGCCTGATGTGCTTCCTCCCCCCGGCTTAGAATGAGGCTTCTGAAATTATAGATGGGAGCACTAATTGAGTACCAAGAATGTTACAAACGATTTGCACTGCTGTGGAATCTGGTAGCAAACCAGCGTGCTTCCAACCCCACTTGCACATGCAGTTATGCCACCGTCTACTCAAAGGGTGCATATCCACTGGCAGGAGTATTTGTGACCACAGTTTACATTTTTTACTAGAAACCATCCCTGGGAAGAAAGCATTTCACATTTTTTACCCCAAAATAACATTAATCTTAAAGAACTTCCCCTCCCCTTGTTTTTTATTTGTGGTTCTACAGACATAGTAAGACTGAAAGGAGTCCTTCGATTCTTTTGGTTTCTGTGGTGGGGTGATGGACTCATGCCCATGGTTCCAGGACTCCCCGGACCACCTCCCAGTCCCACACAGGACCAGCCCAGGAAGGCTTCCTTGCCAAAGTCTCACAAGCAACTGTGCACAGCTAAGGCTAAACTGTATCACAGCTACTGAGCAACAAAAGGAAAGAAAAGCTTTCTGTTCTCTAGTCATTTAAACAAATAAGATAAACAGCATTTCCCAGCCCAGGAAGATTATGTGTGGCTTTTGTCTCTCCTGTTTTGGTTTCCTGTGCTAAGCACTCACTCACCCATTCATAGTCACTAATGCCCAAGGCTCAGAGTAGCACTCCCTTGTGTTGATTTCCATGTGTACTTTAGGGTTTCTTTACATACCCAAATCCTCATTATCACTCTAAACCACGGTAAATTACAGGAACAGTGGGCTGATAAAAGTCCTCCTAATTCAAAGCAATAGTGAGCCTATTACTACTGAAAGCACTGGTCCCTGGCTGCAGCAGCACACAAGAATTGAGTGGGAGAAATAAGAAGAACATGGCTGGCTAAACAGCCGGGATGGAAGGATGTACCACCAGCACAGGAGCGGCACAGATCCACTGGTGCGGTAGCAGAAGGCAGGCAGGGCCCCCCTGCCAGGGCTGGGGGAACAGAGTCATCTCAGAGGACTATTTCCACCTCAAATCCAACAAGATTTCCTGATCATTCATTCAGATCTCTCTTGTCCCCTCTCTAGTATATTCCTAACTCAACATACATATTTCTGGTTTATTTTTCTTTCAATTACCCCTCATTTCCTTATTTTACTCACTCTCATTTTCTTGAAGCATGAATATTCATGTCAATCTCGGTGCATTTAGTGTCGCCTCTTGCTACCCCACTCCCTTCAGGAATCACCTTTGGCAATTTGGATCCTTCCTTTTATCAGTTTGTCCACCCAGGAACTCACAGCTTCATAAAACCCTGCAAACCTGCGGCAGCAGAAGGAATCCTGTCACATGGAAAGCCAACGTGTCCGAGTTCAATTGAATCGGGTTGGCAGTGCAGCTGTGGGGGGGACCATGGGCTCCGTCGCCCTGAGCTACCTGCCAGATGATGGAAAGACACAATGTACTTAACGCTGAGTCCTTACTACGCAAATTTCCTGGGCCCTGTGCAATTAGTCATCAGCAAAGGGGCTGTTAAGTGCTGGATAGAAGCTCTACTGAAATCTCTAAGTGTCTCTAGTTTCTTACCGAAGAGTTGGATCAGGCCCTGGGAATGCATTTGTTTGTTTTTCCCTTGTTATCAGCCTGCCTTTGGCTGAAAGCTATAATTCATCCAGGGAGGACCTGTTTATCTGTGAGAATAGCAGCATTGCTGTGAAGAGGTAAGAGTGGGAGTGTGCTTCAGGCAAAAAAATGCAGATTATAGCCCCGTTAGTAATGAATTCAGCACAGAAAGAAAGAAATGCAGGCTGTTCTAATTTTCTGAATAGATGTAATTCCATTTTGTTCCCTGTGAGTCCCTTCTCTGACAATTGTCTGAGTGGAGGGAGGAAAAAAGGGTTCCAAGCAAAACACTTGTCTATGAAGGATGTTATTAAAATGTCCTACTTGAACACAGGCTCTCTGCAGACCAGGGTTGCAGAATACAAACGTTCTCTCTCCCTTAGACAAGCTTTGTCTAAATGCAGAATGTTTGTCAATTATTTTCCAAAAGCACGATTGCTATCATCAGAATTAGAGCTGGCTTGACTTGTCTTGCCTGATTTAGCACCCACTTGAACAGGGCAGGTTCAGAAGTTCAGCATGAACATGAGGGCTGTTAGATTTGCAGCAGGCTTTAAAAACTGATCAAGAAAAAAACACGGCAAAGGAACAGATGTGAGATATACAAAAAATATGGATGAAAACCTGAGAGTGGTCAGAGAAATGAAAAAAACCTGTGGTGAGTGAAAACTCACTGAAGAAACTCCGTGGCAAAAGTCTCTGACTGGGTGAACTTTCATCATTTGGCTTCTGAGGTCTCATGCTCATTCACACCTTCATATAAACTTGGTTCCACAAATTTGCACAGCCTGGCAGTTCCTTAGCCAAGAATTTGGCTAGAAGTCTGCAGCATGGATGTCAGTTAAGTTTGAGCACAGAAATTTGCCCTACCATCCTCCAATACAACTTCCTTTTCTTTATTGGTCAGGGCAACGTGTCCTGTCCTCAGGCATGCACTACAAACAGGACGGGTGTCCCATGAGACAGGAAAATGTGTATTTTTGTGGCCATATGTGGGGTTTGTTGACTGCTAAATTTGAGTGATGGGGCTTCCCAAGGCACTCCCTGCAATGCAATCAATTACATCACATCGTGAACCTTTCTAACCTGCGAAGCCTGAAAGCATCTCACCCTGTCCTCCAAGAGCTTTTCTTCAACTTCTCCTTGATTTGTGGGAAGAAAGGTATCTTAATTCTGCAGAGCTGGATTCCAACTAGACACAGTGACTACCATGGGCTAGGGTTGAAATAGAAATAAACAAGAGAGAACCTGGTTGTCGCTCAACCCATCACTCTCTTGAAGGTTGAAGAAACTTGTTCTGACCTTTCCTCTTAAACTAGAGGAAGCTTTTGCATATGAATTCTGATCTGCCTTTTACATTTACATTCCCATACCACACAGAGGTACCGGGGCACCAAAGCTTTATGCCAAGATCAAAGGGAACTGGGGAAAAGTCCTAAGGACAACCACGTTCTGCTCATTATGTGAGTAGCAGCACCATCCCCGGCGTGCTAGGGCCACGTCCCTTGTGAAGAGGACACAGTCCCTTCCCCTAAACTCTGACTATGTGACTTTGCTATAATTGGTACACTCAATGCTGAATGGCCAAAGGAAAACACTGCACTGGCTCTTGCTTTTTTCAGATACAGAAAGGACAGCAGGCACAAAGGCAAACATAGCCTCTCCTGTGCACATGTGACAGTCACCGCATAAGCGGCTTGCCATCAAAATGCCTCATTCCTCCTGACAGGTCTTGTCCTAAAACAATGTCTTAAAGTCTGCAGCTGGGCTGGATTTTCCATATCCAGCTGAAACTGCCAAAAGAACAGCAAAAGCCCTGCTAGCAGAAAAGATGCCTCTTAGTTTGGAGAGAAAAGCCTTCCCAGCAGTCTGTCTATAAGCAGTGGACATGGTTTGCCATCCTCCCGAGTGGATGTGCAGCTGTGGCATTTTAAAGCAGAGTATGCTTGGGAAAAGGGCTCTGCTCTGCAGAGTTCTGTGCAGAACTGTGGATAAAGGGTATTTCGCAGAGAGGGAATGGTACAGTCCCTGTAACCAATGAGGGTGGGTTTCCTTTGCTATATTCAGCTAGATTTGGGCTCTTGGCTCCAAAATGTTCAGTCTATTTTCACATGGCACCTGCTTGGTACAGACTGTACACATATAAGAACTTGGCTTAACTTGGGTGAAGCACAGTTGTAGTTTCTCCCTTTTAAATGCAGCACCTTTATATTTGTTACTGAGTCTTACCTCATTGATTTTCCTGGGCTGTTTCAGCAGCACTGTTTCTCCTGCTGTCTGCAGAAGTCCTTGCAGCTCCTCCCCAGTATTTCTGAGTATTTCTTCTTCTGAGTTGTACTCTTCTTATACTACCACACCAAACATGAATGGGAACACTGAATAGCACTGGGAGCAGGACCAGATAATGTCAGGAAAAACAGCCCCTCAGTTTGAAAACAAATAAAAACAATGTGGGCACTTACAAGCCCACTGCACACCCACTCTATGCTCCACACCATGTCTTACAAGCTGCTATTTATAGGCTGCTTGATAATTTTTGATGGCATCCCTCACTACCAAGTTCAGGTACAGCAACAGTCACTTCTGTAATCCCTCTTTGTTTTTCTAAACTAGTGGTCTTGTTTTCTCCCCCCTGTACTGAGAGCTTTGTGGATAATCCATAAAAGGCGTACCTTTCAATTTTTACCTTAATGATTGCTTCTGAGCTGTTTTGCCATAAACAAGTCATCCCTTACAAATGAATGAGAACACCTCCAACACAGCAGCCTCTAATGCTGCCACTGCAAAAGTCTCTTTGGTTTGTATCCCTTGTGAGAGAGCAGGGGAAAAAAATCCTGAACTGATCAGCAACAAACCAGCCTCTACTACCCAGATGATCCCTGGCTTCTTTCCAGCCTAAAAGAGTAGCGAGAACAAAACCCTTGCTGAGAGCGCTGCCTCCGATCCTGCCCCGCTCCAGCGAGGGATGTGTTGACACCAAGTGCTCTGCAGAGACAGACTAGAGCCAAGCTGAAATGCTCTCAGCTTGGCTGGGTGTCAGAGCACTGCTTGGAGCTCAGCTGATCCAAGGGCAGGTAGTGTGGGGTGCCTGGCTGGGGGAACAATGCTGAGCTTTCACAGCCAGGCTCAGACTACAGAGACCAAGCCCCTGTCCCTTCTGCCAGGGGTAGGTTCCCCTCCTTTCTCCCAGTAATGTCCCACAGAAGCCTATTTTTTGAAGGCTGTGGTGGCCTTGGCAAGCAGCAGGGGACCTCGGGGACCTGTCTGGAAAAGGAAATGCATGGAGCATCAGGAAAGGAGCTCCCGCAAAACGAATTAGCCCTGTTAACTAGCACACATTCCTTACAGCACGTCACAAGGAAATCCCGGCCAGCATTTCTAAGCTTTATCCATCTTGCAATGGTTTCCACCCTTGCTGTTGTTTACAAGCTTAACAAACTGAAGACTGTTTGAAAGAGATCACTCCCTAATCTGGCTTGTCCTAAAACCAGTAGGAGAAGAGAAAGGCAAGGTCATGCATATCCAAGGCCAGCACAGAAACATCCTTGTTTATCTTCCCTAAGCTGTTTCAAATGTTAACTCCTTCAAGATATACTGAAATAGTCAAGATTTCAATTTGGTGGTGACTGCAGGTGGTGGAGAAAACCTGACACTTTGTTAGCAATTAGTTTTGGTTGGGTTCAAACTTCACCCTGTTTGGTCCCTTTGTGCAGGTTCAAGCCGTGGGACCAAATATGCAGCAAAGTCCCACATGAGCATCTCCTGCCTTCTACTTCCTACTCAGCTACAAGCTGTGGGTCAGCCTCAGAACCCCACTTCTGTAGCACTGCCAGGTGCCTGAAGAAAACAAGCTTCCAAGAGTCTAATTATGCATCCCAAACATGAAAAGACATCCTCCAAATATCTGATTGGGGAACACGGAGCCAAGGAGTGAGACAGACAGCTGAGCATAAAGTTATTTTTTAGAAGCTGAGTTTAAGGTTGGCTAAAAATATGGCCTATCCCTTTCAAGGGTTATTTTGCTTACGGTGTTGACAAGAATAAAGCTATTAGTAACAGAGCATTCAGAGAATTTGGGGCTGGTGTTTGTCTGTCAGTCACTCATCCTCCAAAACACTCTTGTCAACATTTGGAAAGCAAGTGGGATGTATGCTCCAGCCCCCTCCCGGGAAGGCTGGGAGAGGATAACAAAGATGTGAGAGCTGCAAAAACTTGGAGCTAAAGAAAACAGGATGGGGGAAAGAAAGGGGGGAAAAAAATCTGTTCAGAATAAAAAATATTAGAAACCCCAAAATGTCTAGAAAAATGGTTATAGAGGAAGAAAAATATCAAGTACAGAGAAAAATAACAAGAACAATTGTTTACAAAAAACCATGAAAGTTGAGAAAAAAAATAAGAAACAGTGAGTGGAGATTGCACAGGGGAAAACTGACCATAGGAAAATCAAGTTATCATCTTTTCCTGGTGTAGTGCAAGAACTGTGTTCACACAGCATGAATTACCAGGACTTGTAAAGCACTTCCCTTAGGAAAAAGAGCTCTGTGCCTTAGGCACCCTAGAAGTATAGGGCTGGGGGCTACCTTGAGCACCAGCCTTGCAGTCTGCCCTCTAAGCCAGCTTGCTCGGCTGCCAGGTAGAAGAGGTGATCACAGGGAAATTGGTTTCCTACTTATGCTTCTCCTTATCTCCCACAACCAGTGCACGAACCTCTGCAGTCTGCACTTCCCCAAACCAGCCTCGTCTCCCTCCTCTGCACCTCTATCAGATCCTGTAACAAGAACATGTTGTCTCCTTTCCTCTCCTCAGTTCTTCAGGACTGAGCTCCTAGTGTCGACATTCCTTTTTTCATAGGAAATCCTTTGCATTTCCCCTTGGTGTTCCCTATGGAAGGTAAGTATTCTGTTGTTTAACAGCATGTTAAACACGATTGAAATGTAAAGTACCTGCTTGGAAAGGGGAGCAGGAACCTGGTAGGGGCTGTTCCCTGCGCCCATTGTCCAGGGCAAATTGCCTACTCACTTTCTCCTCGTCACAATACCAGCTCCAGCCTCACCCCTACGTCTCCACCACCAAGTTAAAGATCTGCAGAGACAAGAGATATTCAGTGCTTAGCACAGCAATTTCTGTTGTGACTAATCCTGCAGTTAGACACCTTTTCCCAGGGATCCCATTGCTGACACACAATCGGCTCTCTCGCTGCCTGGATCCGTGGAGGAGAAGGTGGAGTGAGCTCAGCCTCAGCTGCTGCCTGTGCCCGTGTAACACACAGACAAACCAGCGAGCTGCCTCTCCCCCCGTGGTGTAGAACCTCTCACCTGGGCTGTGGTGGGAAGAATGGGCTCAGCTAAGTGAGCCAGGCAGTAACTGTGGTCTGCTGAAACAGGACAATCATCTGGCAGCACAGGAAAACCCTGAGGTGCCCAGTCTTGCCTTCAGATGGCAGAAATTATTAATTGAGCAGTTCCGAGCTGGGGGGTTTTGCCACTAAGGTACCACTTGTGACAACGAAATGTGCACAGGCAAAGTGTACCAATTTCCACCTCAATCCATGAAGTTGGTCTAAACAGATTGAGAGCTGAGTCACTTAGAGCTATCTTCACAAGGAGCTCATCAATTTGAGTAAGCCATCAGCCCCAGGCTATAGCACGTGGCCATCCCTGCTTTCACCCTCCAAAGCAGCACTGTTGAGATCCGTGGAGCTCTGTGGATTTACATCAGTAACAGCAGAGAAGGAACAGTTTCAGTGCAAGAAAACAGTTGTGGTCCTGCTCCTGCTGAAGTTCATCTCAAAGCTCTCAGACACAGTCAAGGATGCAGCTGACTTGGCCAGCTGTGCCCAGGAGCGAGTGCAGAGCTCAGAAGAAAAGAAAATTATTGAAGAGGAAGAAAGCCCTGAGATGGGGTTCCTCCCCTCCCACCTGTCCCCTCTGCTCTACAGCGAGTCACTGGGATCTCCCACCTGCTTATTGCTAAGGTGCCAAATAGCTCATCCCTAGGCCTGAGACCAGCCTGGAAAGGCTGCCATGTTCAAGAGGGCACAGCTCCCTGAGCAGGGTTTCCCTGTGCAATTGGACTTGCTCTCCAGCAGGACACAGCACATGCCGAGGGGAAATGGTGAAAGCAGCAGAGGGTCTGTGGAAAAGGCATGAGCAGAACCCAGATCTCCATGCTCTGCACTAGTTCACATGAGACCTGTGGCAGCATTTAGAACAAAACGAGGGAATTAAATGGTTTTATGAGCAAAGACACATTTTCAGGGTTTTTCACCTCATGGCTTTGTCATTAGCTTTCTAAAGAGGAGCTTCTATGACAAAAAACGCAACCCATCCCACTGGTTCTCCAGAAAGAGGTAAGGGTGAAGTCACCAAGGGTGATACCCTGTTTGCTCCACTTGTGGGCCTTAAACACACAACAGGCTGTAAATACTCAGAGCAGCTTTACAAGGTGGAAATGCTTTGAGACCTTTTACTGCAGGGAAAGGAAGGTAAATATGCTAATGATATGAGCAAATTCTAAATATTTTGTTGTTTAAATAAATAAAGCTTTTACAGATTTTTGGGATCTATTATTCATGGTGTGCTGGGGGTTGTCTAGACTGTGCACCAAGGCATAAAACCATTTTAAGAGGGTAGAAAATGACATTCAGGCTCAGAAAGTTGAATCAGTTTGTGTGCTGAGTGCTGGTCCAGGCCTTCGTATCACTGGACAGATGAACTCCAATTTCTTCAGTACCAAATGTTCCACAATTCGCTGGGCATTGTGGCAAAATGACAAGTAACAAGACCAGAATGAGATTATTTTCTTTTCTAAACATGCTGAACGAGAAGGGGATCTTTGTCAGCCACTAATATTGCAAGGTGTACGTGTCCCCAGGAAGGGGCTCGGCAAAAGGTGGAAATAAGCAGCTGTGCTAATTCATTCGTTTCAAGTGAAATCAGTCTAGAAATGACCTGATTTTCAGCTTTACAAAAACACAGAACCTTTTAAGTGCTTTGGTGAAATTGATTGTTGGAAGCAGTTGGAGGACTAGAAAAAAGGCCATTGTAATTATTTTGGGATGCAGCTTTCTAGTTAGCAGTATGCCAGCTCAGTGTCACCATCAGAGCTTCAATACAGGCTTTCTGGTTTGATAAAAACACCACTCTTTCTCTAAGACTTTAAAATGCTGTTCAGAATCCAGTGTTTTCCCTGTGCCTGTGTCTATAATCACACTGCATGATCTCAGAGAAAACACAGCTAACCAAAGATGGGCTGCTCTGACCTGAGCAACTGTCTCGTTGTATTTGTGCTTTTGTCTTGGCATTTTCAGCAGGGTACAATTAATTAAAATTCCTGATTAATTAATATGTTTTGCAACAACAGCAGCGAAAATTGCTTGGAGAAAAGCCTATGCAAAGTGAAACTGGAGCCTGGTTGTGATGAATATGCATACTGCCCAAAGTACACTGTACTGGCATGTGCAGTCTGTCCACAAAGTAAATGATATAGTGAAGGAGGAGGAAAGTAGAGGCTTGACGGATGATGACACAGGGGTGTACAAATTTGTGTTACCCCTTGTATTTCCCCTACTGCCTGCATCTCACAGTGCAAGTGCATGGAAATTCAGTGGCTTTCAGTACAGCTGGATGAAAGCATGGCTCTGCCAAGGAATTAGGACTTAGCTAGTGCTCCTGCTCCTTGTTCTCACCATCGCTGGCTGAAAAAGCTTGTACAAGTTGCTTTCCCCTTCTGGGCCTCAGTTTCCCCTCTGTAAAATGCAAGAAATACCACTTCTCTATCTTCTGTGAAGTGCTATGAGAAGGAGAGAGAAAGAAATACAGTACAGAAAGATAAATACGTGTTAGCAAGTGACTCTCTTTCCTTTTGCCTTTGTCAAATCCGTACTATAACGGGAGCCAGCTCCGGTCGCTTGGAGCTGTGAGGAAATCTTTGTTGTGCTCTGAAAGCCCTGCAGCGGACTGTCATTGTCAAAGCGCTGATGAATGGTTCCGCTGGGGATCCAGAGCCTGCTCCGGCGGGAAAGCAGCAAGCTTCAATAAACAGCTCCTGCTATTGCCCAATCCGGATAATTAACACTTCTGCAGTTTTACACGGAAAATGCCACGTTGTTGCAAAGAACGCAGGGGCCCATTGGCCCCGTTCTGTCAATGGAAGCAGCCCCGGCCCTGGCTCTGCCTCTCAGAGGGAATGCCCTCTTTGAAATGCCAGCAGAGGGGATGAAGTTTCTCCCCTTCCCCTCCTTTCGTTTTTAAAACAGGGTTTCTTTTGCAGGCATGACTCCCACTTTAGCAATTGAAGGGCTACATGGAAGAAGTCATACTCGGAAAGAGCCATTTCAAAAAACATCTGCCTGCAAATCATACGTGTTTGCGTAGCAGCTCTGTTCCTGGAGGGGGTGCATATTCTGGGCTGCTCATTTCCAGGGTCAAAAATTACATTTTCCAAGTTCCACACCAAGAGCAAAGAGACAGAAAGAGGGATCTCTTGCTTTGAGCAGGTTTACCAGAGCTCTTCTCCCCAGGACGTGTTCCAGTGCAAGGCAAAATAGTTTCAGGGCGGGATGACACAAAGGGACCATGCAGCCATGGTCACTGGCAATGGTCTGTGCACAAGTCAGAAAAAAAATCTTGACTATGAGATGTTTTGCAGATTTTCAGGTGTTTAAAGAGATGAGTCATATGAAATTGCTGCTCTAAAGCATGTAAGAATTGCATTTCTCAAATCGCTTATATTAAAGTATGATGAACACACTTCTTTCTAGTTATATTTGGATTTTTAAGGTTTTTGGGTCCACTGTCAACTTCTATGCTGCTATGCAGGATGAGTTGGTTTTTTTCTTAAACCCCAAACCCTGGAATTGAGGTTTCTCAAATTCACGTGCCTCCAGGGGCTTTTAAGGAAAATTCAGGAGGTATCATAAGGCTTGCAAGAAGAACAGGAGTAAGAACCTTGCAGTGACTTTCAAGCATAGTCATCACTGAAATTATGAGAGCAGAGCCACAGAACCTTAACATTAGCATTTTTTTTTTTAAGAAACAAATCACCAAGTTCAAATGTATTATTATCCACAATTATTTACTGCACTAGAAGTCCAGTTATGTTCACTGACTGCTCCAAAATTTTGGCTGTCAAACTGAAATGAATAATCCTTTATGTTTTAAAGATGCCCAACCCTATTTCTTTTTCATTTAAAATAATATTACTTAGATTATGCTTCAAAGAGGGACTGGGATTTTTTTGTTACTTAAAATCCAGCAGGTAATCAGCTAGGAGGCTCTCAGGCCAGCACAGTGTCAGAGTGCTATGCAGTGTGGAAGCTCAATGAATCAGATTCATTTCCACCAAGACTCAAAGGCAGCAAAGAATATTTTCTGGGAACATAAGCTGCCATGACAAACAGTCCTTCCAACTCCGAGAAGTACCAACCTGTTCTTCCAAATGCTACAGGGATCACTTGCCTTTTACCTCTTCTTTGTTTAAAACAGAGTGGTGTGACAGGCATCCTACTCCCTCCTCCATAGGCTCATCTTTGCAATCAGCCTTGCTTTTCTGTGGGGCAAATGGGCCACTTGTGGAGAGTTACAAAGCTCCTCTCCCCAGAGGCACTGAGTGGGAAGATATGAGCATGTACCTTGAGCGTGATGAAAGGGGACATGTTTTGGAGTAGGGATTAGAATGTGGAGGACAGAGGGCATGAGAGACCCTCTGGGTTTGATCTCTGGCTTGGCCAACAGGCTGCCAGATGCGCAAGCCAGTCCCTCAACCTATTCCCACCTCAGTTTCTCCACCTGTAAAACAGAGCAATGATACTGGTCTCACCTGTGAAGTGCTTTGAAATTCACTAAGAAAAATGCTCTTGATGGGTATTATTATCATTTATCCATCTAGTATTGCCAGTCCTGTTGGTTTAAATGAGCGCATACGTGTGAGTAAAAAGTATGCATAGGCAAAATGCCTAGCATATTAAAGGAAATATTTTTATAAAATTAAACATAATATAATATTAAATATTAATGTCTATAATATTTATAAAACATTAGGGCATATTTAGGGCTAAAAGCTGGTTGCAGAACAGAAAAACTGATTAGCACAAGCAAATATTAATTAAAATTACAGTCTGTATTCACACACAGGTTTTCTTTCCCATTCTGTTCCTCTGCTTTTTGATTAGAAAATAATCATCACATTACACAGTATTTTCCTCATTAAACTACAAAGATCCCTTGCTTCTTTGGCCAATTAGTGCCCATGTACAATCATCAGGAATACAAATCAAAGTGTGTTCCAGTTCTGACCTAATAAGCCATCTACGCAAAATCTAAGCTCCGCATTTTTCTGTCACTTACAGCAATTCTTTTTTCTTTACCCCGAAGCAATCAGCACTGAACAGAACCCTTCCTTTCTTAGGAAACTATGAACCAAAATTGCATGGGCTGGGGGCTGCCAGTCACCTCCAGCTTTGCTGGTGGCTTTGTTTATAGCCAACAAACCCCGAGAATCCTTCTGCACTCTGCTTGGGTGCAGGGCTGGCAGGGTGGGAGGCTCCCAGGACACAAGGAGAAAGAGGAAGCTCTGGGAGACTGGAAGAAATCTGCATTTTCCTCAGGGCACATCCTGCAAACAGGGCCCTTTGTTTCTGGCGGCTGGTACCCACTTCTCGCTACAAACAGATCCCTTCCCAGCCTCTCCTTTTTTCCTCCTCTCAGAAAAAGGCCATTTTCAGAGTTTGTACTTCTACATCCACCCCCGCCCCAAATCTGTGTAAGTTATTCTCACTTAAACCAATTTTGCTTTCCCACTGAGTAGCAAAGTGTTGTGAGTTACACTGTGCCGCAATACTCACGCCCACCCGACAGCCATTTTCTGACCAATTTCCTTCTGACATGCATCTTAACCATCTTCAGCTTCACTTATGAATTTGGCCTAAATTGGAGAATAATATACTGAAACTCTGCTAAAAGCAGTACATAATTGATTCCTGCCAGAAGGGGGATATCAGCTTTTCTGTTGTTTTTCAGGGAGACGGAACGGGAGGCACTAAGAAGGGGGCTGTGTGCCTGGAGATTCAGCACCTGTTTTCTACTTCCCCAGCTATCTTATAGAAGGCAATTAGCACTGTCTGTTCATCAGTGTGATTCTATTTATTGAAACTGGTTAATAAGCCCAGAATTCGTTTTCCTTGTCAAAAAAATGCTTCAGTGAAGAATGATTTCAGAGTGGCTTTAGTATATCTACTTGCCTAGGAGTAATGAGGTTTAATATTTGTCCAGTGGTTTCAGAAACCTGGGTGATAGGTCCCCTGAAGTGTTTCTCAGTCTGCTCTTTCTCCATGCACCACCTGCTGCATGGCCACCCATATGCTCCTGCATGATCCTCCTGCCCCTCTTTTGGTAATGGTTCCGTTTCTTGGCCAATTTTAGCAAATCTGGTGGAGACCTCAAAGGTACTGAGCTCCTAGATGAGTTATACTCGGCGTGGTAGAGGAGAAAAACCCTCCCTGTTTCTTCTCTTGGTAACAGGCACCCCTGAGGAACCAAATTGCTGCTCGCTTTTGAGACAGAACTCACTGAAGCTGGAACTCACCATTTGCAGGACTCAAGGCATGATTTTTTTGATTGGGAGGTTTAAAAGGAGCAGGGAGAATCAGTGAGAGCACAACTCTCTGCAGAAGGCACCATCTCTCTGTGCTGGATGTAGAGTTCCTAGCATGATGGGATCTTGCTCAGGTTACAGCTTGCTTGTGCTCTTACAAATCACTGTAATAGAGCTGTCCTGATCCCTTACTACCTTCCACTGGGTGGTTCTCCATGGAGGAGAGCCTTCCTCCGTCACTGTGAACTTCCCTAATCTAATTACAGCTAATCAGAAGTGTGAAGAAAAGCATTTTCTCTGGGTCTCAGGTGCACAGCAGGCGGGGCAGCCAACTTGTGGAGTATGGACATCTGTTTGTTTAAGCAGGCAGGGAAAGCGATGCACACTGCAAATCCTGCAGCATGTCAAAACAGCTGAAACCCCCATTAAATGTTGGGATTTGATCTGGAAGCTGTGTAATCCCTTTGTATTTTCTAGAAAAGGCTATGGGAAATTTAGTGATGGCGAAGGGGTGGAATTGGCCTATTTCTGCTGTGATTCATCTCACTGTAGAGTATGTGGCACCTGCAGCTACAGACTGACCCAATATGTTTATTTACTGAAACCATCAAACCATCTCTTGCCATGTGCTCTGTTCTTCCAGCCCAAGTTAGCAGTGGCTCCACTGCTCCAAGTGGAACAAATGTCACTGTCATGTTTCACTTGGTCTCCACCTGCTGCTTTATTTTATTTTGGGTCCTGCTGTCTGTCAGGGAAGAAGCACGATCCTGATTTTGTGAGGTTCGAAAGAGCAATTTCACTTTGAAGCTGAGCAGGCCATTGCCAAAGGGTTAATGAGCATTTTTTTCAGTATCTTGGAAAATTGAATCTTTCTCCCCATCACAGATCCCAAGGGCTTTTTCTGCCCTGCATAAGCCAGCACATATCAATTGCTGCCCTTCAGTTGGCTTGGCAGTGTGGGCACTGAGGGTGTGATGTCCCCTGCGTGACCAGTGCTGGCACACCACAGCACCCTCTAAGCAAATCCACCATTCCCAGGCCCTGCAGAGGCAAATCATTCCACTGCTAGAAACCTTGGCCTCTAAAAAGCAAACCCATCAAAAGCATGTACTGCTTTGCATTAATGCTTTGCATTCCAGGCATATTTGCTGGGCTGATCAATGCTTTAAAAAATACATCCTTGGCTAGGTGTGCAGAAACACACATCATCAGCGAAACGAGCGTGTGGTAGAACAAGTCTATCTGATGCAGAGGAAATTTTGTTAGCCCAACACAATCTCAGAATAGTTAAACAGAGCAAAACAACTCACATTTGTGCTCAAATCCTGATGATGTTTATTTACTAGGACAAATATAGCTGAGGGTAGCAACTTATCAACGCTTGCTTTATTTCAAGAGCAAATTGCTACCATGGAACCAGACACTTAATGTTTCCCTGCTATCGCCCAACAAAGAAAGCTTGCTTTACTGACTTGGCTAATGACCAGCAAAGTCGCCTCACGTGGATTAGAAAAGTAAAAAGGACAAAAGCTTCAGGATGAAAAATAACAATTTCCCTTGCTTGCTTTTGTGATCAAACAGTGGGGAATTCACAGCAGAAAACTCTGCTTTGAAATAGAAAAATAATAGTAACAGTGAAAATAAATGACAAGGTCTTTCTTTCTATTGAGCTTTAGTGAGCCTGAAAACCCACAAGTTTTGCTGCTGGAGAGTGTATGAGGATTCATTCAAAAGTCAACAATCAGCAAAAAGGGATTAGTGCCTTCCAATAACTGCTTTAACTATAAAGACAGTAAAAGGCTCAAGCAACATCCATTATCAGCCTTTATACAGGCTCATGGCCCTGATCTTCACATGTACCGTGTTTACTATTATGGCAAGAAAGCAAATTTGATCAGAGCAACATCAAAAATAATCAAACAGCACCATTGGATAAAATCTGCCTTGGTACTTCATGAATTTGCTGAGCTGCTGCACGCCAACCTGGCTTTCCTGGACTGTGGAATATGTTCTTGCACAGCCCGATTGCATCTGCAGGTGTGTAGCAGACTCCTGCATGCAGGACTGTGCATTTCTGCCCTTTGGGACACACTCCCCTTCCTGTTCCTGGACTGACCAAAGTCCAGAACCCCCACACCTCAGCTAGGTGGAAGTAGAGTAGGATACTCTCAGTTTGTTCTGTGCAGGCATTGAAAAACCAGGTATGGTAAGAGCTGTTTCCCCACGTTTTGCAGCACCCACAAACAGATTCACTTAAAAGATTCATAATATAGGAAATCAACCGTAAATGGAAAGTTCAATATCAAATTAAATTGGTTTGGCTATCTCTGACACAAAATATTTATCTACCAGGTTCCCAGAGACGTCAAGCTCTGAATCAGTTATCTTAGCCCAAATGTACAGCTGTAAGTTCTCTCATTTTGGGTTTGAAGTCACACTTCCATCTTGGGCAGCAAATAGCATTTTACTGCTGTTCCCTATGGCCACTGCCCCTTCAGCTTTGCTGTTGACATGTTTCTAGGATGAAAAAGATAACTAAAAGTGATTTGCATGCTTACGTATTCTCCTCTTCTTTCTAAAATTTATTCCTAGCTGAAGACCTCAGAACACTTGGTGAACTGGTTGGTGGCACCTGGCCCTCTGAATCTACCTCAGCAGCCACCCTAACAAGATAGAGACCTGAATTTAGTCTTGAGCATGAACAAGGCACATGCCAGACCCTAGGCTGAAGTGTGGTGCAGGCTTGCAGGGCACATTTGGTCCTGAGGGCTGATCTGCAGACTGGCTGCACCTGGGTCCTTGCAGCAAGGATATGAGGCAGCATGGGGAAGGGCAGGTGGTTGCATGTAGAGGGTCACCGGATGGCTCTTGGAACCAGATGTCTATTTATCTGGCAGAAAGCAAGCTGTTTTTCCCTTATGGACTTGTGTCTTGGGGGAACTGCCCTATAAGCCAGTGGTCCAGAGCAGAGTCTGAGACTTACGTCTCTTTATTCGCTTCTGGGTTTATATTTCCAAGACTTTTCTGGGAAGATCAAGCCCCTGAAAAACACTCCCAGTAGGCCAGGTTGGGATGACTGCATGATGAATGTGTCACACAAAGCTAGGTTAATGCTTCTGTGATACCCAAGAGAAAACCTCCTGGTTTCCACACCTACACTGGTGCTGGTTCAGTGTTTAATACCAAAACCAAATGCCTGGTTTTCTTGACTTTTAAGTGAATTCAGTGTTGACTGGTCACTGCTCCAAAGGGTTCTAGTACTTTGTCTTTTGTTCATACGGTGTCTCTCAGAGGGAGGAACACACCATATGTGTGCAGTGTAGGCTCTAGGAAGACATGAGGACACTTCACCAGCTGACTTCCACTTGAATGCAAACACATCACAGGGGTTGTTACAAGGAGTTGCGTGATGCAGAGGTCACAGTGCTTTGGTGTCAACCAGCAAGCAGCAGCCCTTTTTGTGTGGGTGTAGTGCAATCTTAAAAACCAGCAAGCAGTGCCTACCAATCCAGTAGGGTCATTCATGGTCTGCAAATGGATTGGAGGAACCTCTTGAACTAAGGCAACCCACGGCAGGACAGATGGTGTCTCTAGATGAGAAGTTATGTATCTCAGGGAAGGGGCCTCGTGGACATCCATAAGCTTGAAAAAATTTGAGTCCCTCTGTCCCTATCCCTGTGTTTTTGTATTAGAAAAGGCAGAGGGGTTGGGAAAGACAGGGAGAGTCTAGATCCACCTTAAACACCACCAAAGAGATGCAGACTAAAAGAAAAGATAAGCCCAACAAAGGCACTTGCTGAAAAGCCAACTATATCAACAAACCCCAGCTCCTGCAGCTTGGTGACTGTGCTGCCCAGTGACTCCTGTTCATAAAGGGCTGATTCTCCTCCCTTTCAGAAAACAATGTGTTCCACACACTGAAATAAATAACAGCCCCTCACCAAGGCCCCAGCAGTGTCAGGGGGTGTCAGGCTCTGCTCAGCGGATAACAAAGGCATCAGCATGGAGCCAATCTCCTCCTGCCATCTCAGGCTGCCCTTGCTGCGCTGAATGAAATTTTTCTCCTAATGGAAATGAAGAAAAACCTCCAGTGCAGATAATCTTCTGTTATAATGGCTGTACATTCGGGAGAGGGGCCAAGCAGTGTAAAGAACAAGCCAAATCTCTTTTACTTAAAGCCTGGCCTGAATGTGATAATGTAATGACTTCGGTCGGGATGTTTCAAATGCCATTCATTGGGATTGACTTAGCATATAGATGGTATCAGCCAAAATAATTAAGAAGGAGGAATTGAACAGATAGGATCAGCTGATTCCTCCTTCCCAACAAAGCTGGTATCCTTTTGCAAGTAGTGGAGATGACTACTTGGTTTAAACATGGCTTAGTCCAAGTCAGTCATCACCCTCTCACTTCCATTGCCCTTTGCTTTCTGTAGAAGGATCAATAACTTTCATCTTGAACACAGGCTGAAGTCCCAGGGACCCTCTTTGAAAAGTTCCTGGTTAATTTGTGCCTAAGCTCTATCTGGCCACTGCTGATCACACTGTGCACTCAGAACCTGATCAGAATCCCACTGAAGACCTTGGGAAGACTCATGTTCATTTCACTGGATTCTGAATCCATGAGTTTCTTTTAGCAATGTAGGTTTCCAAAAGCGTGGTAGCCTTGGCTGTTGTTTAGCTTCCTAGTATCTGTCATAGCTAACTATTATTTCTGTTTTACAGAAATAAAACACAGCTCAAACTCTGATACTACATGCAAGCCTAAAATGGCTTTCAATTACTATTAGCAGGTTTTTAAATGGGATTGTGGTGACAACCCAAAAGAAGGAAAATACTTAGGGGAGAAATTAAGCTATTGGAATGACTGGTTATATTGAACATGCTCCTCACACAGCTGGCAAAGAGCAAAATAAAGCTGAAATAAATTGATGACGACCAGATTCTGGAGGAATGACAGTTTATCTTAAAAGAGAAAAGAACATTCAGCTTCTGTGCTACAACAATTTATGACACTGAGCATTTGGACACCTCTCCCACAAACCAGAAAACCAGTAGCAACCAGAAAAAACACAACAGATCACTTTTTATATCCCACACCAGCATAACTGAAGGTAAAATGAGTGCAAAATGCCGCCATTCTGAATTTAGTATGTCCAATTAGCATCATTCTGATGGCTACAAAGGCTGGAAGGCAGTAGGGGATTGCATTCATTGTCCATTTCAAGACTTCCAGTTGGCAAATAAACTGAGTCCTTTAAAAAAAAAAAAAAAAATCTCATACATTGGACAAGCTTTGGAATGGTTACAAGGCCAATATCTATTGCTCTGGTTGAATTTGTTACAAGCCCTGGGCATATCATAGAGGAATATCTGTATTTGAATGTTTTCATTTTCCTGGTCATCTAATTCAGCTCCTTCCAGGGAGGTAATTTATTTTCTTCACTGTCGGTTCATTCACTAGGTTTAGAGATGAAATCAAGATGCATCAGCAGCCTTGAGCAGGGTGTCAATGCTAGTTTGAATTTTCCTTCTCTTCTGTTTAATTGAATTTTCATTTGTATCTCCTCAGTTGTTTCCCCTCCAAGGCCTTTCTCCCCGTCCCCCCTGCCCTTTTCTCCACTCATCCATATAGATCATACAAGCATTTCTGGCAAGCACCAGCTGCAGATACAACGAGTTCTTGGGCATCTTCTACTTTTAGAAAAGCACCAAGAGCCCAAATAACACCCGTGCTTGTTCTGTGAAGCTTGAAGTCTGCTTTTCAGAAAGACCAGTCTCTTTATTAACTCCACAGCCCTCTCAGAGACACATGTAAGACATGGAGGGCTGCAGAGCTATGCAGTTGTCACTGCAGAGAACAAAAAGCCGTGTCTGGATTTACAGTCTCTTTTTGCTGGGTCAGCATAGCCAAACAGGACTTTGCAGTAGCATTAAAAAAGAGTTATTTCGAGATTTCTCCTCCACATTCCCCAGAAACTGCCCTGGGCTCCCAGCAGGCCAACACTCCAAACACAGTCTAGCCACAGCCTCTCCACTTCGAATTTGCTTGCCATCAGCATGCTCTTTCTTCCAGCTTTGAGTCTGCTTTTTTAGACACAAATTCACTAAGGGGGTCTGAGATGTAACCTGTGAAATCTCCCACCTTGAACTGGTTTCGCTTCCTCCAACCACTTCCTTTCATTGTGGGGACTGAACAATTCCCATCTGTGGTTGAGAATGGTCTCTCTTGCACTGGAAATCTTCAGTACAGGAAAACACACCAACTCCTCCATCCAAACTTTGGTACAAAGGCTAGAAAAGATACAGTTCCTCCCAGAGATTCACCAGTCATACTTACTAGTCCAGCTGATAGTGAGAAGAGCTCTTCTGTGCTGAGAAGTGATTAGGAGAGGCAAGAGAAAATTTCACACAAAATTATCAGGCTATTGGAGAAAGTTCTTTAATGCAAAATCTCTCTGCAGTTGAGTGATGTACAATTAATATAACAATTCAAATACTCGTGTCTTTAAGTCTTTTACAAGTAAACCATGCAGAACACTGAGGAATACGTAATCAAAAAGAATTCTGCATTAGGACAGAGATGGACAAAATGACCTTTCCATGATCTACTCCATCACTCACTAGTATAATTTCTGCTTGTAATTCATTATTCTGAAGCTGTTCACCATTTTGTCTATGACAAGGGCAACTTCCATCAATCAGTTCTTGAATGTGGAATTTCTGGCTCAGAGGAAACCGAGATTCTCATTTGAATATTCACCTTTCTTGCTCTTGTACATGGTACTTGATCCATCACTGAAAAGTTGACATTATTTTTGGCATTGATGCTCTGTCAAACTGACATAACCTGAGACATATTCAGGGTATGTTTTGCTACTAAGTGAAAGACTACAGCACTTCAGTCATTAATAATTAAGTGTGAGTTTGCAATTGGATATAAGATCTGCTTCTGTACCTATGTACTTTGGCATTTATTTTTACACTCATCACACTGCTGTTGGATATATACTGCAGGAACTTTGGGCAAATGGTTCAGTGTCTCTCCACTTACAGTAAGACCACTACTTGCGATAATATGTATTAAGGATGTCTTTTAGGAGAGAATAAATCAGAGATTAGAGAAAGCTTGCTTGTAACTGAAGTTGAAACAGTTTCTCTCCTTTTCCCCTGTGTTTTGATGTCAGCTATGGAAGGATGTATTTTAAAAAGGAAAAGAACATGGTATTATTATATCTTTTAGCTTGTAGAGTTTTGAGTCCTGCTTCTGCAGCCTCATTTAGAAGTTAGTCTTTGAGTCTTACCATGAAAAGAAAGCTTGCTAGGATCTCTCTTGTTGGCAATCTCTTGCGGTCAGATCTTACACTATGAATGGGGGGTTGCCATTTCTGCTGCCAGCTTTTGCCCTTCTTAAGAGCTCTGACAGCTCTGATCCACTTACTCTTGGCACTTTCTTTGAGCAAGGTTCACATAAATGTGTCAGTGTCCAGTCCGTGCACTGTTGCATCAAGCTACTGTCAGTCTTCTGGATGATTGCTTAAAAAAGTCATTTTGTTATCCAAAGCCTGAACTTGATCATGATTCCTTGTTTGACTCCTGCTTCAAAACATCAAGCTCTGTCTCTTTCTGTCTCTTTTTCACTATCTACACTAAGTTCTTGTCTTGCCTGGTAGTGCCAAACCTCTGCCAGGCTGGCCATTTCTCACCTGCGTGTTTGTAAGTGATGTTGTAAGTAAAAAACAGTAAGTATTTAGGGCCTTATTTTCTATTTCCTTGGGGGATAATGTGGGAACACAGTTGAAGCCAGAAGGTTACTACTGCAACAGAAAATGGTAGCGGTGAGTTGTTCAAATTCAGAAGCAAGTGGGGCTTCAAAGAACACTAAACTGCCTGGTGTGCGTTCTTGGTTTTTCCTAAGTTCTTTAACATATACCATCTTCTTTTTGGGAAAAAGGTAGGAAAGCCTTCTTTTAAGGAAGAGAGGAAACACAAAACTTACAGAGGAAAGGGATAGGGCAGGTTCCTTCTGGAGCTTTTGAGAAGCTATGAATGTGACAAATACCTTTCACAAGAAAGACTTTCTAGCCTGGTTTATTTACAGTAAGAGCACAAAAGGTGTCCTAATGAAGCTGTGAACTGGTGAGCCCTTGTGAGGCCGGGGGAACACTGGGATAACTCATTGTCTGAATGGGAGATGGGTGAAGATGCAATTCTGTATCTCCCTTTAAAAGGCAGCAGTGACCTACGCAAACCACCTTGAGCACCGTGGTTAGGGTAACCACATTAATGCCAGGCTTTTAATGCAGGCTTCAAAATTTGCTCCCAATAACATAGAATTTGAAAATGTTGTTCAGCACTCCTATGATCAGGATTCTGTAGCATTTTGGCACCCCAAGAGGGAAAGTTACCTTATAAATGACAACGACTGTATCTAAGGCTGAGGGAAAATAGAAGAGAGAAATCTCCAAAGCCCAGGATGACTAAAGCTTGTTAGAAAACCAGAGCGATCATTCTAGTGTGGAGCAAACCTGAGCTTTGCATTAAAAATGTAAATGTGATTGAAATAGTATAACCAGATTAAATGGATTTGACCTCTAAAAGCCTGAAAGATGGTCTAAATACAGTGAAATAGCAACAAATGGCTGCACTTTCCTTTTCACTGTGTTATGCCTCACAGGAAATTTATTTAAAACAACACAGAAATTTCAAGCCAGTGAGAGATTTGCATTTCTTTTACAAGAACTCATGGAGAAAATAAGGCTGGTTTGGGAAAAAACCCCATCATTTAAATGCCTAAAGGTACAGAAGAACTTAGAAACTACTTTTCAATCTTTGAATGTGACTGATTTACCCTCAAAAATTAAGCCCTAGCACACAGAACTAGCCAGGAGTGACTGAATCTTTCAATACAATCTCACATCTCAACCTTCAGTACATTGCTGCCTTTAGGGAGCATTTGATGGACATTTCTTTCTGAGTTTTTGGCTTTATTTTTTTTTGAGTTATGTTAACTCCTATCAGTGCCACAGTCTGGTTCACTGCACTGCCACACATCACCATACAAGTGCCACCATACCACAATACCACCATAGCTGAGTAGGGACAGACACCACCAACAACACAAGATGTAATCAAACCCCAGCTCAGGATTTCAGAAGGCTGCCTGTAAAATGCTGTATGGAATACTTCCAAGAAGACAACACTCAGAAGCAAACAAACCAAAGTGGTGTGAAGGGGAACTAGAAATGATAACCAAACAGTCCCAGCTAAGCCTGGCTTTTTATGCACTCACAGGGAAAATTCTGGTACTGCTGTGCAACACTGTCCCTCTGGTTTCCAATTAGAGAGGTAGATCTTTAGTCAACACTGACATTAGGAACACTGAGTAAGGAGACTAATTTGGGTTTTCTTATCAGAGAATCATTGAATACCTTGAGGTAGAGGTCCCTGTCCAGAGCAGAGCTACCATCTCATGTAGGCCAGGTTGCACAGGTCCTTGTCCTGTTGAGTTTTGAAAATCTTCAGGGATGATGACTCTCCCCTTTCCTGGGTCCAGTTCTACTTTTGCATCAACCTCCCCATGAAACATTTTTTTCCTTATATTCCATCTTAATTTCCATGAAATGCTTGTATGTTCCTCTCATCCTTTCAATGTGTATCTCTAAGAAGAGACTGGTTTCACCTTATCTCTGGCCCTCTTTGGGTGGTGGAAAGGAGCAGCAAGGTCTTCCCCAGCTTTCTCTTCTTCAGCTCCTCAGCCCTGCTTTACTCGACCTGTGCACCAGCCCCAAACACCTTGGAGGGCCCAGTTTATCAGTGATTCACCTCTTGACTTAGGAGATCCAAAACTGAACACGACATTTCAGATGCTGCTTTGTGAGCACCAAGTGCGGGGGGAACAGGAAGATTTAGTTCCAGATGATTTCACATGACCTCATTTCTTGAAGTCATTAAATACATATAAAATGCTACAATTAAACCTGCTCTGCCTAAAACCAGTGTTTTTCCTTCTCCTTATACAAGTAACATGGCAAAGAACTGTAACTGAAATAAATTTGAAAGCTGGTACCTGAGAGCTCCTGCGGCAAAAGAGAAATGCATGTGGCACGAAAAAGCCCACATCACAAGAATCATCTTTTTTCCCTGATCTTTTATTTTCCAAAAGGTGTAAGAAACAGAATAATATTTGGACAATGATTAGATACACAGAGTGACACTAAAACTGGGTGGCAATCAGCAGAAGCAGAGATGATGTGGTCTTCAGCAAAGCTCAGGTGTTAACCCAGGTCTGTTCAAGCCCACTGATGTTGATGTGCACAGTATTAGAAAACTCAGTTGTGTTATGGGGTTTGTGGTCTGAGCATGAACAAAACATGAGCTACCTCTAACACTGGGACTTAACCACATACTGATTAGTAGCAGCTCTAATTTGGAAGCCCTGTAAGTCCTGTGGCCTCACTGTAGCAGTGCTGAGCTGCACAGTTGTCACACAGCTGCGGGGCTGCTGAAAACCGACAGCACAGAGTTAAGCACAGAGTGACGCTTCAGGAGGATCCAGACAATCATTCTGCTGAATGAGGAGGATTCTCCTGGAGAACAGACTGAGCAGGATGTGGCTGAGAGCTTCAGACAGGCTCTGTGCTGCACCAGTGTGTGCCCAAGTTAGTGAGGGAGCCACAAAAAATGTTATGATCTTGGTTATTTAAAAAATCTCAGCATATTTATCCAGTTAGTTTAGAATTTAAATACATGACTTTGGCTGGCTTTGTGTCATTGTTCTGGACACTTTGTACAAATTTTTTTCCCCATTTTTTTACTGGAAACTCCAAAAACCTATTTCAAAGACCATGAAGGAGTACTGAAAAAAATCAGAATTTCAATTTAATCCTGTATATCTGTTTATGCCAGAAGGCCTCATCTATTTGTTTGATCATAGATGGGGAAATTAGTACAATTTTATCTCACTGATCAGAACTAAAAGTACCAGTGTAATAATTCAATTTTCGTGCTCTGTCATGTAGGAAAAACTTTATAATTTGTTCAGCTAAATATGAATTTAAAATAAAGAGATTTCTTGAAAGTATCAGCAAACAGAAGTAGTAGATAAATAAAAACTTAGATAAATATAGGCTAAATTCTGAATGATTTACTGAACCATATTAAAATTACTAATTACTAATTTTTGACCTTTTATGGGCTCTCTTAGTGTTTCTATCTTGTGTTAGTGTTTCTATCTTTCTTCTTCTGTCTATCAAACAACAAGTTTGTTGTTGTTGAATGCTTTTAATAATTAGCTATGGTGAAAGATGCTGAACAGACCTCAATATCACCATGGAACATACCCAGATTTTGATTTGCTATCAGTACCTGGATTCCCCAGTGCCAGCACTGGCTTTCCTCTTTCCTGCACATCCCACCTCACTGCAGAGGTAAGATCTGACTGGTCCCAGCAACATGCTTCCAGGGGAGTTCTTATTAAGCACAAGGCTGTTGCCAGGATGAAGGTATTGGGGGCCCTTCCTCTTTTCTAACATGCCCTGATGTCATCAGTCAGTGCTGGAGAAATGCCAGCCCTGGAGCTGGGATTTGGCACCGCACTCTCCCATTCCTCCTTACCAGAGTTCACTGGGGCTCCTCCTCACCAGTGTTTCCAGGGCTCAGGGCATGCAGAGAGATGCAGATAACTAACCGTGACCATCAGCTCATGTATCTACCATTTAAACATCTTAAATGCACACATTGAGCAGCATCAGGTTTCCTGCTGAAGAACTGGCCAGACAGAAACCAACAGCAACAAGTTGACACAGCACTGTGGCTTTTCTCCTGAGCCATAAAAGCAAGACGATATAAATTTATCGTACCACTAAATTGAGGAAAACTAGGGCATGCTTCTAGGGGCTTTGGGCTTTATTAAGTAAACATCTTCTCATTCATGTGGAAAATTTTTTCCAATTTGGCTAAATAATAATCACCAAGGAGTGACTGGCGATTAATGGACACTGTGATGACTTTCTGAGGTGTGTTCATCACGGCAATTTTCTTTCATCCCAGTGATTTGAGCTGTCGTTACTGACGAAATGTGATGATAAGGGCTCTGTGGTGTATGTTGTGGGGGTACACATACTCCAATGATAAAAACCTGCTAAGTTTTGAACTTACAGGAGCTGAGATTGGGTCCCCACCTAACCTTGGGAAGGAGCATCTATCACCTGGGCATCAGTGCACCAGCCTGCCAATGAGTGACTAACTTCTTATTCTCCCAAGGGCCCTGTAGTAAGAGCTCTCTTTGGCCAGTGGAAAGAGCTGGTTTATTTGCAGCAAGCTAAACCACTCTGTAACCACCCCTGCTGTAACACCCTTTTGCTCTGCTTATAGATGTAAAGAGGCTGTGAGTAAATAAGAACAGATTCCCAAAATATACTGCATCCAATACTCAGTTCTGCACTACTTAAAAAGCCAAGCTGATTGTGTTACATTTAAAACTCATTATGAGGACGGTACTTCCCTCCTGTGGATGGAAGCTGAGGAGAAACCATCATGCTGTGGAGGAGCACGTGCCCTGCCATGCCAACCATTTAGAAGCACAGGAGAGGATGACAAATTCACGTAGCCTTAGTTATTGCAATCTCAAATTAGGGCATGCAGATCCACATTGTGGTGCCCTGGAAGTAACCTGAAGATCGCACCATGAATTTTGGAGAGACCCGGAGCTGGTATGCACCAGTCCCACACAACATTCCTCCAGAAATATATACATGGGACTATTTCATTGAGACATATCAAAATGAGATACTCTACCACCTTTGCTGTAAAGGCAGGAGCTGGACCATAGCAAGGTCCAGCTGTGATAAATAAGGAGCACTGTACTGGCAGTGAGGAAACATCTCTGTATCACTATGAGATAGCACACACCACAGCTCCAGAAATTCACCTATAAAACTTCTCATTTGTTACCTAGATAATTCTGCTTAACATCACTTTTGTGCACTCAGCTTTTTCTATGCACTTTTATTTAGTGCTTTAAAACTGGAGCCACAAACTCCAATCAGTTCTAAGAGGGTGAGGATAAACCACCAAATTCTGCTAGGAGGTAGTATACATTTTTATCATTTATGTGTTATTTTCCTCAATAGAGGTCTATTCTCATCTCATTCCCCTGTGTAATGATTTCCAGCTGATGCAGAAATACTCCAAGTCTTGTACCAGACTGTTATGGTGTGTATAAGTTGCTGTTGATTATGCTCTTGTAGACAAGAGCATTTAATACAAGTCTGAAGTTGCTGGAATCTCAAAGCACGTTGAGTCACTGCTCCACCTTTCAGACTGTTTTAAGCACTTGGGGGGTTTATGTTTCAGAGGAGGGACATGCACTGCCAGCCTCCCTGCCAAGGTGTAAGACTAGGGTCATGAATTCTCTAAAGAGGATATTTTCTCTTGGACAAGTGAAAGGCTGCTGAGCCACTCAGCTGAAGACATCCCTCATGACCTCCCAATGGAAACACAGATCTCCCCATTCTTATGCTAAGTAGCCTGACACTTGCCAAAGAGAAAAAAATCCCTTTCCTTGTTACCAAACCCTGTATTTCCTACCAGCATTGGATCCTGCTTTTGCTGAAACCTGCTACCAATTTTCCTGGAACACCACAATCCTAAACAGTCATTCAAGAGCTCTGGGCTTTGTCAGAGATCAGTGACTTACACCTCAAAGCACTTACTAGGATCAGCATCTCCCAACCTTTTCCCAAAAGCAACTCCTGCAACTTGAACCAGCAGAATTTCTGCTGAAAGATTGCACAAGTTATCCTGTAACAAACAGAACAGATGATAAATTGTCTTTGGCTCCTGAGGACACAAGACCCCACAGATGGGCCTGATGGGGAGAGGAGGATTATTAACAGCCATGGCCCAAACTCTTTATATTGCGGGAGGACCCTGTGTTACCCATCCCTCTTGTCTCTCTCTCAAGCTCATATACTCAGATAAAAGGTGTGCAGATGAACTGAAATAATTTTTTTAGACCCAGCAAAGCAGGACATGCCCAAGAATACAGAAAAACAAAGTCATTTCAGCTCTGCCAGTCCTTCCCTTTCAATGTCAAAAGCTTCATTGATTAGCAATTTGAAAATAGGCATGATGTCAGCTTACTACACAGTTTCCTGGGCTCCCTTCTGAGGGCACTCCTCAGTTTTTTTTCAATTAATGTGAAAGCTGGGGAGGGTAAGCATTTTTATTGGTAAATTAAGAAATGCCTCCATCAAGAGTTTTATTCTAACATCTCAATAAGTACACAATGATTGAGTTTTGAATTAAAATACTTTTTTCTCCTTTTTGTTCAGTACTAGAAAACCATCAGTTCATTTACTTTGTGTTACTCAGTAACATTTTTCAGCCTTTTGCATTTTCTGGTTTTAGGCAGATTCCTAAGAATGTCTTATAATCAGGACTGTAATCCTCCAACCTCCCTTATATCTGTCATTTGTCTGAATGGTCTTAAAAATAAAATGAGAATGATTCAATAAACAGTTTAGGGGGATTTTTACATTAGGCAGAGCATTTCTTCTGCATTAGAAAAAATGTGGCACAAACCATTAGTATTTCCCTCTATGAATAAAAGAAAAAAAAACTTAAGGCAAGAAAAATGGCTGTAGGTTTAACGTGCCAATGCTTTCCAGATCTTTTTGTTTCCTGGTTTTGGTTTTGTGAATGAAACTTAGCAATATCCAGGATCCCACAAAGTGTCACGCAAACATTTGAAATTCATCACCTCTCATAAAACCTACAGACTGAACAGACATCATCTTCAATGTAGGAAGAACTTGGCCCAAAGTCCAGAGAGCTCAAAGAGAGGATTTGGGGTCAGTAGCATTCAAATTTATTTGAAACAAGTGAGGTTGCTGGTTTCAATATCGCCAATGCAAAAAAGGAATCAGGCTTCAAAACTAACCAAGCAATTGAGATGTATTTGGTTTCCTCACCTTCCTTTGGGATGTTTTTTATTTTGCTCCCAGTTCTTGAGTCCTCAGGCTAGAATAAGGTAATTTAGTTTTTAACTTTTCTCTGAAGTGAGGAGAGCTGGAAGTTTTCTCTCAAAAATAAAATACACACCTAGGCAAAGACCACCTGAAAACAGAGCTGATCTAGTCATCATGTGAGTCCAGGCTCCACAGAAGTAATTTCAGGCTCTACAGACCCACAAGTATCAGGAGATTTGCAATAGCACCAGGAAAAGTGACTAGACTCTTAAAACACCCTGGCCACTTGAACTTGAGATTTTGGCAATTCTCACCTGCTGGAGCTCCTCTTTAAACCAATGTGATAAATAAAGGACCAAATCCCATCTTTCACACCCACACACAGTTGCATTCAGGGTGTAACCACAGACTTCAGAGTGTAGAGGATGGGTCCTTCTGTGCACTGTGTATGGCTGCTGCCTCGTCAGAAAAGCTTTTTGCCTTCCTCGCTACCTGAGCAGGAGCTCTTGGACCCTGCACTTGCATCAGCCTTTCTGGCTGCATATACACCAGCTTCAATGCTCAGTCGTGATTTTGTATCCTGCAGATCCAGGAGAAACCAAGGGAGCTTGATAGTTGCAGAGGCAGGCTGTAACTCTGAAAGGGGACTGAAGAGAACTAGGTAATTATGAGTGTGCGAGACTCATGAGATTTCCGACTGCCTGGCTCTCACTTTCCACCAACCTGCTCCTGCCTTGGCCATCAGTGAAGCGCTTCTTCATTTCACTCTCTCTCTTGTCCAGACCAGACAGAAATGCCAACACAGTGCCTTGACCTCCATTATTTCTCTCTTCTTCATTCTTCACCCATTTTCTTTATCTTCCCCGTATTCCCCAGGTAAGCACCCTGAAGAACTCACATCAGGTATGAAGTTGTATGCCAGACAAATGGGAAAGGACAGACTGAAGAGGAAAACCACAACCTTTTTTTCATTTGTTATGTAATTCATTTGTCAATCTAATGTCTCTTACAACTTCTGGGTTAGCCAAGCCATAAAACAAAACAGATCCCTGGTTACATTTGTGCAGCAGATTTGTCTCTTTCTTCTGAGCTCGTTAAAACAACTGCTTTCATCTCATTAGATTGCTAAAACATTTCCAACAGGACTAGATGTGTCATGTCAGAATATGACAGGCAAATTTCTTTTAAGGTTTTAAAACTGGGTTGGAAGAGGAGAAGCTATGCAGTTCACTGTTGTCACTAAAGATATTTTTACTTTTATGAGTCCCTAAAACAAGAAACAAATTAAGAACTGTCAAGGAAAAAGAAAAAACACAAACCCAAAATGTATTCCATCTTGCCTCCTGATATTGTTACTGCTTTTCTCTGAAATCTCTCTCAGTCTAATAACAAGAACCTTAAATATAAAAGAAGGAACTATGGTTGTTAATGTTTTGGCACAATTAAAAATCCAAGAGAAAGGAAGTAAATGCTGAAAACATGATTACCCTTTGCAACTACAAGGCAAAATGAACAACCTCACTTTCCTCTGTTCCCAGCTCTTGTTCTTGCCTGGTTCAGGGGCAATCTCCCTGTGCTGTGCCACTGCAGAGTGTGGAACATGACACCCACAGCATCCAGGGATGAAACAAAGCATCTGTGAAGGTGGGGAAAAAAGTTGCAGTGAGGGGAGAGCCCCCTCCTACAGCAGCCTCCACTGGGATGATCTCTGACACCCTGGCAGGAGACCCTGCCTTGCTCAGGGCAGGTAAACGCACTGCCCAGCTGCCATCCCGACACCCCAGAGCTGCCCCAGCAGGCAGTTTGCTATGGTTTCACTGCCCAAACACCCCCACCAGAGCCTCCTCCCTGCTGGGGTCCGTGTGCCACATGCACGGTGCCAAATCCACACCCAGGACAGAGTGCACTGGGGCAGGTCTTGGGAGAATGACACAACTTCATAGGGAAAGCTGCAGCTCTTTCCCCTGCTTCTTGAAGCCCAGTTCAAATACTGCCCAGGTGCAGCCTGTCACTGCCCTACTTTGGGCCTTAAGTCACAGAAATCCTGGAAAACAGGGCAGGAGACAAGTAAGGATGAGGATGGCTTGGCCTGATCTGGTGCTCTAGTGAGGTTCATGCCTCTGTGTTGCCAGCTCACACCACGATCAAACAGTTCCCAGACAGAAGCAGAGCTGAGTGGGGCTCTGCACCCAGTGCCACAGGGCAGAAGAGCTGTGCTGGGGACGGGGACAGACCATGAAGACACAGTTTGCAGTCCTGTCCCTGGGAAGACGCTGCAGAGGCGAAGCAACTCCGCACTGTAAGCCCCTGTGGGGTGAAGTATTCCTGGGGGAAGGGGCTGCAAGTGTGAAATCACTACGGATTTGAGACACAGACATGCAGCAAAGAGCACTCGAGTGGGTGTTCACAACACATCATTTCATTTCAATGGCATTTGGCATCAAACCCCTGTAAAACCTGTGGGCGGGGACTGCTTCTCACTGAAGAAGTTCATTAGATTATAAGTAATTTGGTTACACAGAGAGCAAGTAGAACCTGGGGCTGTTTTGAGGGGCTTTTTGAAAAAGGTCAGAACAATGTATCAGCCGGCTGTTGGGACTGATGGCTGTTGGGGAGAAGATAGTAGATATTTCAAGATAAGCACTGTACACTAGTGTAGTTTTCTCCTGTTTGTACATTTCCATCCTTCTCATACTTAACATAAAATCATTTTGTGAAAACTGGCACAGCAGAGAAGCCTATCAACTGAGTTACTGCCAGCACTGCTGGTGAAGTGACACACAGCTGCTCTGGAGGACATGCAGGGCTGGAAGCTCCGGCATCTTGTGAAAAGGAGCCGGACCCAGCTCTCTGCGCCCAGCTCCACAGGGGACAGAAGCTGCTGCTTCTGCAAAGGCAAAATCCAAAACCAAATCCCAAGCTCTGAGATTTTTCCTGAGAGTAGGTGAAGCCGTGTCTCCTCTGGAATGCCACACTATCACTAACCCCTCTTTTGGGAAGGTAAAATATTGCCCTGGCTCACCATTCAGAACGGTGGCTGCTGAGTAGGTGGCAGGACCTTGGTTTTGAAGTCATGCCAGCTAACTCAGCCTCTCTTCGTAAGCACGATTAAACACTGAATTCCCTGGAAGCCTTGTGCTGATGGCAGCGGATGGTGTCCCCACCTGAGCAGTCCAACCCTGCTCACCACTGGACCGTTGCACGGATTTAAGTGTCCTGCTAAGCAGTAAGAGATGGAGATATGCTCGGTGTCCTGCTAGGCTGGGGCTTCTGATGAACAAGCACATTCACCAGAGTTCTAAGTCACCACAAAAATATCCTAGAATAACATCAGTCTCAATTTCATGCTACAATCTAGGTATTCCAGAAGATAAGATTGTAAGTTCCAAATTCTGCACGTGATCGACATTTATTTGAATATATAAGATCTAAAAAGTGTTAAAATCCATTGCACTCCTACATCATTGTGAATTTACTGAGATAGGGTGGTGTGACTGGAAGATGAATTTCTCTTGTCCATAACTCTCACCTTCTAACTTGGATTTTAAAGGAAAGCCCCAGATTTGCTTGGTTACAGATGGTTTTTAGATTAAGCTGAGTGAAAACAGAATCTGGTCACAGCCTGATTCCGAATGCTGTGGCACACTCTGAAGTCTCATTGGCTTGCATGGCACAACCATTCCTTTCAGGACTGTTCCTCTGACTAGCTTGGCTCTGACCGTTCATTTTGAGGCATGGGTGAAAGTATCTGGACTGCAGGACTGGTTGTGAAAAAATACAGAAAATTAATCAGCCAAGGTGGAGATAGTCAAAGTGCAAGGGTTAAGGATGTCAAAACAACCATGGGTGCTAAGAAAAGTATCATTCCTAGCCTGTGGTGCCATGCTTGAGATGTACATTCCAGACTCCAGTTCCACGTCTCTGTCATTCACCTGTTTTTGCTCGATAACCCCTCGCCCACCAGATAAAAGGTATCTCCGAATATTTCACTGAAACATCCCGAATTAAATTTACAAATCCTTATCTCCATCCTGGCTACACTCTCAAATTACGGTAATTTCTACTTCTTCTCCTGCTACCTAACATTTCAAGGATTAACTGGGCAGTGGGTAACCTCTTCTAGTCCTATGTAACAATGTCTGCTCTCTGTTCCTTTGTCTTAGCATTCTCCAATCTGTCTATAGATTCCTGTGCTTGTTTTCAAGGCAATATCCAAGTGTGAAGCTGCTTTAACCATTCATGAGGATTAGATTTATTATCTAGAAGCACACCAATAATACAGTATTAAAAAAAAATAATAGCAGTCTCTTTCATCAAAATCTAATGAACATGCAATTTAATCTTTATTAAGAATTCATTAGGTTCTCAGCAAGCCTGTCTAATGGAGCCTGACCAGGTGACATGCTAATGCCCACATTATATTTAAATTAATTTTCAGCAATGTTAGTTTCCCCACGTTGTTCCCTGCACATCGCTCTCCCTGGCGCCCGCGGCTGCGCGGCTCTCTCCAGATGCTGCTGCCGTGCTCATAGCAACACTGCTGTCCCCACCCAGCCTCCGCACACTTCACTGGAGTTTCCACAGTCACGGATGCCTCCCAATTCCCAACACTATAAGCCCATCCACCATAGCAGCCTCCTTGACGTTTTCACATCGGGTACAAAGCTGCAAGCCTAGCATGCCTTACTTTGAGTCTTTTAAATGAAATGTGTGTATATCTATACACACACACACACACAAAACAGGGTATATTTCAGTCCTCAGTATACAAATCTAGTGCAGCAAACAGGTTATTATCTTGATGCGATTTGCTTCAAAAAACAAGAGCTCTGCTCTTTGGAAAACAAGAATGATTGTATGCTAATTGTGTAGACAGTGTAGTCACTGCCTGCCCTCCTGCCTATGGGCTCTGTGTGTGCACTCTGCTGCTGTGGTACCTACAGCCTCTCCCTTCAACCAAGACCCATCGCCCGCCATTCCAGCATGCTTCTGCAGAAGCAATTCCTAGAGATTAAATAATTTATTGGTGTTCATCTGCAGTGACATGTCTCCTGATCCACCTTTTGCACATAAACAAGAGCAAACCAAACCCACCCCACCCCAGCCCCAAATCAAATTGTGGGGGTAAAAGGGGGGAAAGTCCCCTTTCAAACAATGAAAGGGGATGCCCAGAGCCTCTACAGACGTAGGGTACACAAACATTAGTGTGAAAAGCCACGGACACCACTGTGCACTGGAGGCGAGTCTCCTGGCAGTGAGACCTCCCAGCCCCGCAGCGCCTTGGGAAAAGCACTGCCTCAGGCGGGGATGATGGTTTCATTGAACCCTCGAGGGGTGGACACAGCGGCCACAGAGTTGATACAGATATATCCGGGTCACCCGCTAAGCCACCCTGCCTGGAGGGGAGCTGGGCTGAAGGCCCAGATCTGCCCCATGGTTCACGCACATGCACACGCACATGCACACCCACACTCACACACGCGCGCACGCACACTCACATACACGCACACTCACACAACCCGGGGCGGCTACGGGAGCTCAGAGCTCGCGANCGCCGGGCGCTGTCCAGCGCGAACCGCCTGAACGCCGCGCCGCGACCCGCCCGTCGGCCCGCGCAGCCCCAGATCCCCGCGCCGGGACCCGCACCCCGCTCCCCGCGTCCCGTCCACACCCATCTCTGAGCCTCTTCCCCTCGCTAAGCAACCCCGGTCCCGGGGGGGGCCCTCCCAGCCACGGATCTCTCTGCAACCACCGGCATCGCAAAGCGGCAACCGCTCCCAGCTGAAATCCAGACCCTGAACCAGCGCCCAGGCTCGTTCCGTGATGGCGCCCGCCTCCAACCAGCCCGTCATGTTTATAGCGGTGGGAGGACGGGGTATTTCAT